>JANCMC010045247.1:28419-40799 GCA_024363005.1 Charaxes varanes
AGTCATAACCAACGTCTTAGTATTTTTCCGTCCGACATAAAGGTTTCGTTTTGTGGTGCAATCGACTATCGAATGCTGCGACAAAATCCTTTCACTTGTTATGAACACATATTAAATAAAACGGGCAAAACATAATCTCAAGGTGACATTCAATTCATACCTCCATTTAAAAATGTATTAATAAGTATACAAGTTAAGAATAACCAATAGCATAACGAGGGCTAACAACGAAAGCAAATATTGATTTCATGAACCGGATATATTACCTGTGATCTCAAATCAGAGTTCTGTATTAAATTTAATTGTAAGACTTATCGCATCAATGTTTTGTGTTATGAATTTACCGTTTAAGGGTCTTAGAAAACCTGCACTTTTATTACATTTTTTATTGTTTTGCTTTATTGATTGTGATACCTATAGATAACTTAAGAATTAATGCCTGAATAAGGACTATAAGTAACAAGGAAATAATTTTGGGAACGTTGTTTTTTTAGTTTTTTAGTTTTATGTTTAATAAAAGACTTACTGAAATGAGAATCGTTGTTTTACTACATATTACGTCTTTAAATCTATTGAACGCCTCATAACGCAAAGCGTTATGGATGTGTTTCCTTACTCAAAATCGAGCGATTTCGTAAACTAAAAATCACACTATTCATTTGATATTGCACTTATTAAAAACTTTTATAGAAATCTTGCAACTCAATTTGGAAGCATATGTTTTAAACCGATTGAGTTAAAATTTTGCACACATATTTATGTATATCTGATGACAATGCAATATTATCAGGATATGGAACCGACATGATGATAGAGCTGAAGGGAGACCATGGGAACTCCGCTATAAAACGATATAAGCTCATTGAATTTGGGTTCGTTTGATTCGTCTTGATGAGTACTTTGTATTTAGCGGTATTGAAGTAAATGCTTTTAAAAAAAGGTTTTAGTCTTAAAATTTATTGATAAAATTTAAATACACTCAGATTAAGGTGAAAGTGGTGTTTTAACACTGTTGACACTTCGCTAGGACATTTAGTTTAAAACAATATGGATTTAAAAAGTATTTCCTTAGACGTCCGGATGCTTGTGTGTGTGGTTTTGGCATGATCGCGTTCGAAACAGTTATCTTAACACGTAAATGTTTTTTAGCTTCAGCTAAATTTTTTTTATCTGATCTAATTCTTGGTTAATGATTTTAATCTGTGCCAATTTTCCTATCAAAAATGCATGTGCAATTTCGTATCACTTATTTATAATTAATGAAAAACTAAATTTCAGCTGACCATATCAGCCAACGGAATATTACCGTACTATTAAGTATTGGGTTTCTTCAAAAAGATGGCGCTTAACGCCAACGGCGGCCTGCATATCTAATAGCTCGTAACATTTAGAAAATATTACCTCATTGAAAGTAAAACACAAGTTTTTGCTTTAAAAATATATTATAACTGTATTTACAATATTCATAGATCAGTATTTATTTCTTTACATTGGAGTATTTCGTATTTTATGTTTGTGTATCACTATATCATATTTTTATCATTAAAATAAAATTCAAAACTAGTATATTTTATGAAATTCTTAAAAATATCTCGGCAAAATTAAAGGAATGATTTGTATTGTTTTACGAAATGACTATGAAGTGAGTGAAGTAGCCATTTGGCGTATTTTGCCTCTTGCAGGTTTGCCTGTTGATGTATATTCCAACTTATCGAAAAACAATACGCCTCCGTGCAGCTGTTTTTTTATTGAAAGTTCATCTGAAAATCATAGTTAATTGCTTAATAATAAAAACGAACATGACAATAAAGTAAAATGAAGAAGATAAGACAATAACAATGGCGCGGGCCTTCAGCCCTTGGAGTATACAATGGCATTTAAAAAAAAAAAGAGAGGAGGTCGTGGCCTGATCAGTGGTCGGCATTTGGGTCAATTGCAAGGCAGCTCTTGCTGGGACCGGGTGATTGAAGGGTTACCCATTCTAACACTGGTTTATATTTGATAACCGACCTCCTCTGTGATTCGGAAGGCGCTTAAAACAGAACCCGATTAATGTCACTGAGTGATGTTAGTAATGAGGTTGTAGAGATTGTTGGGGTTCCGAGGATGACGTCAAATGGTAATCGGTCATCTTAACTCGCCCCACAGTTACATCCTTTGCAATCTCAGCGGATCTTGGTACTAGACCGGGGTAACGTTAGGAAGAAGAATATTTAAATGGTAGAAGAGGTGTGCTGAAATTTGTAAGGTCGTTCACTCTCAACACAAGAATGAACATATATTCAAATCAAATGATGTTTTATTATTGTTATTATCCTGTCTTATTTATGTTGACTTACAAGCTCTTTTAATCTATCAAAATTACTAAAACACCTACCACTGGTTCGATATGGCGAACCACGAGAAGAATCAGCAAGACACTGGTTAGCCACTCTTTTAGATAAATTTCTTACAAAAAATTAGTTTCATACATTTCCTATAACTATAAATTACAAAGCATTCAAAACATGTGGAATTGTATATACTTACTGGCTACAAGTTCTTTTATCTCTTGCTCGGTAACGTCATATCCTTTTTCTTTGACCACGCACGCTACTGGCCTCTCACCATCTTCCAAGTGACTGACGCCAACGACACATACGTCTTTAACGCCCGGATGTGATTTTATTACTTCCTCCAATTCTCCGGGTAAAACCTGCAAGAATATCAATAGACAAACATAACAGGCCATCTGTTACTTTTTTATACATTTAATAACGAACTAATTTCCGCGTCTTCGTTCGCGCAAAATTAAACTATTACACACTCTCACTAATTTGCACACACACACATACACATTATACGCACTCTTAGTCTCGCACACACATATACAATTTACATTTTATATTTAGTTTTTAAGAATTTATATAGAGACGAATTTCTTAGCATTCCATGGATTCACCGTGCGGGTGCCGGGTCCATCGCGTTGCAGAGGAAGGAAAATTTCTAATCGGTAACAATGATTATTTACTATATGAATTTAATGGCAAAAGTATGAAAGTTGCACCCGTAATCTGTTAACAACACAAAAAGAAACCACTCCACCAAATACTGAGGTCTCCAGTTTCTTGATGCGGTGAATAGCTATGGCCATTTGTCTCATTTCCTTAACCTATAGGGTACTTCCCGTTGATCTAGAATCTAGAAATTTGGCAAGATCTTGTAGTACAGAAAATTGTAAATAAGTGAAAAAAAAATCAATTACATTGTCAAATTAAAAGAAATCTTATAAAAACTATAAATCTCGAAATAACCTGGTAAAGTATTACGTGACGGTACGGAACCCTTAGTGTGTGAATGTGACTCACACTTGCCCGGTTAATTATTTTACATAAACTTACTTGAAGTTTATACCTTTTCTTAATACAACCCTATTCATAGAGCTGATAATTTCAACTGCGAGTTCTCTAATAGTGCAAATACATACATACATACATACATAGGACTATATGACACACGGACGTCTGTTCCTAAGGTAGACAACTTAATGCTTATGTTATAGGTAACCTGTTATACACAAATATTTACTTTACAAATATATAAATACATACGTATGGATAATACACCCAGACTCGAGGAAATCGAACCGACGACCCCCGGAGCGGAAGGCAGGGTCACTGTCCACTGCGCCAAAAGGCCAGTCCACACATGTATACTTACATTTTGTTATTGGATGATATCAAAGCATATATCGTATGTTATAATTGTCAAATAGATATTATATCGTTGTACCAAGTATGTGAAACGCAAATAAAGATTTCTGGCCGAATTTCGACCAGCCGGAGAACTCTAGCTCATAACAAATACATGCTTCAATAGCATGTATATAGTTGCATGGGCTGCTTCTCGGTAGCGTTGCGTGTGTCCAGCAGTGAAGTGCCAGTGATAATGATTCGCGGAAATGATTGCACGGCACTGACGCGGTGTCTCCCCTTTGATCCCCCGCAGTCGGCTGATGGTTTGGCCGTTGAAAAGCCTTATCTAAACTGGGCCCGCAGACGCGCTAATTAGGCAGGGCCCGGTGTATCGAGTTACAGGGAATGTGACCTACATACGAGATTCTTTAATTAGGCCTCAAACGCTTTCGCAGTATCCTTAATGATCTTTTTCGATTTTAAGAATGTGTTAAGTATATTCTTTAGATATATGACTATCCACGAATTGAATTTGAGGTGGGAGGAAGGATGGACTGAAATCCAAAAAAGAGCCCATAGAGCTATTGACGCTCCTATCCTACGAGGTAAGGTAAACCTGATATTTCCGCTTCCCTTAGTTGGTAACTAAGCAGAAAGCTTATGTCGGAAGTGGGTGAACTTTTTAATATATTTTTATACACAATAATGTAATCGTGATTATTGAATATATAATTGTATACAAAAATATATTAAATGATGACGATTTTATTTTAATTTACATGTTTGTAAAGTTCTACTGTGAAGTTGGGAATTTGGGGTTACAACAGTTTACTAAGGAGGTATCGATGTATGTATATCGGATGGCAATGCATTATTATGATGACATGGAGCTGATCTGATGATGGATCTTGAAGGATAGCCATAGATAGGAACTCCATTATAAAACGATATAAAACCATCAAATTTTGGCTCGTATGATTCGTCCTGGTGAGTACTTTGTCTTTAGATATCGAGGGTCTGATGATGGAGCTGGAAGGTAGTCATAGGATCTCCGTAACAAAATGAGACAATCCCAAAGTAATAGCTTTTTTTTTTTTAAAAAAAATCTTTTTAATTAAAATTTATTGCCAATACCTTTGTGAATATTGGATCTTCCTCTTTATTTATTCGATAACTAGTTGGACCCCGTTCGTGGAACTCGCCGCGAAATAGACGTGGAAAATGCTGCTTGCTGAACTTTTGAATTACCTTATTATATGATTACATTTGTATTTATTAATTAACTAAATTGCATTTCTGACTTTCTATAAAGATGCAGTTACCAGAATTATCTTCTAATATATAAAATACTCGTGTCACGGGGTGCGTTGCCAATCTGCTCCGAAACGGCTCGACCGATTTTCATGAAAATTGGCGTGCATATTGGCTAGGGTTGAGAATCGGTCAACATCAAATTTTCATCCCCCTAAGTGATAAGGGTGGCCCACGCGGACGGAGGCGCGGGGCGCAGCTAGTAATAATATAAATTATAATATTGAACCCAGCGGCGAAATTGAATTTCACGGGACCGTGAATGTGGTAGTGTACCCGTGAACGCCGCGCGAAAGAGGTTGTCGCTGCACAAAACACCGATACTGTTCGGGGAACTGTCGTGAACGCGCGCGAACGCGGCGAAAACCGTCCACGCCTGTTAACGGAGCTTCACGGCACGAATGTGGAGCCGCCATAACATACGGTTGCCACGATTACGCTCCGACATCATCCAATACATGTGTGTGTAAATGGTGTAAAACATCTGGCATTGGTGTGCGTGTGTTTTATTTTAATATATTAATATTGCAGATTATAAAAATATATTAGCGTTCGCATACTTTCCTCTATATGAACTACAAATGTGTCCGCTGTCCGCGCGATTTTCATAAAACAGCACCTAAAGATTTCGCTTCACGGATTAATATTATAATTAGAAATCGCCGGCCGGTCGAAGGTTATTTAAAACTCATTAGATTTGCGTACTATATGCTTATTTAAAACTATATACAAAATTTGAATTCTTTAAAGAACTACATTGTTATATTGGACAATTAATAGATACATCTACGTCATGACTACGCTTTGAAACAATGTTATACGTAGTAAGATGTATACATGTGTGTGTAAATCGTTTGGCATTGGTGTGCGTGGCGTTTTAAATATTTTGACGTGGTAGAAATGCATATCTTATAAAAAAAGTTTTCGCTTCACGTATACATAAATAGATAATTCACGTATTTATAAACGGTAATAATGTAAGCAAGCGCCTAAGACTTCTATTCTTTACAACGACCTTGAAATCAATGACTCAGTTAGCGATACCGCTCCTTGTACGTGTAAATTTTACTACCGATATTATATTTAAGCAAGAAAGAGATAGATATGATAAATCCACCACAAATCAGTATATTGTATTCTTTATGTAAGTATATTATAATGCCGGAGCCAGACGTAGCTTCATTTGAATGAATGATTATTTCAATGATCATGTAGTGTGGTCGAGGACTTTGTGTGGCTGCACAAAGTTAGGTAGAACTTTGTAGGCTTCAAGGACACAAATCTACAAACACTTTGAGTTACGTGTGGCACCGGCATAATATCTATTTGTATGTGCAGACAACAGTCTGCTATATTAACAAATATAACACACATTGTCACAATAAGAACGTATTATTGCTAAACGTTTGCGCTGACCGGCAAAAAAAAATTGTAAGCGTGATACAGTGTTTGATGGAATGCGCTTGCCTAGAATAAGTAAAGGCTACTTGAATTTCAACAAATTAAATAAAAACATTTTATCATTTGTAGAAACGAAGAGGAGGTCATAGCTCAATCAGTGGCCGGCATTTGAGTCGATCGCTAGGTTAAGCAGTTCTCACCGCCGCCGGGTGATAGATGGGTGACCCATTCTAACTCTGCTTGTCAAATATTCGACCTCCGTGTTTCGGAAGGCATTTAAAACAGAACATTGAGTCCAGGCTAATGTCATAGTGATATTAATGGTGAGATTGTGGGTTTCTGGGGATGATGTCACTAACAGGGAAAGATTATACCTTTGCATAAGACCATGAACATTATTAGAGACTGTGGTGTTAATCAGCAGCCAAGAACCTCTACATCGGACAACAAAAAGGCAATTAGTAAAATAAAGGCTTACTACTTTAGTTCATCATAGATAATAATCGGCGAAGAACAATAACTCAGAATTGGTATGCCTTACGCGTTTGTTGGCCCCTTTAACGAGCCAAATCCAGCATTGATGATTGGTCATGATGATACACAGTACTAACAATTGACAAACAGATACGAAATCACGTTTTTTACCTAGTTTCAATCGCGGATTTAAGCAAAGAAGTTTAGCTTATCACGCATGTCATGGATTCCCGTAAAGTAACGCCTGATTTTGTCAATTCTTCCGTAGGTTTTTTTTTAATAATAGTCAATAAAAACTATTATATATAAAACTTTATGTTTTCTAACAAATGTTTTACAAAATAAGATCAGGTTAATTTGAGCGCCATGGCGAAGATGTTCATGTTCAGGTGCTGTCGATAGTAACAGTTTCAAGATTATTTATTTATTTATACGTTAAGAGAAAATTTGCGGTACCATTGTACGAAAATTGCGCTGACGGAGGAGTATGAAATTCGGCACAAGTATAGTACATTCTTCTACTAGTACTAATTTTTAGTTTATTCGTAGTACTAATTCTTCTTCTTATTCGTTCACTCTTGTCAGAGTGGTCGTGGTTATGGGACACTAGGCAGATGCTACGCGTTTTTAGAGAGGAACTTCCATTACAACAATAGGCATGACGACAGTAATCAGAAATCATTTAAATTATATATATTTATCCGATAAAATAAGATACATAAAGCTAAATAAAAGTATATATGTTTGTTAACGTATTTATCTTTATATTGTGAGCGAGATTAATAGGGATTTAAAAAAAAGTAAACTACAAAATACTACAATCCGCCATGACAGCTAAAACACCCAGTAGAGCGTATGACGTTACTGTATGTTAGAGTGCGTTCCAATAAGAGATCGCAACGTTTTATACTGCTTATTCAGATATTCAACATTTGACGATTGCGATCGTTATTGTCGCGGCGAAAACGTCGAGATGACGCTAAGCGGAATGCACTATTAAGTTAAAGTGACGTCAGGAGAACTGCGACTATTTTGGAGGGAATTTGAATCCCAAAATTTATAATGTTCTTTTCTGCTATAAAAACGTAAATTTCCGCAGAAATATTACATTTTTTTGGCAATAGTGGATACTTGAGAACATTATAAACCTATTTTTCAAAATTTTTCGTTTCCCCTGTTGTAATTACTAGACTACTAATAGATTTAAGTCATTGATTATGCATAAAACCTTACACGAGTAGATACTAGAGATCCTATTGGACACATATACATACGCTACGCAAACATAAATACAGTCAGTATGGAGACGGCATTTACATATCACACGCTTAGTAATAAACTGACCTAACTCAAAAAAGCTAAGCTTTGGGAAATCTCAAAAAACATTATGTCATTTACGACTTATTCTGTATAGCATATTTTTTTTTTACAAATTATGTGTTTAAATAATACTTATTGAATGATATAGAAATATTATTTAGTGATATTTTGTTACTTGTTTGTATTTTTAACTAAAACCTTATTTTAGTTACAAATACTAAAAATAATTACAATAGCTATAACAGCATGCGTGCATTCGACTGCAACGACGTGCAAAAATTTAACTCTGTAGAGTACAAGTTTTACAATCATAAAGTACTCAGACTTTATACTCTTTTTAAAGTGTGTCCCTAACAATAAATAGCACCGAAGCTTGTGTGATATCAAATAGTAAGACAGTTATTAAGAACATTATTTAAATCGTGTAATCGCTCTGTCAAAAGACGCGGCGTACAGCTAGTCAAACATATATTTTTACGTTTAATACATAAAGATAAAAATGCTTAGAGCCGAATCGCTGCCATTATTTTGATGAATTTAAACCAATTAATTAGAAAGAGTAAATTGCTAGAGAATTTTACTGGATTTTCTCGGTTTCCCAAAGTGTATATGTGTGTATGCAGGTGTTATTTTTTTAATTTTTAACGAAAAAAAGCTTAAAAAGCTCCCTTGTTATAATATTTTTCATAACTATATTTTACTTTACCGTTTTTAATAAAACTATTGGGGGTTAAAAATTATTAGTTAAAGTTTCACTCCGTCTCTGCAGGTGAACTCTTAGAAGGTTTTTATCTATAAAAAGAGCCTAAGAGTGTATCAAGACACGCTTATATAGGAGGGTTCCGTATTTGATATGTGATAAACGTATGTGTTAAATAACTTCCAAAGTTGTTTTCCGATTTCGTTCAAAATAATTTTCCTAGTGAGATTTTTGCATATTTTATCAACATGCCAAATTTCAAGTCACTAAGTTTGTGGAAATCCTAGTGGGGCATCAACTTGCGGGCGGAGAGAAGGACGGACTGACAAACAGACGGACAGAGTCAACCGATAAGGGTTCCTTATAGGACTACGGAACCCTAAAAATGTTATCTGTACCGACACACCAATCCCTTGATATTATTTGTAGGGTTTATAGCAAGAAGTTTATTATGGAGGACGCGTTTTTTGTGGCTGGCGGCGCTTGCGGCTGCCACTCGGTTTTTAATGACTCTATTAAAGAGATTAATTGACTCTATCCTATAAAAAACATCACCGCCTTTTTCATTCTCTACAAATTTAATTAATGCTGATACGGATCTTTGAGAAACGTCAAGGATCATGTTAGTAAATATACGATTTGTTTTTTAGTAATATGATATTTTAATTCCATTACATGACTTTTGATAGACATGTTCAGCTTTAAAGATTTTATTTGCCGATCTATAAACAATGTATAGACTATTATGAGAAAGTCGTAAAATATCAAAAATAACATATATATGTTTATAAAAACAGCATCATTTTATCAACACTCACATTTTAATATCAAATTGGAACATTTTTTTCTGTCTGACTATTGTTCCGGGTAATCTCCAAAACGGCTGAAATTTGAAGGGGACTTTCAGGGTTATATAACTAATTTTACCAGGAATAAAATAGGCTCCCTTTGCTTTAGCTACAGCACAATAAAAAAGAGCTCCCAAAATGTAACAAAATTCACGCAGGCCACGTAGCGGGTAGTGAGAGTAAAGGTTCCGTAGTCAACGTTTAAAATCTTGTGCATAAGGCTGTGATAACCCTAATCCCAGTTAGAGTCCTGTCCCTTTTCATCCCTCCCTCTTCCCCTCGTTATACGTGAGCTGTTACACAATTTGCCGCGCCGCTTGCTCTGTCCATCACTGATCACATATATTGGGATAGGGATAATGAGCAACAAGAACGTTTATAGATTTAATGTTAAATTAAAGGACATTTTACGTAATTTTAACGTTTTGTTAAAGAAGTTCTTTTGTACTCCCATGAGGTTTTTTGTTATTAGGAGCTTTTTTATAAATAAATAAATATAATATTAATTGCTTTGGACTTTATGACACGCGGACGTCTGTTCGTAAGGTTGACAACTTAATGCCTGTGTTATATACAAATATATAATATGTAATATGTATAAATATAAGTGACAGATGCCTGTTATACACAAATATACTTTTTTAGAAATATATAGATACATACATATATATAATACACCCAGATTCGAGGCGGGAATTGAACACACAACCCACGGTGCGGAACGCAGGATCACTGCCAACTGCACCAACGGGCCAGTCAAAAAATTTTATGTTATAAGTATGCATTAGTCGGCTGTTACCTATAACACAGGTGTTATGTTACCTACCTTACGAACAGACGACCGTGTATTTATAGTCCTATATATCTTATATAAAATTCTCTTGTCACAATGTTAGTTACCATACTCCTCCAAAAAGGCTTGACCGATTTTTTTGGAATTTTGTATGCATATTCAGAAGGTCTGAGAATCGGATACTATCTATTTTAAGTGATAAGGATGACCCACGCGGATAAAGGCGCCGGGTACAGCTAGTATATATATATATGAAAGGAAGTTCAGACGTGGAATTGGTGTAAATTCATTATCCCGTACATTCCCGATACCACTTCTCAGGGCGGAAAAAGAGTTCAAAGTCAATTTTGGTAAACGTTTATAGAATTTCTTTATCCAGGCACGTTGCTATTTTATTCCCGTTGGCATTTTTGTGTTACCCCATTTGTTTTTCCCTTCCCATCAAAGGTTTGCACTACGATGAGAATCAGGAGGAGATGCCGAGCACAAAAGTCAAAAGACAGCCTTCGAGACCGCCCCGAAAGGGTTCCATACCCCGCGGGGTCACGATACAGAATTATAACTTGCAACCAGGTTCAAAAGAATGTCCAAATACTTACGAATAAAACAAATCCGCTTCCGCTTATAACTTAAACTAATGCAAACTAATATAAAGCTGATTAGTTTAATTCATCATTCATGAGATGATATTTTAAATGACTTAGTGCTTTTTAATATCTAAATGAAGATAAAACAACATTCCGATACCTCCCACGTAAGTTGTTGTAACCCCAAATTTCTAGCTTTATTGTAGAGCGTTACAAATACCGAAATTGTAACTTAACGTTCTCTCTTTAATATATTATACACACAGTGTATAATACATACAGTATACAATATTGTATTCGTTATAATTGTATACACAAATGTTTTATATAATGATGAATTTACATGTTTGCAACGCTCTACTGTAACGTTGGGACTTTGGGGTTACATCAATTTACATGGGAGGTATCGATTTATGTTGCCTCTCATAGGGCAAAATAAATTCATTGCTTTAAAAGATTGCCACGTATGTAAGTGTCAATACAGTCGTGAGCTATCTGTATTTATGCTCACGACTTATGACCATTTATTGTTTACACTTGGTTAATGTAATTTACTTTAAAAAATATTTCTAATTATATATTTAAATGTTTCTTCTAAACTTTTTTCGCTGCTTACGTTACAACAGATCTGAGTACTTGGGCATACTTGGATGGAATGCATGGGCATAATTTGATGAACATTATGCGAATATTTTCTTACATAAAACGACTTATTTTTACTTTTAAGTGCCTATTGTATTCTTTTGCGCTTTAACGTCTATAACTCATATCAAATATTAAAACTACGAAAGCAATCGTAAGCAATCTATCTTCTAATATCTATTTTATAGCAGACATCTGTGTGCGTGCACAAACATCTTTGTTATTAAAAATTTATTGTACCAGGAGCCGGCCCTGGCTTTGCACAGGTATTTAAATTAAAGTTTCATACAGATCCCAACCTTTTTTTTGACTATTCTATGTTCATCACGAATAATGTAGGATTTTAATGGTGAAATAACTTTTTCATATCGGTCCAGTACTTTAAGGACTTATTCAACACAAATAAACAGGGCCGGACTTACCATAGGGCAATTGGAGCGGCCACTTCAGTCGTCGAGTCCCAGGGGGCGCCTCAGCTAGGGGAGACTCTTAATATGCGATTATTTTCTAATATATTTAATATTAAAATATATAAAGAGGACAAGTAAGGGGGGCGCCATAATTGGTTCTCGCTCCATCTTAAAATTTACCTAGAGCCGGTACTGGTACTAGTGAATGGACTGCGATTAA
>JANCMC010045254.1:0-25000 GCA_024363005.1 Charaxes varanes
CATCCATTACGGGTATGCTACCTTGGACTACCCTACCTACTATAGTCACTATCCCTATACCGTCCGTGACAGTAGTATCCGCATCCTTTCTCTCCTTTTCTATATGGGGATCTACCTTTATATCCTTTTACTCCATCCCTTTTTCTTACTCCTGTCTTTCAAACTAGAGGTAGCGCCATGCTTTTAGCCGAATTGGACCAGCTCGTTCGGGTACCAGTACCTCTTTATTAAGTAAGATCGACGAGAAGTGACAGCAATGCTGTCAGGTTAGGTGATAGTATTGTTGTCACGTTTCGTTCGGTTTGTGAGACTCCCCGGTGGCCCTATCTCGTCATTAAAGGCCGGCAACGCATCTGCTAGCCTCCTGGTGGTGCAGACGTCCATGAGCGTCGGTAGACACTTATGTAAGCTGCCTGCTGGTTTGCCCTTTGTAACATAAAAAAAAAACAATTTTTTCACAGCTTCAAATATTTGATCACTGTGTGTGGCGCGGAACACGCAGTGATTAAAAGTCCCGCGGATTTGAAGCTGTAGACTGGCGCCGGTTGCGTACAAAGTTTGTATACATAAACAGTTTTTCAGTCATAGATAACACTATTTTGTTTTTTTTTTCATTCAGCAAAGATACATTGGTGATACATATCACACAATGTGCAGTGTGCTACGTATATATACCACTTTAAGGTTTGATTAAGGGTCATCTGTCAAAGTGATACCTTAAAGGGGAACAGTGTGTGACACCGGGCAGGGGGGGGGACCCAAAAACTGTGTGACGCCACATGGCAAATCTAAGTTTTTTGTCTTTTATTAACCATACTACAAGAATAATAACAATAAAGAATTTTTTTACTATGTGAAGTGTTTTTTTTTAATAGTTAAATCACACACCACGGGCATGAGGCCCGTGCCAATGGGGAAGGGGTTAAAAATAGTAAAATTTGAGTGACCTAAGAGTAAATGAGTCCTAATCAAAAAAAAAAAACTAGTTTCATCTAATTTACACAGAGTTAAAAATATTGCAGTTCCTCAAGCAAACCGCACAAAATAACTATGAATTTTTTGTTCGTATAGGCAAGAAAATATCACTTTTCAGTTTCAAATACACTTTGATCTGTGCTGTTCATTAATTGGGCAAGATTAAGACCTGAGCCCTACGTCTCTTGCTTTTAAGCCTCTGCATCAGTTCATCATTGTAGCAGCCTGGGTGCATCCATTGCCAAGCGTAGGCCTTTTCCTAAACAAGGTTAAATTAATTTCGCATGATTGTAAATTTAATCACAATGTCCAGTTTTCAAGCCATCTCTCCTCTGGAGGGTCCTCGGCAAGATGTACATAATCACTTTTCCATCATTTTTACTTCATTATTAAGCAATCAGTCTTCTTGTGGATTTTGCTTGATCATTAGGCAAGATGTAACACGTTCACAGCTTCAAATATTCGAACACTGTTTTGATCACTGTGTGTGGTGCAGAACACACAGTGATTCAAAGTCCCGTGGGTTCGAAACTGTAGACTGGCGCTGGTTGCGTACAAAGTTTGTATACATTTACAGTTTCTCAATCATAGGTAACACTATTTTGTTATCTATGATTGAAAACTTGCGTGCACTTTTTGAATACCACTTGGCCAGTACACTTTGCTATCACGTGATGTTGCTGGGACTCTCCTACCACTGGCTGCATAAACCGTCTCAATATTGCTTCTAAAGCAAGTTTTTGGCATAAGATTACGTTTGAATGTCTCTTTTTATTCACTATTAGCATTTTCCTGCATCTTAGTATGGGCAAAATAAAAATTGCGAGAGCCCTAGGACCTCGTTAATTTGGTTGCATAATCCACCATCTGTAGAGGATGTCTCCTAACTATGGAGTAACTCCATGTTCAGCTTATTACTGCAATCCATCACTTCGTCATCGAGCATCTTTTGCTGACGATTCTGTTCGGAAAGCGCTGCTTCAAGCTTTCCAAGTTTCAGTTGGACCTATTATTCAATTATTGTAAATGAGAGATTTGCTTATAAACAGTGAATCATAAACATAGAATATATCTTAATTTATAAAAATCCAGGGTCACTATGTATGTTCCCAGTGAACTCCTTACCAACTCATAGAAGTTGGAATTTATGTTTAACTTCGTCTACCTTGAGAGATGTGATGGTTTTATCTCGATTTATTAATTTTCTATTTATTTAGCAAGTCAATGTTCGGCAGGTTCACTTATGCCGGGTCCGCTAGTGCACTATTAAAATCGTTTTGTAAAAGTTCTAAATATTAAAGTAGTAGTAACTAGTAAGCTGCACTTATAAATTTTGCAAACGCGAATCGTTTTAAAAGTCTAATATTTGGTGCTTCCTTTGGTCCTTAGTTTCGAAATTATCCGAACCTGGCTGGTATCTCAAGGATAACAAATGAATGTGTGTGACTGATCTCTGTTTTAAGATACGTGATAAAGTTGTTTCACTGTGGTGTTTAGAATACAATCAACAAACATTTTCAAGATATGAACTTTCAATTTTTCAGGTTTCTTAACAATCGGTAACCATAATCCTAGTTGATTATTTCCCAGTGCGTATGAGCAGGTATGCTTGTATAGGTGTTTAAATGCACCTGTGTATGTGTGTGTATCAGTAAGAGATTTTATACTATTTAATTAACTCACTCACAAATGTAACTTTAGAACGACTGCACCGAATTGGCTTATCTTTGTCTTGTTGTGTTCTTTACTCTCAGGACGGCGTTTGTATAATTAAAACCTTGTGATCTGTTTATTTGTTACGGTTAACTTCGAAAAGGGCTGAATCGATTTTAACGGGACTAGCACTGGTTGGTAAGCTTTACAAGGCATAACATAGGCTACTTTATTTTTAGCAAAATAAAGTTCCGTACAAAAAAGTAAAACCCTCAAAATTTAACAAAATCACTGAATAAACGCGGGCGAACTCGCATGTATCACAGCTAGTGCTTATATATTTTAATAGAATACCTCTTTCAATTGCGCCTGTTTGACAGCGAGCGCGGCCATCGCCTTGTCATAAACAGCCTGCGCGGCCGCCAAGCGTTGTTTCTTTGGCGCCACTACTTTGGCCACCTTGTCGTATTTTGTCATAGCAATGACCCACTTGCACATACCTAAATAGGAAAAACTTAAATTGAAGGTTCGTGTACATTCTTCTTTGTAAATACGACGAAAGTTATGGAAGAGAGCCCAAGAGGGGATTTTGCGCAATATTCGAGCCATATAGGGAGAACCCTTTCACCCTGTAATGTACTTCCTGTACCCTAAAAAATAATGAAATGAACTCTTAATAAAGGAGGGGTCCTTAGGAACATTTAGGAGTTTTTAGCATGTTTTATCAACTTGGAAAAATTCAAGTCTCTACGTGTAATAGTTTTAGAAATGCAAAGGGGGGAAGGCACCTTACGGGCGCAACGTAACAGGACAGAGCGAAATTATAAGGATTTATTGTAGTACTATGGAACCCTAAAAATAAGAGAGTCGTAAAATTGTAGAAAAACGTGTATATTTTTGTAATTTATGTTTACCTATTGTGTACTAATGTCATTTTAATATACTCTATACTCGAGCCATATAGGGGGTTCTCTCTATATGGTTCGAGTATTGCGCAAAATACCCTCTTGGATTCTCATACTATATATATAGCAAAATAAACGATTCTAGGTCGTTGATTCTTGATTATTGATTCTTGGGCTCATTCCTCGTTGAAATATAGGGATTTTAATTATTAATTCTTAACAACATACACCCATCTATCACCCGGTCGCAGCCAGAGCAACTTAACTTAGCGATCGACTCAAATGCCGACCACTGATTAGGCCAGGACCTCCTCAAAAATTATAATATATCACAACAAAACATATAAATTATCCAAACAATTCATATGAAAATTTTGGACATTTAACTCACTTGGCGACGATTTGACAACGTTGCCTAATTAGAAGCGTAGCCACAACTAATAAAGGCTACTTCGTTGTCAACCGCAGGTATCCAGGGCTACTAGCTTGCGTCTCGGCGAGGTATGGCTCTAAGGAGTGATTATCCTAAACTGCCGTTTCATTAAAAATAAATATGTAATTTAACAAAAAAGAAACAACACCTGTAATAATGTTAAAAGTTTAGTCATTCAATTCAAAAATAATTCAATTCCGTCACTATCACCCCGACTGACCTTTTGTAGAATTTGAAATTTAGCTATTTAAAAGTTGCCATTTGAACTATTTTAAAAAAAAAACCAAATGAATTTCAGTGTCTTTAGCAATAGGTAAGTAGTTAGTACAGTAACAATTTTTTTTTATACTCTAATTTTTATTTTGTTATACTCCTTCATTATATTTTTCTGTCTATGTTAATTTATACTCTAATTTTTATTTTATTCTTCTTCATTATATTTTTCCGCCTTTTCACTACGTTTCAGAAACAATAGTCAGGGCCAGCGAACGGAGCAACCGCTCCAGACGCCAAGCTCCAGGCGGTTTGGGGCGACTCTTAATATGCGATAATTTTAAATATATTTTATACAGAAAAATATATACAGGGCAAGTAATGAGGGCGCCATAATTGGATCTCGCTTCATCCTAAATATTACCTCTGGCCGTTACTGAACAATAGTTTTATATATCGAAAAGTATCCCCATATGAAGGCTTCAAACTCTAGAACTGTACGAAGAAAACCAGGATGATATGTACAGTATATATAAGAAATGATTACTATTCTTGTACATATCAAATTAAAAGATTTTTTATGAAATCTGGTGAGTTTTCAATGATGAAATATTTATTTGCAATTATTACTGATTTACTTGAATTAACTTATTTACATACTAGCCACCCTCCCCGGCTTCGCACGGGCACAATTCGCACAAATAGTCATAAAATGATACAGACAGCTTTGTTTCTACGTTCCCTATCAGACAGTCAAAGAATTATTTCGATATCTCTATCCGACACAGAGATAAAGCTTTTTTTTGTCTTTTCAACTAAAACCTTATTTTAGTTAAATATACGAACAAATACGAAAATATCAAAAAAATAACATTTCAATATTATTAATCACTTCATTAACTATTATTAAAATACATATTTTTCTACTATATAGCTGTTTTTTCAGTATAAACGGAATAAGCCGTAAAATTATAAAATGTTTTTTTCGATTTCCCAATAATCATATTTTTGAGTTAGGTCACTTTGTGATTAAGTGTGCGAATTGAAGTATAAATTAACTAACATAAAAAGTATCCTGTAGTATTAAGTGGTAATATATTTTTCTAAGAGCAAAATAAAATTTTCAAAATCGGATCAGTAGAATCGGAGATTATTTGGAATATATAACAAACTCACAAACTTTGCCTCTTTATAATACTATTTACATATATAAATATTTACAGGCGCCATTGGCAAAAACAATGTTAAAGGTTACGAATACATTCAAACCGCTTAAAACTGTTAAAATGCTCTACGTTTGAAAAGATATCAAACGAAATAGTAACTTAGTTATTAAATCTAAAAAATTCTGCACATTATTATTGACTTCATTTAAGTTAATGTTTCCATATTTTATTTATGTTACAAACAGGCGGTTCACGTAAGTGACTAATCATGGATATCTGCAACACCATAAGGTTAAACCATACCTAAAATATAGCGAATAAAACAACAAAACAAACAGAATTGAAATCGATCTAGCCGTTTTCGAGTTTTATCGGGACCAACGAAAATCAATTGACTTTTAAATATATGTAAAGAACACTACCTCAGTCGTACCTAGTTTGAAGTTACTGATTTTCTTAATTTTAAATTTCCCGAGTCGTGCGCGACTCTATAAGCTTACTTTTAGATGTCACCACTGGAAGTTGAGACAATTTGAATTTCACATCCCTATTGAAGAATTCCCATAGTATCCAATTAAATGGGACAAAAACCGCATAGAAAGCAGTACACCTTATTGGTTTCTGTGTGGCTTTTGTCCCATTTGCAACTTGATTAATTGTCGTCAATTATTAACAATTCTAAAAACAGATATCTAGATCTGAAATAGGTTTTAAATGTTGTTTCGTTCAAA
The DNA here is from genome assembly GCA_024363005.1 of Charaxes varanes. Classification (NCBI taxonomy): domain Eukaryota; kingdom Metazoa; phylum Arthropoda; class Insecta; order Lepidoptera; family Nymphalidae; genus Charaxes; species Charaxes varanes. The sequence goes on from JANCMC010045254.1 coordinate 6,077, forward strand.
TTTCAGGTTTGCTTAAAGGTTTCTTTACTGACAATCGTTGATAACTGCGTTAGTGCGTATTATATAATTGTTGGAATATTAAACATAAAGTTTTCCGAACGATTGTTTGGTTTCCGTAATAGCCGCGTGTGGCGCTGTACAGTGGCTATATAAAAGACTGTTTTGTCTTTGCTCGTCCCTCATCTTGTAATGTGAAGTTTACTTTGTTATACTAATCCGGAATATGTCAATAAATCTGTAAAGCTTCCATTGTCTTTCAATAACCTGCTAACACAATGTGAACAACAGTTTTTTTAAAAGAATACAATGTTTGCCTAATACAACTCCTACCATGGAAAAAGGATATGTCAAAATCCATATTCTGACATATTCCTTTCGTATCCATACGCGACAATAGTCCAATGGATTCTGGATCCAAACCGGGACTTAGGGCATAGCTTATAAATATACTCGTGTCTTAGTATTTATTTAATTTTTATTAGTAAACTCGCGTGCAATTAAATCAACTCAAGCCCAAGCCGTACATTAGCATAGAAGATTGTTTTTTTTTTTCTTCGAAAAACGCTTTTCCTGTTATCATAAAACTTTTTTTTATTTGAAAGCCTGATTCTTATTCTCATGACACAGCAATTTTCAAATAAATGTGACAAAACCAAGCCAGTTGCCGCAAAATCAATCTTTTATGCCAATATAGGTTTTGAATCGATTTTATTGCACGCGAGTGTACTTAGGTTTTTTCGACGAGAGAGTGCTGTGGTATTTTTTATAGTTTTGAGGAGAGGTTAATATATCAATTAATATATAATCAATCAAAAATTAGTGCTATTTTCAATTTTAACTACTAAACTGTTTTAACTAAACTGTAAGTCTACTTCCGTAACTTATAGTTTTTGTACAGTCGACCAAGAAAGTGCTTTACCATTTTGGATGTGAGTTCCTACTTAAAAAAAATGCTAAGGGCTATTGTTGGCAATGAACATAATGTATAACAAGGAAAAATGAGCCATTTAACTAATTGACTAACAGACGATGTTAGACCTTAGCGTGGCGAACCAATTTATTAGTCGAGCATACGCATTTTCGACAAGTACTTCACGGTAAATTAAACGGCTCCTATAAATTAACATGCCATGACAAAACTACCATTTTGTTTGTTAATACTACCAGGAAGTAATGAGTAATGTATGTTTCAAATGTGTGTATCGATGTTGTGAATTATTGATACCAATTAAGTTTGTTAAATAGTAAATAATTAATGTATATTGTCAATAATTGTTATTTTTGATAGATAACACAAAATTAAGTACACATGTTTGCTTACTAGATTTATATAAAAACTAGCTGTGCCCGCGACTTGTCCGCGTAAAATTAGGTAAAAAAAAATAGATTAAATCCTATTTAACCGACTTCAAAAATAGAAGAAGATTGTTAATGCGAGTGTAAAAAAAAATTAAGCATTACAATATTTGTAAGAAAGTTAGAAAATTACTTTGTGAAAATAATAAAGACCCGAGTTGAGTGAAAATGTGGATGCCTCTGTCGAACATTTTGTGATGTCAGACAACAGCACCGGCATACAAAGGTTTACTCAGCAAAGTTGTTGTAGTGCTTATTTCACTCACCCACATATCTTCAATCTTAAAGAAAAACAATAATTAAGGACTAAAATCCATCCGACTTCGACGTCACGCAGATGTGTAAAAATAACCACTCTTTGGAAAAAAAAATTAAGAATCTATGCCTTAGCAGCTCTTCACGGGGGGTCAGAGTACGTTTTTGCCAAGCGGTATGGGCCCTACTGTTAAGAAATATTTAGTAATTATTTGCCTGTTGATAATAATGAAAACAAGAATTTTAGCTATTCTCTGATTTCATTTGTTGTAAAGCTATTGACGTCTTTTTGATATAAACTAATCTTCTTTATATCGTTGTAATTATGGTAATGTTTTACTATTTAGGAATAAATAAATTTAAATGTGAATTTCGTTTGATCAATACTTTATTAAAACTTATTCTAGGCACTTAGAGTAGCTTAATTAACTCATATCACGTTTGGAATATGAGTAGATTTTAATGAATTTCGGTACAAATAGCATTTAATCACTACCGCTGCCGCTTTCATCACCCGAACCAGATGAAGCTTCTCCTTCCGATGAGGACTTCTTTGGCTTTTCTTTTTTTGATTCTTTGCTCTATAACAAAATGTGAAATGTTATCTATGCATATAAATAAAATAGAAGAGTCAGCTTGTAACGTTGAAATTAGTTGGTTTTTTACTAATTGCATGTGACTATATATTTACGATACTTATATCAAAAACGCTAGTTACAACATTTTTGGCTGTCTATCTGTTTGTTCCGGGTAATCTCCGAAGCGGCTGGTAATATTTGGACGGACCTTTGACTGGCAGATAGCTGACGTTACAGCGTACAAGAAGTAACATAGGCTACTTAGCTTTTAGCTAAAGAATTAGGGTCCCATAGAAAAAAATACTCAAAATTTAACACAATCACTGAAGTCACGGCTAATATACAACATACATGTATATAACACTCTATGTTATTTACGACATATGTTCTTATATGCTAACAAAGATTAAAACTTAAAAATCACTTATAAATATTAATTTGTAACTTGTTTATGTATATTACAACCTTCCAACTTCCTTACTATTTTTTTATATACGAGTACAGAAAGAGAATTTAAATTAATCGGGCGAGGATTACTCCGGAATTATTCGGTATAGCTTTTCCAGACTTAAAATTTAATTGAATGTAATTTAACAAGTATTTTGCATTATTGTAAATTTTAAGGTGTTATACTAGTTTAAATTTATTAAGCACTATGTTTAAAAAAAATTAAATTTTGCTACTTAATGAAATTTTTTAATTTAGCTATATTTCGCAAAGAGATACATATGCAGCTTTTTTTTAATGGTGCAGCAAGTAAAAAGAAAGATTACAGTACCAGGATAGTGTAATGTTTAAGATAAACAAATGCTGCAATATCAGGTACCTAAAGCAGTGAATGAACCTTCCGGAAAATAATAAAACATAATTAAAAGAATCTAATATAAAATACAAATTAAAAAATATATTTCCTAACTAAATTATTATGAAATAAATAAACACATATATATGAATAATTGGTGATATATCTGCCCGTATGTTTTTTTTAATGTTTTCAAGAATGCCGGTGTGTGCGGAAAAACCTAAAGAGGTTTATGAAACATTAGTGATGTAAGTGTTAATATGAGCGACAAAACCGGTTTCACTGGCATCGTCGCACCGATCGGTGCGCGCGTCGAGTTAAGTAATTATACGTTGTTATTATTATATTATGTATGTGTCTTATTGTTTACTTTTCACAAAGTTGGAATAAATGCTGTTTCTTTCTTTTTTTTCTTCCTTAGACCTCATTAATCTAGCCCTATCAATGAATGCTTTCTTAACGGGTATTGGCTCACAATAAACTACTAATTTGCCAAAGGAGGGGAGAGTCGATAAGAGCCAGTTTTCGAACATCACACATTCGAAAAAAAAATTAACCTTTTTTAAAAAAAAATAATTACCTTTTATATACTTAAGGATAGTTTTTTTAGTTTTCCTTAATTTAAGTTACACGTAAAAAAAACGGTACATAAATTACGTTATTATGGATGACCCTTAATATTCATACCATAGCCCCTAATAATAATTTTGCGTTCTACCCACCTTATCACAAAATTTTCTTTCACAAGACCCATAGAGACTGCTCGTACGCACAAAATGTTCATACAGAAAATTACGTGGTACTAAAATTCATAACGACTATAAACCAACAAACTGCTACAATTCCTAGAAATGTAGGCTTTGTCGGCGAAATTTTATGTTGGTGTAATACGCTCCTAACGCCTACGTGCTAATCCAACCTTAACAACGCTAGGGTGGCTAAAAGTTCAAATTATTTTAAGACTTTTCCTAATTTTTTTAATGCAAATATATATTTTTCATCAGCACATAGTGTGCCACAGCTGGGCAAAGGCCTGTTCCCCTTTCAAACCATTATGTCCTATCCTAAACTACTTAAAACCATGGCTTTCACGCAAAGGAATTCTCCACCTGTTCCTCGGCCTACCTGGTTGTCAGCGGCCATTAGTGGGAGTCTATAATGTCGTATTATTGGCCCACCTTTGCGGGTCCATTCTTGCCACGTGGCCAGCCCATTTCCCTTCAGCTTTGCTGACTCCTTCCCTACATTCTTTATTCCAGTTAAGTTAATGGGAATATTTAGTAGCAATATCAACTAATTAGAATAGCTCAGCAACCCCAAAAGAAGTTTTGGCCTCCGACACGATTTGGCGTCGCTTATCTCAGTCCCGTAACATGCAATATTATAAATAGATTCAAACAGCATTTTAAAAGAATAGTTTGTTACTTTTTAAGTAAATAAGAATAATAAGTAAGATAAATAGATTTCTAACTATTTATATAAAAGCCGTCTTTATTTATTTATTAATCGATGTATCAATAAACCAACAGCGTTACAAGAAAGCAAATAACAAGGTTATACAAAGTAAATCATCAATTAGTTTTAAATTATCTTTATAATTACTTGTAAAATATAATTATGACTTTATTCTTCCTTGTATTTTTCAGACATTCTATTGCCTATCCGATTTTAATTCTTTTAAAAATAAACAAAATTGTCAGTGACAGGAGATTTTAATTGACTTAAAAATAATAAAAGTATTATCCTGCTTTTAATTACCTAAAGAAATGGTTATCCCAGCCAGTATTTAAATATTAGTTTATCTATTATAAAGTATTTTGCTATTACGAAAATAATTACAGGTATTTTTAAGCCTCGGAAAATTACACTAATGCTACTGGAAAATCCTAAAATAAAGCGTTTCTTTTCACTTAACATAAAAAATTACGAATAGACTCTAAATTTTAATTGGATTTTCAATTTTTTTCTGTACTTTAATATAAGTAATTTTTTATTTTTATCGCCAGAGTTACCCTTAAAATTTCAAAGTCAATTTTTTTTTTGTCCAAATCGGCCTAGAAATAATTTCTGTAATCTGAGAAACCAGCGGTAGGCAACAAATGTACCGCGGGCCGCATCTGGCCCCGAACACATCTGTTTGTGGCCCGCGACTGTTTTATAAATGGAATTCTAATGTTTTTTTTTTCTTATGTTACAAGGGGCTACCAAGTAATAAATAAAAATATAATTTATGTAGGGTTCATATTAGCAATTAAAGTGATGAAGTATTTGAGTTACTTTATTCATGAAAACGGAAAACAATCCTAATCTAATAAAAAAGTTTTGTGGATAACCACAATATTTGTTAAAGCATATTTATAACACTATCTGTTATCAGGTAGCGAACTTATAACTTAATTGTAATAATACACAATACACAGAGATCTTTTCAAGTCTTTATTTTTTAATGCAATTATTTTTAATGGTATAATATATAACATACACGTAATACAAATATGCAAGTTAACAAAACATAACTACATTAGAATAAATAATATTTTACTATGTAAGCGCCATCTAATGAGAAGTAGCTGAATTTCAGTATAAACTCAGACGTGTGTAAATAGTTTGCATAGTTTTTTCTAGATGGCGCTGTTCTTGCGATTACTACCAAAGTACATCATATTTTTAAAGATGCTCCAACATATTAGTGAAAGTATTTTGTTGCACATCTTGAACTGGAATCATTATAGTCGTAATTACCATTTAGCAAAGAAGACCTGTGGTGTTAATTTCACTTAATCATAATTATATTTATAATTTTCATTGCTTATACACGTGTACACAAATTCTTTATTAGATACATCGAACTAGTACAATGACGTTTTAAAGTACAATATACTTTGTGACAGTCAAACACACAATTTATTATTAATATTTAAAGCTAATTTTTTCACACCGCAAAGCAACCTACCCTCTTTCCATATGGTTATGTCTAAGGCTTTACGATGCTTATTTCTATCATAACAAACCCGATCAGTTCTCCATCTCATTCTTAGTCTGCCGCGAGGTCGTTTCCGATCTGGGATCCATAAAGAGAAGATCTTGGCTTAAAGATCATCCGACATGTGACAGACATTCGCAGCCCATCCTACTTTAGCTTGGCAGTTACCACATCCGCAATCTGTGTTTTGAAGTGTTGTGGGTTTTATTCTATGAATATGGGGGGCTTCAAACCCAGAATATTGTGTGAAGTTTCCTTTTATAATTTCTTTTATAGCTCTATCAGGCTGTAATGCGTTGTAATGGTCTTGCTTCTTGTCTCGCCTGAAAAGAAACTGATTTTCCAAATAGACACATGCATGGACATGTTTAACCTTCACACCGTGACTTTGAGTTGTTATGCTGTTAGTCATTAATTTAGTCTTTGAAATGTTGCTTTTCAGTCTGACGTCGAGGCTTCCCTTGCATAGGTCGTGTAGTATGTGGCTCAAATCTGAAGACGATGAAAAAAAAATCACTACCTCATCTGCGAATCGGAGATTTGTTGTTCGCTTTCCTCCGACTAGAATGCCTTTCCTTTTCCTCCCAGGTACAATTTTTTGAAATATTTCTTCCAAAGTAGCGTTGAATAGTTTTGGAGATAATGGGTCGCCTCGTTTGGTCCTTTTATCGATACTGAAAGATGAGCCTAGTTTAGTAACTTTTATTTACGCTGAACTATTAAGGTATAATATATAATTTTTACAAGTAAGTAAGTTTTATATTCTGGTTTTCTAATGCAAGGAAGATGAAGGAATGCTTGAATGTGTCAAACGCTTTTGAGAAATCAATAAATGCTATATATAAGCGGATGCTGAACTCTATATGTTTTTCTAATATTTGGTCGATGGTTTGCAAATGATCTATGGTAGAGAGGCCGCTGTGATAAGCGGCTTGTTCTGGTGATGTACATCGATCAAGTTCGGCTGATATTCAGTTTTCTATATTTTTAATAAAAGCTTTATACATTTGAGAATTAAGGCTAATCGGTCTGTATTTTTCAATATTAGGTTTATCGCCTTTCTTATAAAGAAATGTATATAAGAGTTGAATGACAAAAATATTTTGGAAATTTACCTGTGATTAAACATAGAATTAAAAAGTTAGTAATGTGTAGGAATAGAATTGATTCTCCAAGTTTTTATGATCATATTTTTATGTCATCCTGACCTACAGATTTAGTGTAATTCATGTTGCAAAGAGTGCGATGAACTTCAAAGTCTGTGATTGGGTTTATATCTTCAGTGCGTAGTCGAGGTTGTTATCTTCACAGAAACTTTCCGGATTTGAATACATCTTTTGTAAAAACACACAATATGAAAGACAATATAAAAACTTGCAAAGCGTATAACGTTATTTTTTAAATTATAGACGTAAGTAAATTTCATATAATTCATTGCATTACAAACGTTAGCCATATTAAAAAAAATTGTAAGTGACCAGAAGTTTTAAAGTTTTAGCACTACTGCTTGTATGTCGACATAATATTTACGACTACTATGTCAATATATCATTATGAGCAACAATGCTTAAAAACATTTGCAGCAAGAAAACTCAACATTTTTCTACCATTGAACGTTGACACAAGCAATTTAGACATGTCTGTAAGATTTGCCGTGTACTTACTATGTAGATCTCTTTGGTAATAAGCCGGCTGATAGTTTAAGCGAGGTTAACCGTGATTTTGTGTGTAAGTGTGTCGTTAGAAACCGCGCGTACAAGTCGTTTGCGCGCACCGGCGTCGAATGCACGCCCGACATTGCGAGTAGCGACCGACTTTCTCGTATCATAATATTGTGACTGTATATCTACTATATTAACCGTAAGTCATATTTATTATGTTATTTTATAATAATTTTTATGAACCTTAAATGACTATATTACTTGTGGTTACGTTTCTATAAAAATTGATATTAATTTAATCCATCTATACGCTTTACGTATAGTAACATTCGCGACTATGCTATTTTACAATATTCATTATTACTTATATTCATTACATTTTTAATTGTATTTCTGTAGCCGTAATAAAGTTAGATGTGTACATAGATTATTTTTTAAAAATCAATAATTTAATTCGTATTTATTTTTATCTCTAAATGTATCAAACTTTCGCCATTGTAAACAACAAACGTACAATTAATACGTGTTGTATAACATGTGCATAAAGTGTAAAAATAAGTGCACTGTTTATGAACAGTTCTATATGTAGAACTGTCAAAATTGTTATATTAAATTACGAAAAGACAGATAATAACAATAATTTATTGCACAATAGTCTAAATTAAATATTTTTAATAGAATTTTATATATAATTTAAACCTTATATATAAAGTTCCGCGTCACAATGTTAGTCACCATACTCCTCCAAAACGGCTTGACCGATTTTTATAAAAGTTTTATGCATATTCAGTAGATCCGAGAATCAGCTACTATCTATTTTTCATACTCATAAGTGATAAGGGCGGCCCACGCGGACAGATAGGCGGGGTACAGCTCGTTGTGTTATAGAAGAATTAGGAATGTAAAACAGGATTAACCTAGAATAATGTATACTTATTTAACAGATAAGCTAAGTAAGCTACGCACGACTTCATCCTTGTTTTGTTTAATGATTTTGTTAAATTTTGAGGGTTTTAAAGTTTTTCGCGGAGCCCTAATTATTTTATCGAAAGGAAAGCTCAATCATATTTTGTTATTTTTGACATTAGATATCTGCCATTGAAAAGGCTATTAAAATCACCCCAGCTTGCGGTCCGGAGATTACCCGCAACTAACATACAGGCAGATATCGTATATTTATATTATGAAATTTGTAAAAATTTTATTTCAACGCTTTATTATAGACAGTTCAACTTTGTAAAATATACAAATTATTATATTGTAGTTAAAAATTACAAAACTAAATATGTACTTAAGACATAGTGGTTTTGAATACTCTTTTACATTTAGCTTAAACATTATAAACTTTCAATAATATATAGTGTTTTTGTCCACATTTCTAGCAGTTTCTATGTTAATGGAAGTGATACAAGTCCCGAATGCTAAAAGAAATGGAAAGTTTGCGCTTGTTGACACGGTTCGACAGGTGATTCAGTAATATAGAGTTGTTTAGCAGTGGTGCTATCTTACTTTTCTGGTTTAGTTTACAAATAAATGTTATTTTGCGTGGTCATTTGGAAGAGAAGATTAAGTTCAAGCCGGCACAACTTGCAACTTTAAAAGCCCCAAGTTCGGCCTCACATGGAGTACGCACCTTCCGATCGGCTTGATCCTGATGGCTTTGTAGAGATATGTGAGAACACTCTGCCTCTTTTACTGCATGTATCATGGGGAGTGTTCTGATGAATCATTTGGGATAATACCGGCAACTGAATATCACCACTGGAACTTAAAATTTCATCTTTATCATTTCGATATAAAAAGAAATATATTTAAAGTTTATGTAAATATTATTAACCGAGCTACGACTGTAAATTTAAATTGTAAAATTGTTAACTGCTACTCGGGATACAGAAATACTTAGTGCGAGTACCTTAAAAAAAAGATGTCCTAAAGTCCACAAGCGTGTGATTTTCTAGAAATTTCTTGTCTATTACTTAACCTTAAGAATTCGTGAGAATTCCTATAAAATGTTATCTATTATAACCTCAAAACTATTATTATGCATATAGAAATATCATAAGCGTGATATTTGAAAGCGAATCTGATTGAACAGTATGCGCTTGTAAATATCGAAATATAGCCCAAGGACTATAGAACAGTAGGCGTGCGGACTGCTAATAGAGTTTTAATTGTTACTATGTATGCATTTTTAAATATTTATGTGTATATATATAAAAAACCTAGATCAAAAATATATAAAAATAGTAGGACAGCGGTAGTGGGGCAAAAATCCAAAACCAATCGGTTTTTACGGTTCCAGAGTGAACCTCCTCACTAATCTTGCGTTTAAAGCAATAATCTATACTAGAGATTGTCGGCTGGTTGAAATTCGACCACAGAACTTTTTGCGTATAACGACATATATATTGTTCTACTCACAGAAAAATAAAATTTGACAATTAATATTATAACATACGGCTGTCACGATTACGCTTTAACATCATCACACAACACAGGCATGTGTGTGTAAATCGTCTGGTATTGGTGTGCGTGTGGTTTTATTTTAATATTTTTTTATATTTTGCATATTATAAAAAAGTATATGCATTCGCACAACTTCCTCTATATGAACTACAATTGTACCAAATTTCATACTCCCCCGTAAGCGCAATTTTCGTAAAATTGTACGTGGAAGTAGTTTTCAATTAGCAGGAGTTCGCTACTAACGATTTTTGGGACAGGTCCGGATGAAGGGGTCTAGAGACTTGAATTTTTTTTTTTTAAATCCTTCCATTTTCTTTGCTATGAACTTGAAATTTGGCACAGTGGTCTGTTTACGTTCGCTATGGGCGGTTTTGCGACAGAGCTGGAGTAAGGAAATCTAAGAGGTCTGGCAACTTTGTCTGAATATTTTTAATTTTTTTGCCATAAACTAGAATTTTAGCAGCGAGGCAGTCAGCAGATGTAGATTAATTATATTTACTATACATCGGACAACAATAAGAATACAAGGAGTCTAGAAACTGTTACATATCTTATTTACGGTACTCACTACGGCCTCCTTCTTATGGCAGAAGAAACAGTGAAAAAATATAATCTATTTAAATTTCACCTAATTTTACGCGGACAAAGTCGCGGGTAACAGCTAGTTATATAATAATTATATATCATTGTTAGTATACATTAAACTTATTCTGTTACTGAGTGATAATGATGATGAGATTGTATAGATTGTGGGGGTTCCGAGGATGACGTTTCACGGCAGTCGGTTATCTTAGCTCGCCCCACAGACCCATCTTCTGCAATTAAAGCGGACCCAAATCGGTATAACGGTAAGAAGAAGAAATTAGTATATTTTAAAAAGTAGCATGTATATTAGAAACCTCGATAGCTTAGTAGTAGAAAGTGAAACTGAAATCGTGTCGCTGGGGTATTGTCGCACCTAGTACAAGCTTTTAATCTTAGTTGAAAGTACCCCATATTTCCCTAATAAAGATAAATATTTGGAGGATAGCCAAAAGTAATGTTTTATAGGTGATCTTAACGTTTTATATATTACTCGGGGCAAATGAGCAGGCGGTTCACCTAAGTGACTACTGATGCCCATTGACATCTGCACCACCAGAAGGCTCGTAGATGTGTTGCCGGGCTTTAAAGACGGATTTAGGCAACTGGGAACTCTCACAAACCGAACGAAATGCGACAATAATACTTGACGTGACGGCATTGCCGCCACTTCATGCCGATCTCATGTGAGAAAGAGGTACTGGTACCCGGACGCGCCGGCCCAATTTGTCATTTTTTACTTTAGAGTTTGTAGCATTAAAACTTCTATTTTTAATTATCTTTGACATATTGTATTCTATATTATTTTTTGACATTAACTTTTAATTCTTTATTGTAAAAATCTTTTTTGTCAATTGAATTATTATATGGATGTACTTTACCTGAAATAAATAAATAATTTTATTACACGTTTTATGAACAAGCGTGTTTTTTACGTGTTGTTTAAATCTAACTAAGAGACAAATGTAATATTGCATCTGGAATTTTGTTAAAGAATCGTATACATGCGCCCACAAACGGTTTCTGTACCCCACCCGGACGGAACAGGAACGGAGCCACAAGTTAATTCCTGCTTCTAGTTTACTTATCATGTATATCACAATTTTTTTTATAAAGATGGTTTTTTTCTAAGAAACAAAATATTGGCAAATATATACTGTGAAGCAACTGTATGTATACCTATGTATTAAAAATTTTCGCAGAGGGAATTCCATAAGACATAAAGCTATGAAAATATAAGGAAATACAAAATTAGTTGTTTCGACATCTGTTACTTGTCTTATTTTACTGACGACAAAAACTGCTGTACTGAGTTTACGGGCAAGACCCATGTCTTAAGTTATCACGTATTATATTAACTTAAAATCAAGCGTCAACCCCACAAATACACAAATGTCCTCAATTTTCTATGTTTCGCCATTGATAGTTAATGTTTGACTACACTTAAGTACTCTTGACATTTGGTAAGCTGAATTATAAACATTTCGTTTTCTTTGCATTTAAATATAAATTATTTACGGTAAACCAATGTGATAGCTGAGATAAATCACTATTTACGTCGTCAAAATTAACTTTGGTTCTATTTATATTAAAGATTAAAGATGTACACCAGCAAACAGAAGAATATCACAAATTCCATTGACAAAAATAGGTAAATCATTGATCTACATTAAGAACAAAAAATTGGATTGAGCCTTGTGGACCGCCCGTAACAGTCGCTAATCCAGACGACTTTGCTTCGTTCACATAGACTATTTGTTTTCTTTGGCTAAGGTAAGAAGAAATTAGACCGAGTGCAGTACTTCTAACCCCATAGTGTTCTAACTTAAGCAGTAACGTCTCATGTTGATGCTGCTCATGCACCGCCAAAGGGCTGACTTTTGAGAAATGAGATGCTATGCTCCTTGTTGAAGTAAATGGAATACAGTAAAACGTACGTCTGCCGAGGAGAAAATAAAAAGCATAGCAAAATAGCTGTGTAAGAAACCTTTCCTTTACAAGAGCTATCCCATAGGATGACCTTGGATGAGTAGAAAAATTGAGTTCAACTTCACATGTGTGGGAGCTACCCTCAAAATGTAAAATAAAATCTATACACAACACATAACTGTACCAAATTTCATTTATGTTCATATTTTTAGAATTTAGTTAGAGCAGACAGACGGACGGACGACCGTAGTACTACTACGGAACCATAAAAAGATGTTAAGAAAGGAGTGGTACTATTGTAAGAATAGAGAGATCTCTATATTACTGCTCAAAAATTTCATACACCATATAATCGTTGATAACCTTAAAATAGTACGGTCAAAAATTTGGCTATAATTTTTAAGCAGACTCTTATTAGCGTTCCGTAATTCAGCTACATGCGTCCCATGTTAGCTACATTTAATTCGTATAGTTTTTGCTGCAATGCACTCTTTACAAAGTTTACAAAACTTTCTGCTATCGAACAAGATAGTTATGCTCTGGCCTCTCCAATTCGTCGCTTCTTTCACTGTTGGATCATGCTGATGTGGCGTTTTTAGAACATTCTGAAGCATTAGAATCCAAGCTTGATCGCCTTCAGAATAATGTCCTCGTACTTACTCTAGGTATTTTAACGTTTGCTTGTTTGAACGCTGTAATCTCAGGAATTACGGGTCTAATTTGAAAAATCTTTTAGTGTTAGATAGCCTATTTACCGAAGGAAGCTATAGGCTATATATCATCACGCTAAAATTGAATCTAATTTTTTGTATCTAATTTTAGGCGAACGAAATCGCGGGCACAGCTAGTGTTTCATAAACTTGATTATTAAAATCTAATAATATCATAAAATATAAACGTGTAAAAGTATATTGTAAATCTGTGATCCATTTCTACAATAGAACTAATTAGAATAATTAGAACAAATAGAACAATATTTAATAAAAAATCAGAAGTATAATTTAGTTCCTTGTTTTATACATTTATATATGTGCGGTCCACTGCACCCTTGACCGCAACCGATGGAAGATTATCAAGCGTGGCGACCCTCAGCAGTGAAGGAACCAGAAAGAAGAAGAAGAATATGTGAAATATAAGACACGTTTCGTGAACCGGGCTATTCAAGGCGAAGGAATTTTGTCATTAGAAGAGAACTGCTCAGTTATTACAATAACAATTGTTTCAGCCTGTGGTTCCGTCTAGTCTTTTTTTTTTTCCTTTTTTTGAATATAAAAAGGGGCTTCCTTGAATATCTTGCTCTTGAATTATCCAAAAACTCGACTCAACTGAGCTATTTTTACACTGTTAGGAAGCTTTATGCTTAATTGAAAGGACATCGAAATTAGGCATATGTAATATCTTTACAGTATTATTAAATAAGTGGTCAAGAGCGTGTCGAGACAGTTATATACAAGGGTTCCGTATCTGATACGCGATAAAAGTATTTGTTAACTAACTTCATATATCACCGTCACTGTCGTCGGACCCCTTCGAGCTGCCGGGCCTTTTGTTAGGGAGTTTGGACCATGACTTTGCCCAGCAGTGGGACAGTAAAGGCTAATTAAAAAAAAAACTTCAAAAGTGCTACCATAATTGAGAATTGTATTAACAAATGCTACTGGCCGTTGTTATGACGGCAAAGAGACATTACCAGCCATTGTGCAATGAGTTTGCCCTTTCCTTGTAATCCTCTGAGGTTATATTTAAAAAGGTCTTACGGCGGTGCTGAAAGATTATCTTCCACGTCAAGTGACGAAACACAACCTTGTCACTTGTCTAACATACTCCCGCGCTACAAAATTTATCAGAGGTAATGCACAGTATTGCTATAGACGACAAAGGTTCTTATGTGTGTGGCAGCAAAGTGAAATTTGTGTTAACGAATTGATTTTGTGTTAAATTGTAAGCGATAGCGTTTCTCATTTTAATAAGTAGAAATGAAATTGTTTATTGTTTGTTGTATAACAGGGGGCAAACGGTCTACTCAATCACTATTGAGTATTTTAAATCCGCGACTCCGGCTTCGTTGTTTTCTTCGAGTTTCATACAAATATTTCATCACTTTCAAATTTAATTTTTATGACAATCTTTTAGTCCAGGGTCCAATATATGCCTTAACTGTATAATTCATCAAAATTAGCATAACCGGTTTTGGCGCGAAAACGTACCAGATAGAGATACTTTAATTAGAGGTAGCACCACGCTTGCAGTAGTTTTGGTCTGCAGCGTATTTGGCCGGGCGCATACCAGTACCCCTTTCTCGCATAAGATCGGCATGAAGTGCAAGCAATGCTGCCACCACAAGCGATGGTTTTGTTGTCGCATTTCGTTCGGTCTGTGAGAGTTTCCGATGGCCTAAGCCCCCTTTTACAGGCTCGCAGAGCATCTGCGAGCCTTATGCCTTCTTCTTGTTACTTGTTTATAAAAAAATACTTTTCCATTATTATTATTAGTAAGGATTAAGTGAGTGTTCAAAACGCTACTTCTTTTATTTTCCACCAAACGCGCTAAAGAGCGCCCCACAGCCACGTCCTCTGCTATTTAAAGGGATCCTGGTACTAGACCGGGATAACGCTCTACCTACGTAGAAGATTAATTTTAAAAGATAATTTTTGAAATGTAAATAGTTTAAAGATTAATTAATAACATTCTGTTCTGGCAGATAGCTGTTATAAGGAATAACTTAGCCGATATTAACTTCAACAAACGAATTCATAATCAATGCGAATGGAGTCGCGGGTATCAGCTAGTCAAATATAATTTCCAAGCTCGCGCCATAAGTAACTTCGCTCGCAATCGCTATCGAGCGTCGAAGAACTATAAAAGATAATGGGCGATTCGGGGTGAATTGTAGTGTTCGCTCGCAATCGTTGTAATAAATGTTTTATGGGTATTCCTGTTTGATAATGGGGCGTTATTTCCATTATGAGAACGGGGCCGGCCTCACATAGAGCTAACGGAGCGGCCGCTCCAGCCGCTTCCAGGGAGCGCCTCAGCTAGGAACGACTCTTAAAAGGCGATTGTTTTAAATATATTTTTATTTTATTTGGTCTGCTAGCGATTTTATGCAAAATGTAAACAATATTTCAAAAATGATTATTCCTTAACAACTATGTAAAAATGGTTTGAAAGCAAACACGACATGCATAACACTAAATTAAAAATGAATTTAAAGAAACATTATACAATATAGGACTTTAAGCAAAATTATAAAATTTAACTTAAAAAATACGAAAATTGCAATAAAATAAAGGGGGTGTGTTCCCTCCCATGCCTACATTTGGCTAGGCAGGGGAGGGAACACTGGTAGTGTAGGTGAGTGTTAGTGATCACTATAAAGAGCGCGCTCCTAAACCTACACCTGGGTCACAAGTTCCGGGCATTGCTATGGTTCCTTCCTTTGCAACGCGATGGACCCGGCACCCGCACGGTGAATCCATGGAATGATAAGAAATTCGTCTAATATAGTATCAGATACGGAACCCTTCTATGTGTGTCTTGACTCGCTCATGGCCGTTTTATTATTGTCACAAAATAATACGATCTGCCAGCGCTAGGCAGCGCAATATTTCCAGATGTTGCTACGTAATATTGAACTGTGGAAAACTTGGAGATTATCGAGAAAATTTTATATATAAGAAATCGCAATATTATTTCATTTAATACCAAGTATGTGATTTATAGCTGCATTCAGTGATTTTGCTCAATTATGGGGGTCTTTCAACCGACTTCAAACAAGGAGATGGTTCTCAATCTGACCGTATTTTTTATGATTGTTACCTCAGAACTTTTCTTTTTCTCTTCTTTGTTCGATTGGCTGAAGCGATATTGATGGTGATTTTTTATCTGAAAGATAGTGTTTTCCGTTTGGTCCCACTTAGGGTATCTCCGAAAGGTGACAACGGGCGGGGTGGATGAAGAGCTTTGTGACGTCATATGTCAAAATTTTAAAAAATTGAAAAAAAAGTAATATCCGGAACTGCGGTTTTCTGTTTAAGATCTTTATTAATATATAAAGCTGAAGAGTTTGTTTGTTTGTTTACTTTGATCTCAGGAACTACTGGTCTGATTTGAAAAATTCTTTCAGTGTTAGATAGCCTTTTTATCGAGGAAGGCTATAGGCTATATATAGCCTAATGTATAATTGCATACTTTATATTGTATTGGTTTCCTTTCCACAGCTATAGGAAATAATGTTATTTAATAAAAATTGTTTTTTTTTTCATTCTTGAAGATATTTATTGTTCTGTTTCTCTTTGACAATTGTTACATTTCTATATTTAAAATATTAGTTTTTTTTTATTGAGTTTTTTAATGTTTTTTTTATGTTACAAGGGGGCAGACGAGCAGGCAGCAGGCACCGAAGTGCCTACCGGTGCCCATGGACATCTGCAATATCACAAAGTGACATTAATCGGGTCCCACTGTTTTACGTTCCTTCCGAAACACGGAGGAGGTCGGATATCAAATATAAACCAGTGCTAGAATGGGTCATCCATCCGTCAGCCGGTCGCAGCAAGAGCAACTTAACGTAGCGATCGACTCAAATGCCGACCACTGATTAGGCCACGACCTCCTCAGCATCTTGCTACATCTATACTAATATATTAAGCTGAAGAGTTTGTTTGCTTAAACGCGCTAATCTCAGGAATTAATGATCCCATTTGAAAAATTCTTTCAGTGTTAGATAGCCCATTTATCCAGGAAGGCTGAAGGTTATATCGTCACGCTAAAATTTAATCTCTTGTTTTTACCTAATTTTACACAAACGAAGTCGCGGGAACAGCTATAAAATATACAGCGATAATCTTAAAAGGTGGAAAAGAATGAAAATGTCTTAAATGTGTTTTTCAACCAAATTTGATAAAAACGACCAAGACATTTGCAAGCAACAGATCCCCTCCAATTTGTGACAGCAATGATTGCCGCTGAGGTATCCAGGCAGGACAAATAAATAAAGATAAATAAACATAACATAAGTAAATAAACAAAAAATAAACATGATAAAGACGACCATGAGTAAATACATAATTTTGTGTAAAAGTCGCGGGCACAGCTAGTCTATGCATAAAAGCGAACGGTCGCCTAACACAAAATCTCGTAAATCGTTGGACTTAGAATGATAGAGTAATTACCAGATGCCTCCCGCGACTACATCGTCTATATAAACAAATACAATAAATAAATCTAAAAGATCAAACCAAAAAAAAACGTTGGAAACTCGTAAAATAAATGTATGTTTTACGTAAATTTTCACCATGATTATGGCCGTGTTTCGACGACTGGGCCGGAATAGTTTTTTTTTAATTGTAACTGGGCGTAGCGGTCATTATGTTCGGGCTGTCACTGTATAACGACTGGTAATGCTATGCCGCCCACCAATTCCACCTTTACCAGAGATACGCATCGGTGGCTTGCACCACACGCCCACACAAATGACTCCAATGTTTTGATCACGCGAGCGCTGAGCTCTGAACGGCAGGTCTAAAACCGGCCCTTTAACCCACTTTCCAAAAATGAGTCTTGCAATTTCATGTATTAATAGCATTTGTACATGGTATGAATTGGTGAAGTATTTTCCAAAAATGATCCTCTCAAATGCATGTACATAATATCCCTTGTAAATAGTATAATTTGTTTAAGTACTTTCCAAAATTGAGCCTCTGATATCCATGAATAAATATCCTTTATAAATGGTGTGGATTGTTAAAGTACTCTCCGAAAATGGTCTTCTAAAATCCATCCATAAATGTTATCTGTACATGAAATGGCTTATTGAATCATTTCCAAATTGAGCCCCTGAAATGCATGTACAAATATCTTTTGTAAATGTTGTGGTTTGTTTAAATACTTTCCAAAAAAGGTTCTCTAAAGTACGTGTATAAATGTCATTTGTACGTGGAATGGTTTGTTGAACTATTTCGGTAACGTAATGTTGAAATATCCCTTGTAACTGATATGGTTTGTTAAAATATTCTCCAAAAATGGTCCTGTAAAATCCATGTATAAATGTAATTTGTTCAAAGAGTGGTTTCTGGAATTATTTCCAAAATCAATGTATACATAACATTTGTAAATGGTATGGTATGGTTGGTTGTTTTATCTTTTACTTGGCTTAGTATAAGGATATCTTCAACTTCTTTTTCTTCTCTGGTGATTCTTCGTTGCTTCCAATTCTTTTGCATGAGAAACTAAGCTACTTTGCTTTAATCCGCGAATGAATACGAGGGAAAATCGGTGTAATGCTGCAATCCGAAAGCTACACCACCGAAT
>JANCMC010045289.1:0-24986 GCA_024363005.1 Charaxes varanes
GATTGTTTACCTCGGGGGCACCCTCCGTTGTATCGTGCAAAGTCAACGTTGAATTTGGAAATTGTTTATTGAAAATACCTCGAGTCTGGGTGTATTATAAATATGTATATATTTATATATTTCTACCAAAAAATATTTGCGTATAACACGCATCTGTTACGTATAACACAGGCATTAATTTGTCTACTTTAGGAACAGACGTCCGTGTGGCATATAGTCCTGTATATATTTATATCTAAATATTTAAATCACAAACCTTTATTTGATGTTTCGTTTCGTAAAAGTAAGTAAATCTATCGAGAATGTTTGTGCTGGGCCCTCAGACTAATACGACTGCAAGCGTGGTGCAACCCCTAATTAAAATAGTTGGTCAAATGTTAGATTGCTTTGTTTTATTACGTCTTTATCTTGTTCCTCAGTCCCAATGGAACGCTGGTCAGGGAAGACGGCCGTGGTGACCGGAGCCAGTTCAGGAATTGGAGCAGCACTCAGCATCAAGCTGGCTGACCACGGCATGACTGTGGTGGGTCTCGCGCGCAGAGCTGATCGTATTGACGTAAGTTATATGAAAAAACGTTTTTACTCTTCTCAGAAAATAATACTGTAAGTGACAGAAACAATACAAATCGCGCGGTTGTATTGTCGACCAATAAAGTGCTTTACCATTATGGATGACAGTTCCTAGTTAAAGAATGTGTTGCTAAGGGTTATTGTTAGCAATTAACGTTATGTTTATCAAGCAAAAATAAGCCTTTTAACTAATTGACGTGCAAACAACATTCGACCTTAGCATGGCAAACCAATTTCTTGTTCGACTATACTGTCATTTTTAATTGTCTCAAAGACCTCAGTGAATAAGCCCGGATATATTTTACACATTTCTTAAACACCCATCAATTCTATCATGAGAATAGATGTGGTGGGTATTAAGATAGAAGGCGGAAATGATTCCGCCATAACAACTACCAATAGAAATTCATCATGCTGGTATCAATTTTGGTAGCACTGCTATCGTGATATGTGGTTATTGCCGCCATTCGCCAGTCGAAATTATTTTTTTTTTTACTAATGGCAAAAACGCAAGTTAAAACATTTTTGTTCGTTTGTCTGTCTATCTTTTTGTTTGTTCCGTATTATCCCCGAAATGGCTGGGCCGATTTAAACAGGAATTTTGAAGCAAGAAATTCACTGGGAAATAGCTGATGTAACAAGGAATAACATGGGCTACTTTACTTTTAGCTAAATAATTAGGGTTCCGCACAAACAACTAAAACCCTCCAAAATTAACAAAATCATGCGAGCGAAGTCGCGGGACAGCTAATAAGTAAATAAATAGGATATGATTTCTTGCAATGTCATAAGAATGCAGACTACGGTCATGCCAAGGTTAGGAATTTATAATTGCAATTAAAAATGTATGAACGCACGCTTTTTGTACTATAGATTACTCATTTGCTATAAGCAATGTTATTCCCACTTTATTCTCTATTGTTAATGGACACATGTTAATTTACATATTTAGTACCCTAAAAACATAGACAGTTCCTGGTTTAATGCAGAGTTGAATAGGATTGCAGGAAGCTGTCGATGTAGATGAAATAGAGGTAATGCAAACAAATGTCGGTAGGGGAAACCGGTGTCCAAAAGCCCTAGCACGAACAATTCGAACCGTTAGAGTCGAAGATTCGACTTTCAAATTATTCGTGCTGGGCACACATCGGACCCTCCCTAGTGTCAACGCCGATTGCATTAGCATTGATTAAAATCCTGACATGATAGAAACTTTTGAGGAGGTCGTGGTCTAATCAGTGGTCGGCATTTGAGTCGATTGCTAAGGTAAGTTGCTCTGGCTGCGACCGGGTGATGAATGGGTCACCCGACCCATTCTAGCACTGGTTTATATTTGATATCCGACCTCCTCCGTGTTTCGGAAGGCACGTAAAACAGTGGGACTCAATTAATGTCACTTTCTGATATTAGTCGTAAGGTTGTAGAGATCGAGGGGGTTCCGAGGATTACGTCAGATGGCAATCGGTTATCTTAACTCGCCCCACAGCCTCATCCTCTACAATCTAAGCGGATCCTGGTACTAGACCGGGATAACGCTAGGAAGACGAAGAAGAAGTCCCGTGACAGTCTGACAAACAATAATTTTGCATCTACTAAAAGAACTCAATTTATTAAACGTTTTAATATTCATGTGTGCATACCCTTGCTTTGATTACGTGTATTTCTAAAAAATACTATTATATTTATTAAATTTTGTTATATTTATTAAATTTTGATTTAAAGTAAGACTGTATATACCACCGGTATATACAGTCTTACTTTAGTTAAATAATAAAAATGTGAACTCCACTACTTATGTGTACGCAACTTTACTTCTATTGGTTAACAATATTATGCTCTACTAAGAACTCACATTATCACATATGTGTATTTGGCCTTACCTCTACAACTGAATTCATAGAGCGTTTTAACACTGATGTGAACACAGCGCTACTTCGATTATGTAAAAGTCTGGTAAATAATAGTACTCATGAATTCATCAAATGTTATGACACATATATATAGCCTTCGCTCTATTACTGAATTCTATAAAGGTTTCCACACAGGTTATTTGTGTATATCGACTTCAATTTTACTAAATTCCATAAACACTTCGACATCGGTGTGAACGCAGCGTAACTTCGCTTACATTAACTTTGTAGTATTGATAAATAGCACTGGTGTGTACACAGCGTTACTTCTATTAATAAATTTCAGCTCTATTACTGAATTCCATAAACACTTCGATACCGGTGTGAACGAAGTGTTACTTCGTTTACATCAACTTTGTAGTATTCATACAAAGCACAGTGTTACTTCTATTACGAAATTTCAGCTCTTCTACTGAATTTCGCAAACGCTTCGACACAGATATGAACGCAGTGTTACTTCGTTATAATACAACTTTAAAGTATTAATTAATAACACAGGTGTGTTCAGAGCGTTACTTAAATTACGAAATTTCAGCTCTACTACTGAATTCCATGAACGCTTCAACACCGACGTGAACGCAGCCTTACTTCGATTACGTAACAATCTGTGGAACAATACCCTCCGGCATACATTTCAGCTATCTCACCTCGTATCGGCTCTTGATTAGACACGCTTATAACATTATCTTTAATTGATAACAAACAAAATATTTATCACATTACAAATAACATTCTTATTGTAAGGGTAACTCTATTTTTGTGCTAACGAGGAAATGTTTTTTAATAAAGAATTTATATGTACTAATATTATAAAAAGGAATGATTTTTTGTTTCTTGTTTGCAGTGTATAGGCTTTGAAAATACAGGACCGTTTTGAAGTTTTTCACCGTTATAAAGGATAACGTAGGATACGTTATCCTTTATAAATATACAAGACATAGATCATAGAGTATTTTCAGAAGGTTAAGGATCCATATGAAAAGTTCGATAATGAGAATACCCGTGCAAAGCCGGAGCGGACCGCTAGTTGCTAATATTCCAAAAACACTAACAAATCATTATGCTTCTTCATACAACCATATTAGAGAATTGTATAACAGAATCTGTAGCAATTAATACAACCTTAGTATTTTCAAAAGAAGAGTTAGACATCTTTTAGAACTTAGACTTTCGTGAGCGGAACTCATACTAATTATAAAAAAAACGGTTTTTAAACTCACGCGTATGTTATATCGGGATTGCCTGACTAGTTTCGAACCCGTCCGGGGTCCTTCCTCTGGTGTTGCAGTTGTCCATGGGCGTCGGTAGTCACTTAGGTGAACCGCCTGCTCGTTTGCCCCTTGTTATATAAAAGAAAAAAGTTACGACCTCTTCCTAGTGCTACTAACTCTCCTACCGTAATACCTACTAACATTACTGAACACTTATTTTAAGCTGACCATAAATAATACTTTTTCCAACTACGCAATAACGTTACCATTAATCACTACATAACCGATCACAAACGACGCCTTTTCTGCTTAGAACCAAAACAGTTCAGTGAAGTTGGATGAAATTTCATTACTGCACTGTTTTTTATTATTGCACTGTTGTTTTATTTTCATATAAATTTATCACGCAGGTTCTCTCATGAAGTTTTACATGAAATGTAATGTATTTTTACATACAAACGGTACTTCTAAAAACGTCTTAACAATGTTAGTAGCCTTACAGAACTTTTCAAAGAAAGGGAGGAATATAAATCGATATAATATTCTTACACAATATTGTATTGTGTTGAACCGATACATTACAATAACTAATCTTATTACAGAACGAGAACTTCTCCCTACGTGAGGACCTATAAGTATGTATCATCTTGCTCTCAGCAGGATCCTTTACAAGGGCTTGTTTGCTGAAATACGTATTTAGTTAAAAAGTAGTGTTCGCTCTTTAAATGAAATTCATCCCTAATCATTGTTGAAAATTTGAGAAAAGCGTGACTATGAATTAAGATTTGAATATTTTTACTCGTATGAAATTTTTTGTGTGTTTTAATGCGAATTTAATGCTAGTTAAATCTTAAAAATTATCAAAGGACGATGCTCATTCATGGTACAACTTTTTCTCTTGCGTCAAGATAAAAATAATATGAAAATTAATTTCTTTATTTTTGGAGCTATCTTGCATTCTATAACATTAATTTGTACCGGGGTTTTCTTTTATAAAATAAAAAAAAAACATATTTACGCAACACTGTACAGTGCCCCATACTACGACGAGCATTGTCCTTTGAGGTATTAAAATTCTGATCCTGTGATTAAAAAAAGCTGGTGTTGGAAAGTCACCGTATATTACAATACTCTAAAATAGTAACGTTTCTTTACGAGAATGCATTAAAGCAGCGTGGTGAACAAATTTCTAAACCTGTCTGTTCATACCGATATTACAGAACCGAAGTAAAAATTTTAATAGGACTTGATTGGTATGGCATTTCATTACTTAAAAGACATTGTATGATCCAAATCAATCCTAGAGTTTACAATCCTGCTAGTACCAGCCCTGAAGTGGAAACAGTTTCATGAAAAAACATTCGTCCATTGTATGAAATACCATCAATGTATCAATGACGATCGAAATAGGTTGTGTTGTCCAGTGCTCACACGATGAAATAAAACGAGGTGGCATTGTCGTGCCGTTCAATTTCCACCACATTCGATACAATCTGTCATTACGTCATCTCGATGTATCCAATATTGTTCGGCCTTTGCGTCTATTCATCTCTGTTAAATATGCTTCAGTAAATATCTATCCGAAGATAATAATGTTAAATGTTACAGATTTTGCTTATATTCTGATGACTAGTTCTTTTCATTACCTACATCTTTAATCGCTTTAAACATTATCACCCCAAAAGTTTTTGTTTGTTGAACCCCCACGATCCTTATAGCCTCTCAACTAATATTACTAAGTAATCAACATTAATCAGGTTCAATTGTTTTACGTACCTACCAAAACACGAAGGAGGTCGGATATCAAATATAAACCAGTGTCAGAAGTCACACATCTATAACTCGCTCTCAGCCAGAGTTAATTAACTTAGCGATCGACTCAAATGCCGACCACTGATTAGGGCGACGACCACCTAGAAGAAAGCTTCGAGTGTGTTTACCATCTATAGCCACAGTTGATTTAAACCGGCTTGTATTGACAATTAATATTATCACACTAAAAAAACACGCACAAGCTTAAACAAATCATGATCGGAGTGTTAATAAACGATAAATTGAAAATCACACATCAAAACATTTACAGTAGACATAACTTTTAGATGTTTATCGTGGTCAAAAGATCAGAGAAGTTGTAATTACAGAAGGAATTAATTGAGATATTTATAATAGTAACTTATTACTATAAAACAATAAAAAAAAATGGATTTTTCATAAATGGACAATAATAAGGGGGATTTCTGGGGATAAATTGACAATAATAAGGGGGATTTCTGGGGATAAATGGACAATAATAAGGGGTAATCTATAAATTACGTCACACTTTAAAGAGGGGGAGTGCATTACCAAAATATGACATTGTAAGACAACGGACAGCGAGGATGGGGGAGATCAGAAACAGTGTGACGTTACATGTCAATTTTTATGTCTTTTATCAACATACTTCATAAAATAATCAAAATAAACTGTTGTTTTCTTAATTATGTGACGTCACACCAAAAGGGAAAGTTTCGAAAATTTGACAATCTGCGACAAGGACGGTTAATTTTAAAAATCTTAAAATTCGTGTGACATAATTTATAGATGACTCCTTAGAAGTTTTTTTTTATTAACACGATAAAAAAAACTAAAATTTCAATTGTAAACTTGGAAAATAGGAGTCAACTTTAAAATGGCAAAGCAAACTATTGGCAGCGAACGTCGTAGCATTGAGAAAATCCTGACTCAACTCGAAGGACGCAGACAGTCAAATGTTCACGACCCTGTCACCCTGCCAGAACCATGTCGAAGGAATCCTGTTTTGTCTACTATATATCCGTTAAGTTATTTATTTCTGTGAAGTATACAAAACGATGTTTCTTTGTTAAGGCAGTTACATAGACTAAAATTAGTAGTGCGTTTATTATTTCAGTTAGAACCATAGCCTCTGTTATGTACTTTTTTTTAAATGGCGTATTTATTGAATTTGAAATAAGACAAAAGAAAATAAAAAAGAACACTGAAATCAATACCTACATACCTACAATGTACGACCCTGTTGAATTGGAATAACAGTTCCTATTGCTATAGATAAAATTTAAGTAGGTCCTAGCTTAATCAATGGCCGACATTTGCGTCGATCGCTAGGTTAAGTAGATCTTAACGCAACCGGGTGATAGATGGGTGACCAATTCTAACACTGGTTTTCAAATATCCGACCTCCTTCGTTTTTCGGAAGGCCCCAAGGATCCCAATTAATGTCGCTGAATGATATTAGTCTTGACAGTGTAGAGATATCAGGGTAGAGATTGTGCGGGTTCCAGGAATGATAGAGGAAAAAAATCTAAAGATGAACGATAGAGGAATTAAATCTAAAGAACCGAATTTTGAACAGCCTATCTTTAAAAAGACATTCACCAAACTTTCATCTGGCGGTGTCATAATCTTTTCTAAAACAGACCTCACATTTCTCACGTCACATTAGCGTCTATTCAGCTTCTTAAGGAACTAATAGACCAGAACACTGTTCTACAAAGCATTTAACAATGACCGACATCGAAAGTAAAGTGGTTTAAGGTTACTTCACATAGCACAGCTCGTTATTCCTTTTTCGCAACTTTAAAGGAGCATATTTTTACATTAACATTTATATTAAATATAAAATAAATATATACAGGACTATATGACACACGGACGTGTGTTCCTAAGGTAGATAACTTAATGCCTGTGTTATAAGTAACAGCCACCTGTTATACACAAATATATTTTTTTTAGAAATATATAATTACATACATAAGGATAATACACCTGGACTCGAGGTGGGAATCAAACCCACGACCCCCGGAATTTATAAATAGGTTTAATGAAACACGGAGGAGGTCGGATATCAAATATAAACCAGTGCTAGAATGGGTCACATATCTATCACCCGGTCGCAGTCAGAGCAAGTTAACTTAGCGATCGACTCAAATGCCGACCACTGATTAGGCCACGACCTCCTCGAAGGTAGAATGATATTAAGCTAAAACTTATCAAATATATTATTTTTAACTAAAACAGTTTACAAGAAGCTAATGTGACACGTATTAACGTATGTACGGATGGAGAAGGCACTATAGAATGTATGAGACCACTGCGTGGTCTTCGACCTGGGCGAACCTATGAAGCTTGGGTTAAAGCTGCTACCAGTGTTGGAGAAGGGCCGTCGTCAGCTGTGGTAGCTTGTCAAACAAGCGCAATGGGTAAATTACTTTAAATATTGGAAAGAAAGAGTTGATTTTAATATTTAACTGAGTCATAAAGAGATCTGATAGAAGAACCCTCTTTCTTTTATAATACCGGAACCAGATATAGCTAAAAGTGTTTGTACATTTTTGACCTTGACATCTGCAAAGCACTACAAACCTTTGTACAGTTACACAAAGTCGTGATCATTCAAATGAAGCTATATCTGGCTCCGAAATAACAAGTGGCAGACAGCCACCTTCTTTTAAACTACCGACACGCGGCTTAAAGGCTGGCAATTTTGAAAAATAAGTCTTTTAAAGCCTTAGAAGTCCAGAAGGTTATATCGCTACAGAAATTGTGGAGTTTTGGACATACAGTTGGTATAACTGGAATTTGATATAGACGAAAATATAGCCAAAATTTGGAGATTACTCAATCTTCATTTTTATTAGCTCCATAATTAAAAAGAAATTA
Organism: Charaxes varanes; assembly: GCA_024363005.1. Lineage (NCBI taxonomy): Eukaryota > Metazoa > Arthropoda > Insecta > Lepidoptera > Nymphalidae > Charaxes > Charaxes varanes. Next base: position 8,369 of record JANCMC010045289.1, read on the forward strand.
TATAAAGCAAATTTTATTTCTGAGATTATACAAATGTTGTAATTTTTAGCACCAGCTCGTATATCCTCATTTGGTGGTGTAGCAGTCGGGGCGGCTGGGGGATCGTTGTCTCTTAGATGTGTGGTAGGAGGCGTACCACCACCGTCTAAGAAATGGTTAAGAGCTGGTAATCAGTTACATCCTAGACCACCATTCCATTTGGACGGAGATGCTTTACAAATAAGAAGTAAGATATTATTATCACTTATTTCGTTAAATAAATTATTATTACTTAAATTATTAGTTAATCTTTTTATTGAGACATGATGTGATATAGAAAGAATGCTATCAGTATTTTGTATTATCATCCCTTGACACTGATTTTAGTATTATTGTGTTAAATAAGATCTAATATATCATGCAATTTTCGCCTGTATAAAGTGTAAGGCACCTTCGTTATTATAATCCTGAAGATAGACACAAATTTTCTGTAAGCAAATAATAATTTCTGCTCACTTTGATAGGATTTATTCACAATTGAATATTCTTAAATATTCAAGTTTGCTCTTATATATTAAAAGTGGATAGTAGTTAAATACTTAACAACCTACCGAACACTTCTGAATTTCCCAAAATACATTTGTCTAAAATTTATAATCAATATAGCAAAATATTCAAAGTTTCCGCGAAATTTTTGGTGTACATGATATTCATTGTAATGAAATATTGAATAGTTTCGCTTTAATTTTGTATTGTTATTAAAAACGAACCGAAGTGTCATATAGTCTATATTTACCAATAAAATGGCCAGAAACGTGTCAAGACACGTTTATATAGAAGAGTTCCGTATCTGATACGCTATAAACGTATTTGTTAAATAACTTCATAAGTTGTTGTCCGATTTCGTTCAAAATAATTTTCCTAGTGAGTTTTTAGGATGTTCTATTAACATGGAAAATTTCAAGCCCTTAAAATGTTTTATAGTAACTATAAATTATTAAGGTAAAATAAAAAGTTTGATTCGGCGAAAAATTTAAAAGCACAAGTCCCTTTGTCGCCATATACGACATCCATAGGAGGATAGGAGTGGCGCTAACGCCGCATATTATATGGTAAATTGCTAATACTTTGAATCTTTACTTAAATATTAGTTCACAAAGTAATAACGTGATAGATAAATACATCATTCGGGAGATAAATACGCATGTAATTTATAACACATGTTTAACCCACAAACAGTTATCGCATATCCTATACGTTTATTATAAATGATAAACGATACCCGTTGTAAGTGACTCAGCTTTGTCCGCGTGGATATTACTACAAAATTACTTAATTTAAATAGTTTTCAAACTTTGACCCTAGTACCTCGAATTTTCTAACATTATGACAGAGTTCTGAACATTTATTTTTCACTATAGATATAATGGGATAATCAGAATGAAGTGAAATCAGAAACTATGCCATATTTATGTAAGGTATTTCCAATTATGATTAGAAGAGATGGCACGACTATGGATCAATGGGGTTCAAACCTAGTCCGTTGCGGATTGATTAAGTGTCCCTTCTACGGTTGAAATACTTTTTTACATCAAATAGTGTGACAATGCCAATTACACTAAAATATGATACACTGTACAATATTTTAACATTGTTGTGTATGTAGCAATGGAGGCTTGAAAATAACATGTAGCTAAAATAACATGTTTAAAAATGTTTGAAATTAATAATGATGAAATGTTACAAGCACTCAAGTCCATAACAACAAAATTAGTTTTTATTCATAATAATAGTGTAATAAACCTGATGAAAGTGTTTATAGAGTAATATTTATTGAAGGTAAACTCGGGAGTCTTGATAAGCCAATTGTGTAAGTAGACACATCATAAACGTTATATTTACATAGAAATACACGTAAGATAATGATATAAAAAAACAACCAACAATGCATCATGTATAAATAAATCTAACTGTAATTACGTTGGTATAAGAATTTAATCACACTTAATAACGACTTACTAGTCGTTATACGTACAGTGAGGACACAATCATAGCTGCCGTATCAGTACCTAACAGAAATCATGTCCACTCTGTCCACACTCTCATCGTATTTCGTGTACTAGACTTTATGGTATTCCATTCTTGGTGGGCAATCATACATGGCGCATCTTCTATTACTTCACTCTTTACTGTTCCGTACAAATCGAACAAGAAAACATACAGAATTTCAAAGTCGTAAATTTAAAAGAAGCACTTAAAAGACGTATGTACATGATTATTACTAGTATACTTCTAATCGTACAATGAATTAACTAGAAATCGCCGGCTGTTTGAAATTTATTTCTTACTACAACGACACTGTTATATATGACAAATAATATACATACGGTCGTCATGACTACCATGACGTGACGTCGCTTTGACACGACCTTATAGAAAAATGTATACATGTGTGTATAAATTGTTTGGCATTGGTGTGCGTGAGTTTTCGTTTTAATAATTTAATGTAATGTAAATGTTTTTGTAAAAAAATAATGTAAATGTGATAATATCTTTATAAAATAATGCATATTTTACAAAAATATTAGTATTCACACATAACCTCAATATAAACTATAATTGTGCCAAATTTCATACTCTTCCGCGCAACTTTCGTAAAATGATACCGAAAGTTTTCGCTTCACATAGATTACGCCCTAGAAGATTTGCATTTACAACAACAAAAGTAGACCTCATGGGTCCTTAGAAAACTCTTATTAATGAAAATAAAAGAGAGTTCCAGCAACATTACTAAATGTCATTTAACGGGGTATTACGTTAAGGGAAATCTTTTGGCAAATCGCTAATGAAAACATTAACATGTTTTCTATATTAAAATTTCCGCTTCATTCCAAGTGTTATAGTTTTATTGCACGTTAGGGGGTCACATTATTTGCCTTTAGGTTGAGCAACGAACTGCATTTATGTTTATGTACACTGATTGCCGTCATTAAGTGTGTCTCCATTGAACGAAACGTTCAACGCCACGAAACCTTATGGCTTGTATAAAGGTTGCAATTTTTAACATGGCCTTAGGTTTTAAGGACGTAGTCGCGACAGGATTGCTCTATATCAGGGCTCGTCAACCTTTTTGAAGGTAAGGGCCACATCGTTAAAAAAATTCATGCCGGCGGGCCACATTTTTAAAGAATTAGATGTAGGCGGGTCACACTTGCAAAAAAAAATATATTGAAACAGGTGTCTAGTTATCTATTTATGTAGGTAAACATGTAACCATTATTAGAAATCCTATCAGTATAATACGACAAAACTTTACTCTTGTGTTTTTATAATTAACTATTAACAGCTGCGGGCCACAAAGTGAAGGGTCGCGGGACAAGCGTTGCCGACCGCTGCACTATAGTATATAGATCGAAATATCGACACATCAAAATCAATTATCTAGCTTCGTAATTGGTGTTCATATACTATCTGATAATCTTTCGTACATAAACTTAATAACCATGATAAGTATCTTCCTTTTCAAAGGGTTATCCCGGTCTAGTAGCGGACCCTGGTGGTCCACTAAGATTGTGTAAGATGCGGCTGTAATATGAGTTAAGATGACTAACTACAGTCTCAAGACTAATATTGCTCAAGTGATATTAATCGCCGAAAGACGAAGGAGGTCGTATATTTGAAAATCAGTATTAAAATGGGTCAATCATCTATCTCCTGACTGTGGTAAGAGATATTTAACCTAGCGATCGACTTAAATGCCGGCCACTGATTAAGGTTCGACCTCCAGTAATAATAAATAAATATAGTGTGTAGACAAAAACTCCTAGGTGGTCTAGGTGATATTTACAGTAAATTTGGTTTTGCCATATTTAGGTGTTTATACACCTAAATAAGTCAAATCATATAAAGAATTATTTATTTATATGATTTGACTTGCTGTGCCCGCAACTTCGTCCGCGTAAAATTGGGTAAAAAAAAAATAGATTTTAACTTGATGATAGTATAGTCTTCCTCGATAAATGGGCCATTTGACACTTAAAATATTTTTTTAAATCGGACCAGTAGTGCCTGAGATAACCGCATTCAAGCAAACAAACAAACACTTCAGCTTTATATATTGGTATAAATTTAAGCTTGGAAGAAACAACAGAACAAAAAAAGGAATTGCTTATATTCTTTAAAAAATGACTAGCCGTTATGACGTTGTGGAAACTCTATAGTTATTGGCAACCATATTGCCCACAGTACATTTAAGGAAGTCCAGCGTGTAATGATAATTAAATTGTTAATTTAGCTTTACCGAATACAATTATGTGCTGTAAATAGTGAACTATTTAAATTGGCGTAGCAATTGGAATTGAACTATCAATAGATATTTGCTTTCATTAAAAAGTAGAGTACATATATTTTAAATTACTCTGGACAATATAGCACCGTTATTTACATAGTATAAAGGGTATTTGTTTATAGAATCGCTCGTAATAGGCAATGTGCGTAATACGTTTAGTGATTTAATTTAAATAATAAAATACCTGCATGCCGCTGGGACTATAACGCATACACTGCCTATTGTATTCTGTACTTTATTGTATTGTGATTTGTTTTCGTTTAATAAAGGCTCAGGACCAATTTAATTTCGTTGACGATAATTAAAGGCATTTAGAATGTTGGCGCAGAATATTCGGGTAAGGAGAATAAAAGCCATAGTTACACTAAGTAAACACTAGAAAGAAAATGAAAAACAACAACGACCGTACCTACCTGAACTATTTCTTTTTCTCTGAGCGTGTAATACTGTTTATGTCATACCTGTATAGGTTCATGTTTGAATCAAATGACCCTCATTTGATTCAAAACCTAATAAGAGTTAGTAATGTCGTTCCCATTTCATAAGAAATGGTTGAGTGAATGCTATTGGCCGTTTGCCAGGGGATAATGTCTACTCCAGAACCAGACAGCTGTCCTGACGTCATAGTGACGTCATACGTCGTTATACTTCTTAATGTTTGATGCCCTAGGTTAGCTCGCTTCTGGCTTTAGATATTAATGTATCGCCAGTATTACTTATAATTACTATAATAGAAGCTTTTAGTGTAATTACAAGGCAACCTCGATATAACGAAATTCAGGGGATTTTAAAAATATTCGTTACCGAATAATTTGTTACAATGAGATTCATTGCAAAAAGGTTAGACTACGATTAATTTTTATAGCGTGTCTAAACCCATCGAAACATGAATGACAATTGTACAAATAAGTGGAAATTATTGATAGGATGCGTTATATAAAGGTTATAGATTGAAGAATTCGTAAAATAGAGGCAGGTTAAATGCTTTCTATCTACATTCTGCACTCGTTATAAAAATGTTTTGATAAATATATTAGTTTCTATGGACAGCTGTAGGGGATTTTGAAAAAATGGTAAAATCGAGTTATTCGTTATATAAAGGCTCGTTATATTAAGGTTACACTGTATTATGTAAACACGTCTTTTTAACTTACGTGATTAAAATCAAATTTGCCCGAATAGTTTCTAGTAATACTTTTTTATATAGAACTAGGGCAAACGTATTAACAGTTCACTAGAGCCACAACCGTTGTCCATGGATAACTTTAACATCAGAGGCCTCGCGTACGCGCGGCCGGCCTTTGAGGACTGAGTATGCTATTTTCTAGAAGATCCCTAAGTCGTGTCGGTTCGTGACCCTGAAAACTGAAAACTGAACCCTTCTGCTCTAACTAGGAAAATTCGAATTTCATCACGTGATTAAAAAAAGCTTTGTGCCTAATAATATCTAGCTAGTTTCAACCCGCGACTTCGTCCGTGTTGTTTTCTTTAATTTTCATACAAAGTTTCGACTTATATTTCAACCCTTTCAAATTTCATTTTCGCGGCAAAAAATAGCCATATAGGCTATTTTTTGCATCTCCAAAGTCCAATATTTTTCTATAACGAAATTCATCAAAATTGGTTCTGCGGTTTAGGTGTGAAAACGTTACAGGCAAAGTAAAATTCACATTTAAAATATTCGTCAGAAATTAAGGAAGAATACCACTCACGAAAGTTGAAAAAAAAGCTTTTACTGCTTTAATCTAATCGAATGTTATCTGTAATTTAAAATTAAGACTGGTAATTGTATTATTTAAAATTGTGTTTATTACTACAATAAACTAAGGAGTAGTTTGGTTTTATATACATGTTTAATCTTAATATATATATTAAAACTCAAAACGGATAAAATTTATTCACTTAGGTTTTTTACAACACTTGTGATTTTTACATATATTTTTTTAATAATGTGTGATATTCTGGTGGTAATCTATTCAACTTAGAGCTAAGATTACAATGGTTCCTCGCGCCCTGATCTGAGAACAGCACACAATAAACTCAGCGGAGTAATTTTTTTGCTATCACTATTTCACAATCATTCAGTTACGGTTAGAGCAATTTACTCACAAGCTTTTTCATCCTTTAAACAATCCTTTACATTATATTGTGAACATAATTTTTCTGTACGTGTCTATATCACTGAACTCCAAAATGGCCGGCCTGATACTTATGCCGGAGCCAGACATAGCTTTATTTGAATGATCATTACAATGTAGTGTGGCTGGGGACTTCGTGTAGCTGCGCAAAGTTTTGTAGAACTTTGTAGTCTTCAAGGACAAAAATGTACTTCCAATAAATCGAAGCCCGTGGGAAGAAATAACCTGGCAGTAACATATATGAACATATTAAGTCAGAAGGATAAATGAGAATTTACTGTTTTAAAGTACATAAATTTTGTGACATTGAATTCTTTTTTGACACGTTTTTTTTAATTTATGTTCTTATTTTTGCCCAAATCAGATTTACTCTTTAATTACTTTGTTCGTACCATTTATTTTACCATTTATATTTATTTCTAACTGTTTTAATGTTGTGGGAACTACAAGTAAATGCATTTCATTTCAGAACATATAAATCGAGGAAAACCAATCCATTAGCCTAGTTACTAGACTGTAGTAACCATAAAAAACTATGCACTAGAATGCATAGGAAGTTTATTTTTACGTACCGGGTAGTAAGTGTAGGTTTTAAGTTTTAAATAAATGAAAAAAAGTGAAATTTCTAAATTTGAAATCTCGATAGCTTAATTTAAAAAAAAAACGCACTGAAACCCATAAGATGCACGCTTTATACCCGATACCGTTGTGCTAATGTCGTTTAAAAGCTTTTAAGTAAAGCTCCTAACAAAAGGATTTTTAAAAATCTAAGACTGAGTTGGTAACCACACGTTAACCTATGTATCAAATAATATAGATTTTTAATTGCCGACAATATTTCTATACATATATCCTGGTATTTTGATAGCATACATTTAGTGAATAGTATTTTTAGGTACGGATTTCTGCCTTTTTTTCTCTTAATTAGCCGTTGTTTCTACGTCTCCATAAATTAATTGAGTCTATTACTTAAAAAAACAGCAATGTCCATTTTTGCAAAATAGCAAAGGCTAATGCTGTTTTTGCAGCATAGTTCGTAAAGCAACGCCCAATGCTCTTTTTGCAGCATAGTTCGTAAAGTAGCGGCCAATGCTGTTTTTGCAACATAGTTAAATTTTGTGTGCTGATATACACGGGAGTTGATCGCTTTAACATATTTTTGTCTATAGGATCTTAGACCATAAATATCTTACTTATGATAAATTACTGACATTGATGTTTTTGAGAGTAATAGACGCAATTATACTATGTATCATATATGCTGACGATTATTGGGGCCAGGATAGTCTACATTAGTTATACCGCAAAAGCATAAACAGCGTAGACCATCCGTAACCCAATAATCGAATGTGGGTACCAAACGACAAGCGGCCTGCTGCGTCTTACCACTCAGCACTATGAATTACGCACTCGTCGGGGGAAGTTCGTAAATTTATTTCGAGATGCCAGTAGTAAGGCTGTGGCCCGAGTGAGAGCGGGCGCTCGGCGTTCGATACAATAAAAACAAACAGACATCTTATACAAATTGGGATGCCAATTTGCTAACGTTCTGGTTAGATTGTAGTAGTCTCATGTGTCTGGATCGCCAATTTGATGTATATAACGACCATATACCTGATATTTCATAATACCAATTGTAAGAGAGTACGAGCTGTCAGGATAAACACTTGTTAAGAGAAATTGGTTATTATAAAACGCTCGAACGCATTATTACAAAAAGGGAGGTAAAGATGATAAGCGGTTACTAGCTTGCTACATTTTGCCACTATCCACTAGTTCTTATTAAGTTTTAAATGTTTACAATAAATCTGGGATTCCAAAACTGGGTTCTATAGAATAATTCGGGGTTCCGCTAAAAAAAATTATTACAAAATTATTATTACAATCATTATGAAATGACGCAAAATATGCGATGAACATTTGAGCAAACTATAAAACAAAAATAGTTCATTATACAGTAAAACAATTTCATTTTTTACATGAAAACGTTAAGTATAATGTTTTTCAATTATATTACAAACTTCTTTTAAGTAAAAATGGCCAATATATATAGGCTATAAACGTATTTGCCTCATGAGCGAGCAGCTGCCTCACCTTGTTCTCGTGGGAGGCGGAAAGCCGCTTTATAAGGTCAGCCTTAACCCGCCCGTATTCCTAAATTAAGTAAACGCCACTCTTCTAACACCGCTAATAAACGGGAAAGTGATATTAAAGTTTGAAAAACTAAAGCATCCTGCATAAATACGAGGGAAAATCGGTGCAATTCATTCGCTAATTTTTTCTCGGATTTTTTCAGTTTTACGGTTCTCAAACGAAAGGAATATAAAGACTTTGAAGAATTTTCCACCTATTTATAAGTCGGATTCGGTAGAGATTAGTGAATAGTATTTTTTGCTACCTATCAGATTTACATAAAATTAGTTAAACAGGTTTTTCGTTCCTGTACCTACTTGAAAAAAAGAGGGTTCAAAGTTTCTGTCTGTATATTTAACAGATTATTAACATTATCATTTTTAGACTGGAAATATCAATTACAAATACAAAGCTTTATAACTTTTAATCATCACAGATCGTTTGATATTTGTGATTCGATCGTTGTATTGATTACGATAAGAATCCTTGGAGGTTTGGTGAAATGATCCGATAGCTAAATCGTTTTTGTAGGGTATATATTATAATTAGAATATTTCTTCGTATTTTTTAGGATTCCATAGTCCTACGAGGAACCTCTTATACCTCTGTCCCTCCGTTCGTCCGACCGTGTCCACACGCAGGTAGTCATCCCCTAGGGTTTTCAAAGTATTAGATGTGGAAACTTCAAATTTGCCATGTCGATAGGACGTGCTAAAAATTCATGAGGAAAATTATTTTGAGTGAAATGGGAAAACAACTGAAATAATTTAACAAATACTTTTTTCGCATATAAATTATTAACCCTTTATTTAAGCCCTTCTATTTAAGCGCGATCTCGCGACCGGACGCTCTCGATCACTTTATTTATATACACATTGCCATAGTTTATTTAAATCTGAAACTACATTTGGCTAATTTTTTCATATTACGGTTTCGCGCACTCGCACCTTGCAAACGACCAAGGACACCTTGTGGGGCGGGTTCACGGCCGACGTTGATCGCGCGTCGTCTGTTTCAGGGCCACCCCGCGATACAGGGCTACATGGCGCCCGGCTACTACCAGCAGTACGCCGCCGCCGCCTACAGCTCGCCGCAGGCCGCCGCCGCAGGTGAGCGCCCGCCACATTCCAATATTTCAGGACGCACCGTCTCGGCCCTACGTTAAAATGACGCCGGAGTGGCGTCATCGAGTCACGACTGAAAGTTTCGACTGTTTTCTTCAATTTCAGACTTTATACTTGACTAAGTTCAAACGGCATCTAAATTCTGACGTAGGCGACGAGATAATTCATTCACATTACATTATTTGTGATTCATAAGAGCTTGTACAAGTACACTGGATTAAAATGTCTTTTGTTTTGATTTGATTCAACATCCGATGCCGAGACGACACTTTTTACCGACCAGTGATTAATATCTTTAGTCGCTGTTTTTTTTTTAAAATGAAGTCATACACAATAGCAATGATTATTTTAATAGTTTCTGTGTCCGTGTCGGTTCTTATCTCGTCGCTCGGTCTTATCAAAACGTGAGTGCATACAGCGTTACCTGTCGTAGATTTTTTTTTATCATTCATTGCAAATAATTACTTTATTTACACGTTCGGTTCAGGTTCTTAGATCTTTCATGACAAAAATCGACTAGTATCGTACCAGTTTAGTCATTTAAGACGACTTCAATAAAACTAGTGTTTCGACACCGAAAACTTAAATCCGTTGAATAACCTGATTCCCAGTGAGTTTAGAACGCACGTAACACCGCGCCCGTTGTGTTGCAGCCGGCTACCGCATGAGCATGCCGGGCGGCGGCGCGGCGCGGATTCGGTGGTGTAGCTTTTGGGTTGCAGCATTACACCGATTTTCCCTCGTATTCATTCGCGGATTAAAGCAAAGTAGTTTAGTTTCTCATGAACCTCTAAAGTTACCGAAAAGAATATTAAAAACACACTAAAGGGAAAAAATTGATATAGCCCAAAACAAAGGCTGAATTTTCAATTAGCTGTATTAAAAATTCAGCTAATAGCAAGGTAGAGTGTCTAGTATAACTTGCACCATCTGGGTTTATGGATGAATACTTAGCATTAAATACTTCAAAGTAATTGGGTTATAGTTGCGTCTATGGTTATCTGGTTATCTATATTATAACAGATGGATAAATGCGAAGGTTAAGTCATCTAGGCTAACAACTTGAGTGTATTAAAAAGCGTTTAACTAAGATATTACTAAAAAGCTCATCTTAACCGGACTCTCATACAAATTATTTCATTTTAGTAACTCGATTGCTTTTAACAGCCTTGTTATAATTAACGATCAAAGAAATATGATATACAAATCTGATAAAGAGATTTTTATGTATTTCTGATTGGTCCTTGCTTTTCTCATTACCAGACTAATTTTGTATAATTTTAATAGCAAATTTTTCATTTTTATACAATGTGTCAATAAATACATTATTTAATTCGATCGTTTTATTTAACTCCAAAAAATAAAACCGTATAAAAAGGCATTAAGGCACTTGAACAAATTGGCTATCACAATAAACATACTACGAAATTGCTATTGAGTAGACATCATTATAATATTTCTATTGTTAATTTGTTTAAAATCGGCGACAACTTCTTGATACTTACGGATTTCACTCTCTCTATTATAAACGAATTTTGGCAATTTTGCTACCATATGTTCTCCGCCATCAGATAAAGTTTTCTCTGCGTATATTTCCAAAACTGCTTTTTTTGTTTCGTGTAATTGTAAAACATCTACTGGTTTTATTCTCCGCGAAATTCCATACCTGTTTCGCATTCTAACGTTTTCAATGGGATCTAAAACGATGACTTTGTCATCGTCCGAAATACCGAGCACAGTTTGTCTATTGATTTTCTTCATAGAGCTTGCAGCGTTATTTGAATATTGAGGTGTTTTCAGTTGTTTATTACTTTTCTTAGTGAACTTCTTATTTACAACTTGTGATTTTAATTTAAGGGTATTTGTAGCATTTGTTACAATTAATGTATTTTTTCTATTCAAATATTTTGAATCTTGAGTTTCTGCATCGATGCATGTTGTTTTATTTAGAGAAAACAAGTTTTCTGTTATTAGGTCACAGTCAATATTTACGTCTTTTTTATCAACACCTCTGCAAACGCATGCTTTAACATCACTATTTTGATTAATTTTTAATTTGGCAGCCAAATGACTGCATAAACATCCTACATTTTGATTGTCATTAAAATCATCACTATCCTCGCTATTATTTTGTTCTGTTGGATATATTAATTCCTCCTTCGGTTCAGTCAAAGATAATGTACTGTTCATAGTTTTATAATAGTTAGTCATGCTATCCGAATCCTTAAAGTAATTGGGCTTTAAAGAAGCATATGTTAACTCCCTGGCAAGTTCATTATCAACTGTTACATCTTCGTAGCCGCTACTATCTGATGTTAATACGGCTCGTAACATTTGACGTATGTTTCGCATTTTTCCTTTGTCTGCAGTATTATCTGTATCGCTTGCAGTTTCAAATATTTTCTTTAACATTTTCTTTTTATCTTCTTTAGTACGTAATTTAGGTATCTTTAGGCTCACATTTGAATTCTGAATGTCTGAGATTAAAATATCTTCGTTGTCCGTCGTAGATATACCAGTTTCAGATTTATCATCGTTCGCTTCCTTTTTATTTATTGCACGTATATTCATGCGGCTAATATTATTCGATAGAAGTGTATCAACATGTTCATTACTACTTGCAACTAAGGTCACGGAACATTCAAATGCAGAAATTTTATGTATTCTCTCACAGTCTACTACATTCACTGAACCTTGTTTCGTCAGAATTTCACTACCCAATTCTTCACTAAGCTTTGTTTTGTCGCTTGAATTAGTTAAATTTATAGTAGTCCTATGTATCGAAAATGCTTGCTGTTCTAAAACGTCGCTATAACCTGTAGAAACTGTATGAAATTTTTCAGATATTTTTCTAGAAAAGTCGTCATCAACGGCTGAATTAATACAGCTTTTTATTGGCTTTGATTTGTTACTATTTTGTTGATAACTCTTTATTACTATATTTATATTAACATCTCTTTTATCTGTATTATCGGCGAACTGATTTTCACTGTTTCGCATAACATAAATTCCTTTTGGCGAAACATGTTGTGTATTTAATTCTTCTCTTTTCATTTCTTTACAAGTATCATCGCAATTTTGAACATTAATTTCTGTTGATTTATCTCCTTGCTTAAACTTTAAATTAAAACTAATCTCGATAATATTAGACAAGTTATTATCGCTTTTGCTTTCCTGTGGTTCTATTTTTTTTTCGTCTAATACTAGATCTGTATTTTGCGTTGACACTCTTTGTATTTGCGATTCTCTATACATATCCTGTACTAAGCCCGTTTTGGTTCTATTATTAGCTTTATAGTCACGCCTTTCGTAAAGTGTTTGTCCATCTTCATCTTGAACTTTTATATTACAACCTTCTCTTATTTCCTCGGTACTTGGTGTCTGTTGCCTTATATTTATAGTTATATTTTCCTTCGAACTTAATTGAATTACACCTTGTTTACACAATGGCTTACACGGGGGGTTCGGTTTTTTTTTGAGATGAACCCCTGTGACATTTGCTGGACACGGAGTAGGTGGCCCTCTTGTCCCTTTTTCACCTAGAAAAAAAAAACAAAAATGTCCCTCGTTACTGCCACTTATTCTACGATGAAATTACCTAAAACACTGCTTTTTTTTTCATGAACAATACCTTAGCCTTTCCCAAATAAAGGTGCATCTTCTGGTTGCTGGTGGGCAGCGCTTCTAGGTCGTAGCTACGCATGCGGTACAGCTCCAGTTGGAAGGCGGAGGCGGGCTCCAGGTGGCGGTAGATGGTGTCCTCGGTGAAGTCGTTGCGCGCGCGGTACGTGAAGAATTTGGGGAACTGACGCCTGGGGAGAAAAGGCACATACAGATTTGGTAGTTCCCTCCCTTGTCTCTTGCATAAAACCTTCTTAAAATTCTTTATAGTACTCTAAGCTTGCCTATATTTTTTGTCGTACGGAATCCGACGTTGGATTGCAGCGTGTCGTAAATAAAAGGCCTTTAGTGAACGGGGAGCATTTTTATCCTTATACAAATTAAGTTTTTAGATGTATTTTAAATTATCACCCAACTGTCAAGCGTAGTTGTCTAGATGAGTACACTCGCAAAAGAATTAAAAATGGATGTGGCTTCTGCAATTTTTTTTTGTATGGTCCTTAAGGTATTGTCGACCAAGAAAGTGCTTTACCCATTTTGGATGACAGTTCCTACTTAAAGAAAATTTTGCTAAGGGTTGTTGTTAGTAATTAACGTTATGTTTGTCCGTGCAGCTAGTTATTAAAATAAATACATACGGGAAAGGGTTTGATAAACAAAAGTAAAACTGACTTGATGAGCAGCATGAAGGTGATGCGTCTAATCCGCTTCTGATGAAGCTCTCGTTGGTGAACGCGACAGAAGTGACCGAAGCGGCGCGACACGGCTCCGTCGTCGGTGTCGCCGTTGTCGCGGATACCAATCATCAGGATGTGGATGGGCTCCAGGGGCTGTAACAAATTAACATATATACAAAAATATAAACAAATTAAAATATATACATTTCACTTACGGCCTCAATGGCACAGTGAGCTACCAATGGAACGGAGAACAGTGAAAAGATAGAAGAAAAAAAAATAATGAAAGAACAATGACACGGGCCTCTAGTCGTAGTTGGAGAATAAATTAACATAAAAAAAGAAACCTGTAAGGTTCCCGGTTCAAATCCAGACGCTGCTGGAGTATTCTCGGGCCCATTCCTGGCACAGGCTTTTAATTAAAGATTAGTAGAAATGGAAAGGAGAATACATTTTTAAGCGTGTATTGCTAATGTTCTTTATTAAAAAAAAAACCAGATCACGCAAACTTTCATCACACCTTGTATTGCTCCGTAATACAACAGTTTAAATATCAAATATCCATACTGGATTAGAAAATGTTCGTCACCCCTATTGAAATGCAAAGGTTCCTTACCTTCATTCATACATATTAGACTAATTTTCGCGACGTTATAAACAGTAGATACTAACCACTTCCTCTTCGACGATGGGCTTGAAGTCGTGACCGACGTTGATGCTGGTGCTATCCCGATTCTCGCTGCCATCTTGGAGGGCCTGAAGATCCTATAAATGGTGACACTCAAACTTAAATACTTATTTATACAGAAAAACGTACTACTTAAGTGTATAACGCTTTTTAAAGCCATAGATAATTTTAGCAAAGTTCCTAAAATTGAAAATTTATTGTATTCTAAACATAATTTTGCATCTTCGTCCAGCTGACAATCTGACAGAGAGCAATGTTTAATACTTTAATTCAACTCTCAAATAGTTATCATACGTTAATTGTATTCTAAACATACAAATAGAATTGGAGTGTCTTCTTTTAGCATCGAAATAAAATTCATTCCTTAAATGCATATGACTATACACGAGATATCTGTGACTAAAACGCAAATTAAAAAAAAAATTGTATGTCTATCTGTCTGTCTGTTCCGTATTATCTTCGTAAGGGCTGGATTGATTTTGATGTGACTCTCATTGGCATATAGCTGAAGTTAAAATCAATGAATTCACGCGAACGAAATCGCGGGCTTCAGCTAATGCAATATAAACATTACCTCTCGTCTGACAGTAGCTGAGCTCGCAAAGTCGTGGACCAGGTCTAATAGTTCATCGGAATATTCGACGAATTGCTCGAAAGAGTTGAACGATGCTAGGGCTCCGGTGCGGTGGTGACATTTCCTCATGGCGGCCGTGGACAGCTCGGCCGGAACTCCCTCCTGGTCCTGAGCGGAGGCCAATTCGATTTCTGATTGGCTGATAGGGATTCTATAAACAAGGAGAATAAGTAAGTAAATAGATATATACAGGACAGGACAGATATATACAGACACACGAACCTCAGTTCCTTAGGTAGATAAGTGTAATGCCTGTGTTATAGGTAAAAAGACGCCTGTTATACACAAAACTTTTTTTTTCAATTTCCCAAAAATTAACCTTTTTTTTTATTAAGGTCAGTTTAGAATTGAACGTGCGATTTATCTGCCATTTAAAAAAAATGGATGGATAAATAGGACCATAATGCCTGACATCCAAGTTACGGTATACCGGACGTATTTTTGTGCAGGTTTATCCACGCAGTCCGACGTTCCGGTATAACGTAGAAAATTGACTGAAAATTGATATTTGATTTTGCTCCAGTTTTCTGCCCAGGTTCGAAAACCGGCTTCACATATGCTCCTGTCTGCCTGCTCAGATATGCCTTTACAGGTTGGCCTCTCCGGTAATGGTAACGTGGATGCCAAGCATAACAGTACAAGTCGCAAACATAAATAAACATTGCACTAAACAATAGAAAGTGCTTCTAAAAGATACAAGGTCCAGCTGATAATCCGATAGAGAGCAATATTCAGCTATGAAATAACAGCTCTCAAATAGACATCAAACGTGAATCAATTGGATAAAATATTTACCTGTTGGGATGTCCAGTGGGTAACACAAATTGGAAATGTACGACTCCAAGTTCACCAGATAATGCCAAGTGTTGTAAGCATGTTATGTCGTATGAGGTGTAAGCTCTTCGGACATATACCTCTAAGGCAGCATTACACACCTAATGGAAATAACAATAATCAATAAAAACATATTTGGAATATATGAACAAACTTGCCACTAAGCAGCTGTAGTATTTAAAAATATTTAATTTTTATAAACTATTTTTTTATTTATAGTGATACAAACAGCTGCCAAGCTAAAGAACGATCGGGCTGGACATGTCCGTCACATGTCGGATGATCATTGGTCCAAAATCTGCACTTTTTGGACCCAAGATTCTAAACGACTTCGCGGCAGACCAAGAATATGATGGAGGAATGACTTGGATCGTTATAATAGACTGACAACGCAAAGCCTTAGACAGAACCATATGGAAAGAGGATAGGGAGGCCTTTGCCT
>JANCMC010045296.1:0-24986 GCA_024363005.1 Charaxes varanes
TTTTCCACCTAATTTTAAACGGACGAAGCCGCAGGTAACAACTAGTTAAATACATTAGTTGAACATAAAGTATCAAGACCGTTCGTCCTGGGCGCACTCCTTTGTGTTTTTTGGCACCGCCGCCAAGCATTGGTTTACGCGATGCGTTGGGAGCGCGTCGTGAAAAACCAACATACTCGTAAAATGCATCTGTATTGGTGCTGAGAAAACAAACGCCATCTTTTGGATGGGTTGCATTTGTCTATTTTTGCGCTTCTAGGTCAAATGATAGATGTATGTATATATGGTCATACAATAAGTTTTTCCTATTTTAAAGATAAAGAAAGAAAGGTGTATCTGATTTGACGTTTGTATACCTTAGGTAAACCCTTTTTTAATTTTTATTTATTTATGTATTATGACACAAGATCTCACAGGTTCTGTACGAGCAAGTGTTATTGCATGCCTTCATTGGCACTAAATATTTCCCTAAATAAAACCGCAAATCTTTATTCTACGACTTAAGTATGTTTAAAAATAAACTATGATAATTTCCCAAACGCCGGCAACGCAGTTTGTTAGCCTTCTAAGCAATTGTTAGCAGTCAGATGTCGCCATTCACTCTGGTAACCCATCTATCTGCCCTTTTGCGACTTATTTATAATTAAATAGGTATTTATAACAGCGAAACGTGACCTAATACGCAATCTCGAAAACCGCGGGACGTATAGAGATGAAATTTGACAGGGAACTAGTTTAAGGTTAATAGATATCCGTTAAAAACGAATTTATCGATAGGGACACATTCAGGAATGGCGCTCGCAGGTTTACGCAAATGATGTCACAGAAAATATAGTTTTTTAGAAAAGGCATTTTCATCCAAGCCAAGCTCGGTCATCCAAGTATTAATATATAATACTAGTCTGTATTGTGTGTGTGAGTAACCGTTTTGTGCTGTAGGACAAAGAAATTCCGTCTAGAATAGTTTACAAGCGGTTCTATTGTCAACTTTTTCCAGCAAATGTCCTGTTTTTAGTTATAACCTAAACACACCATTGTTCCGAAGCTAGTGTTTATTTTTTGTGATACTAGTTCTACAAATTTAGCACATGGCTTGATGCGTTATATTAAAGAATAAAGATTTATAGGGACTTCTAAACAAAGAAAATATTTTTTTAAATCATAGGTGAACGATTGAATACCGAAGAATGAACTTTTTTAAATCAAATAACTTTTTTTTATGTTACAAGGGGCAAACGAGCATGCAGCGGGCAGCTATGTGCCTACTGGCGCCCATGGACATCTGCACGACCAGGAGGCAAGCAGATGCGTTGATGACCTTTAACTATATAAAAATCTTAAATATACAAAAACCTCAAGAAATCCATACGAAATGTCTCTACATATCTCTACACGAAAACGAGATTTCTCGTTATATTCTACCTATACCGAAAGAAAAAAATTCTAGACCTCTTGCGAGTCTAAGTAAACTGTTAGCACAAGTGAGTTTGCTTAACAAATATTTACAATTCACCGTCCACTTTTCCGGAGACATTCGTGAGGAAATCTGCATATTGCGAAAGAAATTCTCAGATTAAATGAATGAATGAAGTTTTTGCCGAGTCCCGTTACTGAATGATAAGGGCAATTACCAGCAAATACGACAAAGTGAAGTCGGTTGTTTTTAAAAAGAAAGAGAGATAATTATTTTATGTATATATTAGACAATTGTTTATGTCAACACGTATAAATGATGGTAGCAGCTAAAATGGGTACTTAGTACTATAAAGTTTTAAATTCACTTTACGAATAACCTTTGTAAAGTCTATCTCCTGATGGTGCTTCGGTGTCGAAGCGAAACGTGCGTTGAGGCACATCGGAAAGTCAGTGTAGTGCTGTTAAAATAGCGTCATAAATATATTTTTTGTAATAAGTAAAGGATAAAAATGTTTACTGTGGGTTATTCTTAGGAGATAAACAAATGCAATTTTTTTTATAGATCATTAAAGATATTGTATTCCGTACTACATTATTTTGATCTTGTAAGGTTTAGCCAGCACGCGCATTATAAGCGCATAAAATTACATTTATTACATCTCGTTTCAAGTCATTGATTCTCGACTTTCATTTACTGTAATATAATATGTTTTATACATATAAATTTTCTTCAAGAATCAATTTATCTATTGGTGAAAACAGCATGATGATTTGTTCAGTAGTTATGGAGTTAATCGAGAACAGACAGATAGACAGAGGCGGCTCAGAAATTTGCATTATGTTAGGTTTTTTCCACTATCTATCTTGTGACTACATACGCAGATGTGAGATAGTTAACGATTTATATTAAGAAACCGCAGCTCAATGGTAAAGGGATTTCGGAAGGTGTTCAGTTCAAACCCCAATCGGACTGGTCTGTCGTTGTGGCCGCCCAAGTTGAAAGTTTAACTATATATGTATAATGTTAATGGGAATGCACGGCATCTCAAAATATTTGTATTACCTAATCTTCTGAAAAAAAAATATATGGTTTAAGCATGATTATAATTTAAGAACTATATATGCAATGTATAAAAACTCTTTAATATCTTGTAATCTCAGTAATGACTAACATATGCTTTAGGTTACAGAACCATCGCCTGAACCTGAATGGACTTTGTTGTGGTATTTGCGCAAGAAGCTGCATTTGACTGGCACAAAATATGGCTGCGGCGAAGGCGGTTGCGGAGCTTGTACTGTCATGATATCCAGATATTGTAATAAGGCAAATAAAGTCGAGTATCCTTTTTTGAAAATTATTGGTACTTTTATAATCAATATAATATATAGATGAACAATAATTAAACGTAAACATTATGATTCAATCATTGTCATTTTTAACGAGCTAGTTAGCAGTCCTCTGTTCTTTGCTTAGAATCCTACAAACAACTTTCGTACATATTTCGCAAGGAGGAATTTAAACTCACTTTTTCGTAAAGATGAATATCTTTTTGTCGAAAATAATGATTTTTTAAAACTGTATGTGAGACGTTATCATTATTTAAAAAAAAGCATACACGACACATTTTATATTACATTATTTTTTAACTCGATACCAGACACAAAGCCGTAAATGCTTGTCTAATGCCACTATGTGCAGTCTATGGACTAGCCGTGACCACAGTCGAAGGAATTGGCAGTACTCATGAAAAACTGCACCCCGTTCAAGAGAGAATAGCTAAAGCTCATGGATCTCAATGCGGTTTTTGTACTCCAGGAATAGTTATGTCTATGTATGCTTTGCTAAGAAATAACCGTAAATTTGACTATGAAGATATTGAAACAGCGTTGCAAGGAAATCTATGTAGGTGCACCGGGTACAGGCCGATTATGGAGGGATTTAAATCCTTTATAGAGTCATGGGAGGGTGTGAATAATACAAATGGTCAAAATAATTCATGTACTATGGGCGAGGATTGTTGTAGGCTCAAGGGAAAGGATAAAGAGGTATTATATAGTAAATCAGAATTTGCGCCATATAATTCAACACAGGAACCAATTTTTCCTCCTGAATTGATGTTAAACAATGAGAAATACAGCAAACAATTCTTATTCTTTCACGGTAAAAATGTTGCATGGATAAGACCAAGAAATTTAGAGGAATTGCTTTTAGTAAAAAAAATCTACCCGCAAAGTAAAATAGTCGTGGGCAACACAGAAATTGGGGTGGAAACAAAATTTAAAAAGAAAATTTATCCTTTGTTACTATATCCTGTTCTTATCACTGAAATGAATAACATTTGTGTAACTGAAAATTGTATCCAAATTGGAGCTGCAGTAACTTTGACAGAGATCCAAGACTTTTCTATAAATCTAGTTAGAAAAAATCCCATTGGAAGTAAAGTATTGGAAGCCATCAGAAATATGCTGCAGTGGTTCGCAGGAAATCAAGTTCGTAACGTTGCATCCCTAGCAGGCAATATTATTACTGCTAGCCCGATATCAGATTTAAATCCAATTTTAATGGCTTCTCAATCATCGATTATAGTATCAAGTTTAGAAAAAGGTGTTAGAAAAATAATATTAGATGAAATCTTTTTTACCGGTTATAGAAAAGTAGCAATAAGAGATGATGAAATTGTTATAGCAGTTGAAATACCTTTCACAGAAGAAATGCAATTCATCAAAGCATACAAACAAGCTAAACGCAGGGATGACGACATCTCCATCGTAACGGCTGCATATAACGTTAAAATTGAAAAACACACTAGTGTAGTCACTGAAGCAAATTTGTGCTATGGAGGTATGAGGCCTACAACAATACATGCTCGAAAAGCGTCTGAAAAAATTATAGGCCGTCCATGGAATAAGGAACTTATGAATCTCGTTTTCGAATGCCTCAATGAGGAGCTACAATTAGATACTACAACTCCAGGGGGTATGCCAGCTTATCGTAAGTCGTTGTGTCTAGGTCTATTTTTTAGGTTTTATAATTATGTATATAATGAAATTAAACATAATGGTATTAAAAAAGTCGCATATGAAGATGTTTCTAGTCTGTCTGAAAGACCTCAATTATTGCCTAAAAGCTCACAGTGTTTTGAAATAAAAGAAAATACTAAGAATACTTATGATACTGTTGGAAAACCTATCACGCACGTATCAGCTATGAAACAAGCAACTGGTGAAGCTATATATTGTGACGATATTCCAATATTAGAAGGAGAATTGTTTATGTGTCTAGTATTTAGCACAGAGTCTTATGCAAGACTTGTATCTATTGACCCTAGTAAAGCTTTAATAGAACCTGGTGTGGTAGCCTTTTATTCAGCACATGATTTATCAGAAGAACAAAACAAGATGGGCCCTATATTAAAAGATGAAGAAATTTTTGCTAGCGAAATAGTTACAAGTCGATCTTGCGTAATCGGAGCAGTTGTTGCAAATTCTGAAAGTGCTGCCCGTAAAGCTAAAGATCTCGTGAAAGTCACTTATGAAAAATTACAGCCTGTAATTATAACCATTGAGGATGCAATTACACATGAGTCTTTTTATTCAGGCTATCCTAGAACAATAGAAAAAGGGAATATCGAACAAGCTTTTTTACAATCAGATAATGTCAAAACGGGCTATATAAGAACAGGAGCGCAGGAACATTTTTATCTAGAAACTATATCAGCTTTTGCTATAAGAAAAGAGGATGAGTTAGAAATTATATGTACTTCTCAAAATCCTGCTGATATTGCTGTAAGTATAATGGAAGAAAAATATTTAAAAATATTAATAAGACTGATTGACTGATATATAATTATTTCCAGCTTATCGCTGCAGAAGCCCTAGGAATAGCAAATCATAAAGTGGTGGCGAAAGTTAAAAGAATTGGAGGGGGATTCGGAGGAAAAGAAACAAGAGCAGCGCTGTTAGCTATACCTACAGCTATTTCCGCATATAAACTGAGAAAACCAATTAGAGCAGTTTTGGACAGAGATGAGGATATGCAAGTTACTGGTTACAGGCATCCGTTTTTGATAAATTACAAAGTTGCGTTTAATAATGATGGCCTAATCTCTGGTGTTGTATTCGACATTTATGCTAATGCTGGAAACTACATGGATATATCATGTTCGGTAAGAATGTTCAAAGATATGTTATATTAAATAGCCAGTTTAGAGTAATGCTTATTTAAGCATTACTCATTTTCACATTGAATTTCTTATTATTTTCCCCCATAAATCATGAGATTTTTAAAAATATTTTTTAATCCTGAGTTGAGTTTTAAGTGACAATGTAATATATAATAACATTATATTATTTATTTCTGTTAACATAATTCAATTTCAGATGATTGACAGAGCTCTGGCCCATGTCGATAATTGCTATTACATACCAAATGTCCGAGTTAATGGCTACCTTTGTAAAACAAACTTGCCATCAAATACTGCCTTCAGAGGTTTTGGTGCGCCTAAGGCTATGTTGGCTACCGAAGTCATGATGAGGGATATTGCTAATGCTTTAAATAAAAAATATGAAGAAATCGCTTTTGTAAATCTTTACAAAGAGGGAAATTTAACACACTACAATCAAAAGCTCACATATTGTACATTATCACGATGCTGGCATGAATGTATTGATGAATCAAATTATTGGCAAAGAAAAAAGATGGTCGATGAATTTAATAGGTTGGTATCCTTTATACAAAAATTATTAAAAGATATTTTCAGTTTCGTTTAACAAACATTAAATTTTACAGGTTAAATAGATGGAAAAAGAAAGGACTTGCAATTGTTCCAACAAAGTATGGCATTTCTTTTGGAAGCGATCTACTCATGCAAGGAGGGGCATTGGTTTTGGTGTACAAAGATGGTTCAGTTCTTCTGTCTATCGGAGGAATAGAAATGGGCCAAGGATTGTTCACAAAAATGATCCAAGTAGCCTCCCGCGCTTTGGACATTGATATTTCAAAAATACACATAAACGAAATGTCAACAGACAAAGTTCCCAATAGTTCCCCTACAGCTGCAAGTATCAGTTCTGATTTGTACGGAATGGCAGTAATAAATGCCTGCAATGTAATAAATGAAAGATTAAAACCGTACAGAAGTAAAAATCCTGATGGTAAATGGGAAGATCTAATTTCCGCCGCGTATTTTGATAGAGTGTGTCTATCGGCTACTGGATTTTACTCGGCTCCTAAAATTGAATACGATCGTGAGACAAATTCAGGAGCACTTTATGAATATTTCACTTACGGCGTAGCATGTTCCGAAATCATTATCGATTGCTTAACGGGCGATCATCAGGTGCTAAGAACAGACATTGTAATGGATGTAGGAGAAAGCTTAAATCCAGCAATCGATATTGGACAGATCGAAGGAGCGTTCATTCAAGGTTATGGCTTTTGTACGATGGAAGAGATGGTATTTTCTCCAAACGGTGAAGTGCTATCAAGGGGACCGGGTACTTACAAAATACCGGGATTTTCTGATATACCGAAAGAATTTAACGTATCTCTTTTAAAAGGCGCTCCGAATCCACGCGCTGTTTACTCTTCGAAGGTATCTTTTGATCTCTAAATTTTTATTTTATTTTCAAAAACACAATACCACTTCTGGCAACGCCCGATGCAACAGTGAAATTAACCTGAATAGCACAATAAATAAATTGTCACCCTTTTGAAAAACGTTCTCTAAGCAAGATAATAAGCCTAGTTTCTCAGCAACTAGATATAGCTCGCGCACACAATGCAATTTTATTTACATAAAAGAAAAGAGATGCCGTAAAATTGATTGTAATTAAGCAGTTTCTTAGTCCGAGATACGTGATATTAAGCCATCACCAGAGGGCCTAACACGAACATTCTCGATAGTTTTACTTACTTTTATGTTCGAAACCGAACCTCAAATGACGCATTAATGCTACAGTTTTACACAACTTAGTTGCTAAATATTGCTAGCATGAATGTAATCAGAACTCGCACGTATAAAAACCTCGACGCTACGGCCATGTTAATCGTGCAATATGGAAGCATGAACCTTCATTTGACGTTTCGTTTCAAACGTATAAATAAGTAAAACTACCGAAAATCGTGCTAGATCCTCAAAATCTTTGGTTTTATATCTTGAAAATTATGCTTTTTTAGTAATAATATGCAATTTATTAATTTTATAATGCTAACAAAATATAATGTCTTTGTTAGGCTATTGGCGAGCCGCCTTTATTTTTGGCTTCGTCTATTTACTTCGCTATTAAGGAAGCTATTCAATCTGCAAGAGAAGACGCTGGATTTGATGCCAACTTCAATTTGGAGATCCCCGCAACTTGTGCACGAATCAGAATGGCTTGCGAAGATCATATAACAGAACAGGTGAATATTTAATGAGATATGTACATTTGTTTGTTTTGTTCGTCAATTGGAGTTTAACGTAATTGAATTCGTCAAATTATTATATTAGTTGATATTATATTATTGATTATTTAGTAAAGCATTTCATACTTTCATTTAAATAATATATGTTTTTGTTGGGTTTCAAATTAGGTTTTTTAATCTATGCTCACGCACGCACTTGTCGATGGTCTCCTCCCCGTAATACATCCCTGCCCCTACGCACTGCCGCAAACATGGCTGCTTTTTTACTTTTAACTTTGCTTAATTTTTCGCCATATACAAACCTTTTCTTTATTAATTCTTACAGGCATGACGATAAAGGCCACTCGTCAAATCTGCGCAGCTCCGCATCCGTCCTGTAGCGCCTTAGCGACCGCGCCTCAAAAAAATAATAACACTCAGAATAAGCATTTTTGTCGCCTACCGAGCCTTCGCATTTTACATTCAAATTTTACTTTCAGCGGGATATTGTATAAAACGGAGTTACGTATTTGTACAGAGCATAATATTCATCAAGATAAGATTAAATATACATACTATTATTTTTATAGCATTTTTTATAGTAGCTATTTAAATGATCATTTCAATGATCATGTAATGCGACCAGGGACTTCGCGTAGTTACACAAAGTTTTATAGAACTTTATAGTCTTCAAGGACAAAAATGTACAATAAATTTGAGCTGTGTCTGGCGTCGGCATAAAACACATACCTATGTACATGAATTTATCTCTCACATATCTCAATAATTGTAATTCACCTTTGGGATATAGAGATCTTTAAAAATGCTTTGTAGTATACATATAAGTTCTAATAAAATTTAATAAAATAATATTGACTATGTCTACATTATTTTTACATAGTACCTAATATTTTTATGTATAATAACCATAATTATTTTTATTAAGCAAGATTTATTTAATTGTTTTACAATTTATTGCTCGATAAGCCCAAATGAAAAAAATCAAAAATTTCAAACTTTTTCACCAATAATAAGCACACGACAGTCATATGGACAACTAGCTAATTCCCGCTACTTAGTACGCGTAGAATTATTTTTATTTATACCCCCTTTATCTGACCTTATCGAAAACCTTTATTAGCGGATGTCTACTATCTGTAAACTAC
The DNA here is from genome assembly GCA_024363005.1 of Charaxes varanes. Taxonomy (NCBI): domain Eukaryota; kingdom Metazoa; phylum Arthropoda; class Insecta; order Lepidoptera; family Nymphalidae; genus Charaxes; species Charaxes varanes. The sequence goes on from JANCMC010045296.1 coordinate 8,968, forward strand.
CTTATTGCAAAATTTTAACATTCTGAGTCCCGCGGTTTTCGACATTTTTATGTTACACGACCTTTGGCTTTTATATATATATATATATATATATATATATATATAGATTTTGAAGAATCTTCAATCTATATTATCACGTTAGATTTCCTTTAAAAAGCTATTTACTTTTAATTTAGGAAAAAAGGCCCTTAACCCTGAATGCAATAACGTGTAAGGAGAAAGTAAACAAAGGCTCGCTTTCAGTAGATGTGCCGTTTCATGAATAAACATAATAAAACAGCGGAGGTTGTTCGGGAGTCGGCACTCTGATTTACTGCCTTCCGCGTACAGTGCGCTGCGATATTACTGGAGAGATTACGATGATCCGCCATTAATTAATTCTAACTACACTTATGCCAATATATGTACCATCTTATTCTAATTTCAGTCTATGAAAATTTACATCAGCAAGCATGAAAAAAAATTAAACACATTTACTTCTAGTTACAAACTAGCAAAAAGCCAAGCTTTGAGTGGGCTCGTGTAGTTTTTAATATATTGTTTTTTGACAGATAACACATCTAGTTAAAGCACAAAACTATAGGAGTGATAGTTTTTCATTAAAATTTACCACAAAACTGTGGGATAGTGTTAGACTAATAATTACAGAATGTAGTTGTAAGAACTAATAGTCATGCGAAAGTAAACTTGACTTTTTACAGGATGCATTAATTTGGTAATTACAAGAATGTTAGAGTTATGAACTACTTTTTAGTATTAAATATGAATTTCGAATTAAAATTGCCATTAAAGATATTTTTTTATTCTGATTTTAGTGTAAGGCAAAATCTCTAACAACGGTTAGGCTACTCTTCTTCTTGTCGTATCAATGGTGCATCAAACAGTTCCGTCTCAAAACTCAGCCACGCGAACAGCTTTCTCTGTGGCTCGCATCAGGTCCTCCCGCGTACAGGTCAAAGGGCAGGAAGAACACAATAAAAGATGCTCCCTTCTCATATATAAATGTTGTTACGATTAATAAAGTTCAATATTGTTTTTAGGGTTTCCAAATGTCTCTGTTCGCTTCGTTGGACATGACTGCATATCAAGTTCGAATCATGTTTCTTGATCGACTACGCGACGAATACGAAACGATCGAGCTAAAGATCGCCATTTTGGAATTCGTTACCACCTGTATCGGAAAGCAACCGGGGCTCACCGAGGCTTTTTTCATGATGAACCACGAAAAGGCCAAAGATGAAGAGAAAACAAAGGAAAACGAAGAAGTGGCTAAAAAAGAAACCATTGAACCTGATGACAGTTTTGATGGTATCCTGGGATATATGGCGGATTATCTTGGGACAGTTAAATCGGTAAGAGCCTTCCGTAATAATCCTTTTGTACACGTTATCGACCGGCAAAAGTAAAACAAATTTCATTTATTTTCAGGATGCAAAATTACTTCACAGCCCATTATTGGCGTGTATTATGGCACTATTCCACGCGTTGTGGAAAAATAATATGCAAATTCTAGTGAAAAAGCTAAGAGAACATCCGAAGTTTTGGGAACACTTGACCAGCCCCCTTTTTAGCGAAATCCAGCCCGAGCTGCGGACTTACAGCCAAATTTTTAACGTTCTTGGAATCGAATTGTTCGTATCCAGGGGTAAATTGGAACCTAACTTACAAGAGATGCTGGAATTATTTTTCGATACAAACAAACAACATATGGATAAGTGGATTGACTACATATTTTCTTTCAATGGACGAAATGATGAGGAGGAGGTAGTTGATAAGGTTCCCGTGTGGTTGAGCCTACTCACTTCATGGAAAGATTTCACTACGATCTTCTGCAAATGCCTACCAATAAGTCTCAATATTGCACATAAAGCAAAATTCGTCGCACCGTGCATGACTGCTTTACTAAAGGAATTGGACGACTTAAAAGATGGAAGGCTAGTCGCTATTTTAGCCGAACTTTATGTTATTATGCTGGCAAATTGGAAGGACGATTGCTTCGACAATCGGAAGACCAGCGCTAAGCAAGTTGACAATTTACTGTCTAATACAGCTATTGTCTATGAGTGTCTATATCCAAGAGCGATCCGAGCTATTCTCTCCGTTGGAACAGTCGCAATCAGCTCCTTGGACTACGAAATAAAGGCAAATAGTGTAACGGCCCAAAGTATAATACGTTCAGTTACGAATATAAACAGCTTGGAATTGGAAAAGTTACTCAATGACATTAGAGATGAAAAGAATGGCAACGGCGAACTAAACAGTGAAAGCGAAGATATTCGTCCGATAGTATTATCGCTCGCTATGCTGGAACAGTGTCTGGAACTATACGATGATCTATTTTCGGGACTGTCTCAGTGGTTTCAATCCACGAAGTTCGTAAACAAGCTACTGTGCTGTTTGCAAGTTTGCTTACAAAGCCGCCGACATTACCACACGTCGCTGGCCGCTCTGAGATGTCTGACAGCGTACGCCAGAGGTCCTTTTTCAAAAGACTTGCTAATGAGTGACATGGATCAGTTCCTGTGGCTCCAACTGCTACCGCCGAAATTCGATAACAATTCCAATGGCATTAGTGGTCCTTTGATTTGGAAACCGCAAGAATGGTGGCGCGTGTATGGCTATGCTTTGGATTTCATTTCGATGATGGTAATGAAACATGGCCAGTTCTTCGTGGGCGATGCGGTTACCTTTGTCGGGGTGCATTTGGAGCATCTGATAGAAGCGGTGCTTCTACCGCGTCAAATGTACTCCATGGATGCGTTGAACCTCTGCGCTTCGACTCTCAACCTCGTCGTTCAACTTGTCAAGTTCGAAGCTCGATGGCGTATGGAAAATATAAATTCATTGATCGGCATTATGGTATGACTTTATAATACCAACATATTAATCGTAAGTACATATACTAAAAATATTAAGATCATTTCATTATATAACCGCAACTTACAGGAATATACAACATTGTTCTAGAAATAATAAATGTTGAATATAAGTAAAAAAAAGTAAACATAAAAATTAAGTTTAAAGTCTATATTATATTATGCAGAGGTCTTCCTCTTATCTTTAACATGTATTTTGTTACGAAATAAATTCTGTATTAGTGCTTAAGTATGTTACGTGAAAAATGCCATTGTACTTAAATATTGGTCTCATCAAAATTATAGGAAACATAAACATCGTACTCACCCAAAGTTACCGGGATAGCAAACGGCATAGCGACGACATACGTGCTGCCCGCCCTTTCCACTAAAATGCTGACCACCATTGAAGATGACTTCTGAGCAGCAGGGCGAAGGACACCTTCCGCTGTCAGAGTACTCCGTAATACAACAAGATCTGGAACCATCACTATCGAACCATTTCTCATCCCTTGGCAAGGAGTAACGCCATTCCGGACTCGGGTTACGATAGTACCTTTGGTCCCAACCCATGGATAAATCGGGACATCTCTCAACATACGCTCCAGCCAATTGTTCCATGTACTGCTTGTAAAGCCGTTTTTGGCGTTGACTCTGAGTGACATGCAGGCGAAGAACGTTTAAGAAACACATTTTGGTGCTGCAAAGGATCCGACTCCATACGCTCAGCCTCCCAATCAATCGGTACGTGGGCATAAGACTAACGAGTCAAATGTTTTTGAGAGAAATCAAAACAAACGCTGTTTACAATCATTAAACTGCACCGGACTCGCTTCGTTAGATTGGTATTTTGTCGCATTTTCTTAAGTAATAAATCAAACGATTCTACGCTTCCGAACTTTTGTTTTAACGTATTTGTAGTGAGAATAACTCGTCGTATTCATTAGCGAAACTTTACTCTTAAAAGTCAAGAATGAAACTATATCGGAACTTTTTCCACGGTGTTTAGGTACGTATTTACATTTTTGCGAGCGTTTGCCGGCAATATATAAAAAATTGGAGTCGTAAAAGTGGCGCGCGTCGCGGCTCGGGCTGCACTGCGGCTGCGCAGAGCATGAAACAACCATAATAACTTCGCGTCAAATTAACTCACATTTCCCCCGAGAAGTGAAAAAAACGGAACTATTTGCCGAGAAAATGTAGCGTAACTGAGACAAAATAGGTGTCAAAAACCGACGCTAATGTTCTTTTAACTATAACGAAAAGATAGTTGTTAGATAGTATTCCAAATGGTAATTCAGATATATATTTTAAAATGTATACTAAAAATAATTCTTATATATAAGTAACTAATATTCTCGTTTCTCCTTAAACTAAGCGTACAACGTGTACCTAATACGTACGGATTCGATGATAGCTCTATGGGGTGAAGAATCGAATCAAGCACTTCAAAGAATACGGTGCGCCCCTTTATAACTGTTGAGCTATCGATCCTTTAATAATATATAGATAAGGAGTATGCTCTATACATAAGGTAAGGAATATTATCTTCTAATACTGCACTAATATACAAAACTTTCTTTCAGTGTTAGATAGCCCATTTATCGAGGAAGGCTATAGGCCATTTCGATATCTACCACGTAAATTGTTGTAGCCTCAAATTCCCAACTTCACAGTAGAGCATTACAAACATGTAAATTGAAATAAAATCTTCATTATATAACACATTTGCCTATACAATTATATATTGAATAGTGACGTTTACATTATTGTATGCAATAGTATATAAAAAAGGGACTTTTATATTAAAATTTACTAATTTATAGCGCTGTAATGTAAAGCTGGGGATTAAAGGTTACAACAATTTACGTGGGAGGTATTGATGTATCTAAATTGCTAGGAAATATATCCAGTGATTTAGAACACCTAAGATTACAAAACAATTGTGATTTTTTTAGAAGGATTTTATATTTACATAACGGATACAAGTATATGACCAAACACAAACGTGGGGCACTAAAACTGCGATATACACACACACTTTTGCACTATAATTAATTAATAACCAAATTTACTTTCTTATCACTTTTTGTTTTATGTGTGCAATAAAGTATTTATCTATCCGTCTATCTAACAATATCTAACGTATCTGCTAGTACAATATAAATTACAAAAACAACAAAAAACAATGTGTGTGCAACTCATTAAAAAACCTCCCACCACCGCCATCGATCGCCGCTGCGTTGATTGACTTTTGATCGCAAATTAATGGCACAGCCATGCATTCAAAGCAGCTGTTCAGTATTTATAACAAGATTTCGTCACGATAAAACGTCTATAAAGTTCGCACAAACATTTTGAGCTCAAAATCGAAATCTATGGATATTATACTAGCTGTGCCCGTGACTTTGTTAGCATAAAATTAGGTAAAAAAAACTAGATTCAATTCTAGCGTGATGACACGCAGTCTACACAGTCTTCCTCGATAAATGAGCTATCTAACACTGTAATAATTTTTCGAATCGGATCTGTATTTCTTGAGATTAGCGCGTTCAAACAAACAAACAAACTCTTCAGCTTTATATATTAGTATAGATTTTCAGGTAAGGACAAAGATAGTCCAGGATACACATGATTGTTTAACACATTTGTTCCATGCTCCCAGATAGTTTTATCAGCAAAACGTATAAAACGTAAGCTATAAAACAGTACGCTGCAGAGAGATACAAAGTTATATTAACTTTTTAAAACGGGGTAAACTATGTATGAATAATGCTGTTTGGAATACAAATGAGCAGAGTTAACTTAAGGATGCTATACAATAAGTGGGTAAGAAAAAGTCTTGATATTCAGGAGGTGGTTTGTGGGCCCAACATCATAGAACAAATCAAAACAAAGGGCGGCAAAGGACGACGAATTGCGGCAAAGGGCGGCAAAGGGCGGCAAAGGGCGGCAAAGGGCGGCAAAGGGCGGCAAGGGGCGGCAAGGGGCGGCAAATCAGAACAAGACAAAGCGGAAAAGAGATATCTTATCTGCTGTATATGAGATCTCTTTCGTGTAACGAAATGAATCATGAAGAAAAAGTAAAATGAATAATCATTTTGAACATCACGTGAAGACTGATATCTTTCGGTTGTAGATCTGAAGGTACATCTTGGTACTCTGATAGGCCGTTGACCAGGCAGAAGGCCGCTGCAAAGGCGCGTGACCTGCATGAGCACTGGGTTCGTCAAGTAATGGCACTAGACTGGGATTAGTGGCGTTCTCTTGTTACAGAGACCAAGACTCATTTTGGGTGGGGGCACCAGAAGGGAAGACTTAGGGATCTTCAAGAAAAGAACATACTCATATCTCATGTCTGGCGATGCATCTGCGAGACCTGGTGTTGCAGTTATCCATGAGCGTCAGTAGTCACTTGGTTGAACCGCCTGCTCCTTTGCCCTTTGTTTTAATTTAAAAAAAGTTATATCACAACACGTGAAGAGATCTTAGATAGGATTTTGACCTATCTAATTTTAGTCTTCTTTTGAACCTAGACTTTCGTTAATTGTAATTAAAATTATGATGAACGGAGCTTTTTAACTCACATCATTAAAAATCGGCATTGCCAGAATAGTTTCTAACCGGTCCGGGGTTCTTCCTCATGAGGCCGCTGCGAAGCGGTGTCGTAGCGGGAACTGTTCTCGCGATGTTAATTTTAATCACGTGAGTTAAAAAGCCGTGTTTACAATAATTGTGTTAGAGTCCTAATTCATGTAATGATAAGGATTTTTTGATTGATATTCTGATATTATGACAGTGCGAATATTTTTTATTCACCCTTAGGATAAGATCTACGTAACCATCCTAACCGCGACAATGTCACCGTGTATAGATAAACATGATGTGACTCTTAAGTGGCAACAGCATTTCTCAGATTGTCCCTTGTTTTATTCGCAGATGTGTAAGTTATTTAAAGTAGAAACTTTACTGGTCTAGGCATATTCTTATATAATATTAGATTCTAAGTGTTGTAATTACTGTTTGTTTTTCTATTAAACATAAAAAAAAACTTTTCCTTGTTCAAAATCATTCACGCAAATCGCCTAGTAATTTATTACGTCTTTTTACCACAGATAAATCCAAGCGATGCATTCCAAACTTCATTTCCCTAATGGAAATCCCTGGTCGATTTTGCGCCGGCTTTATTACGTTATTCGTTTCCAACGAGCCAAATTACATTCCACTGTTCCCGTGGGAATTATAATTGGTACAAACACGCGTGGGACGGTGTTGTCTTAGTAAATACACCGCCTTATTCCCCTTGTTCCTGGCCTCGGCTCACGAAATCGATCTGCACCCAGATAATACAAATACAGAAATGTTGGTAATATACATAACGGGGTGGGAATCCGCGAAGTGTTTTTAAAAGGTGTGACGGCGGCATAGCTGCCAGGGCGCTTATTAATTCGGTTTTCACAAAGAAACTCAAACTTAAACTTGTGAAGACGTTTATTTCAGACTTTAGAAGCTAACACTGGTATAGAAAAGTCGGGCCACGAGAGGAATCAGCAAGAAACTCGCAACCACTCTTTTGAAATAAGCATTACAAAAGAGGGTAAGCGTCACAATAGGTTTGCACCGTTTGCCGGCTCAAACGAGAATGAATGCGCGCTTTTTTTTCTGAGCGAGTAATGCTGTTGGTCAGAGTGACCTTCATAGCGTAAACGGGCGGGGTGTTTAGGTTCAGCCGAAGCCAAGCCGTTCGCAAAGCCCCGAGTGGGGCACCCGATCGAGAATCGGTACTGCGCGGGTGATCCTGTGATGATCCTGGATCCTGAGATGCCGAGTCCGCGGATACCATGTGTGGAGGAGTCATGGGACGTAAGTAGGATGACGCCTCCGAGCGCCGTCGGGGACGTTGTGTAGCTTGTGTGTTCTGAGTGATCGTCCCTAATCTATCAGGGTCGTTTTCTATCGTTATCGCGTCATCCGGGTCGTGGAGAACGTTTTTGGGGCGCCTAAGATGTTTTGGACCAATGCGCGCACAGTGTGCGGCTGTATTTACAGCGTTTTGTGACTGTGACCTATCCTTATAGTACTTAAATTTAAAAACAGAATAGGAGACGCACAGATTAGAGAATGTTTTAAGTGTTTAATATATTCTACTAAGGCTCGCTATAAAACACAGAATAATACACACAGATTAGAGAAACTCGTCAGTGCTTAAGCTGAGTCACAAGTCTACTAAGCTTCAGTTACAGAACCCTTGCAAGACGCAATGAAATGCAGTCTGTAGTCCCAAGCAGCAATTAAACTGAATGCAGCACAAAGCTAAATGTCAAGCCAAAGGTCAGCACAGTTTGTTAGCCGCGCGACCTTTGCTGACCCGCTGACCGATCTACCCGACGCCCGCTTCAAAGGAGTAAACCGTAAACTTGATACAAACTTCAGCATTAGATTTGTTTACCTTCTGCGCTGCTAAGTGCTTGCAAGTCTTACAATATTGGCATTGCTCGTCTGGTGCAGATGTTTTTTTGCATTAACATTAACTTTACGTTTATTATATTTATATAAATTAGTGATCACTATAAACAGCGCGCTCCTAAACCTACACCTGGGTCACAAGTCCCGGGCACTGCTATGGTTCCTTCCTCTGCAACGCGATGGACCAACTGTTTACGCTTTAACCGTAACTTTAAAACCCTTCACAATCAAAATGAAATGATTCCTCTCAGTTACGTTATTAACCACGATAATTAAATAATATTTTAATACGGTTTAAGGTACCTTTTATGCTATTTGTAGACCTAAACGTCTTTCGTATGAAAACTCTACATGTGACGAATTTCTTAGCATTCCATGGATTCACCGTACGGGTGCCGAGACCATCGCTTTGCAAAGAATGGAACCTTAGCAGTGTCTGGGACTTGCAATCCCACTTGTAGGTTTAAGATACACTTTAACGTGGCCACTACCATTCACTGCCAGTGTTCTCTCCCCTGCCAAGGCGAATCTGGTATGATCATACTAATTCGGATTTACATACCCTTCTAATAAAAATCTACCATTTTTGACGATTTATACCTTTTCAATTATTTTCCAGGCGTTCTGGTACACAACCCAAAAAGGAGATTATGCGGGCGACGTGTTTGGTTCATCGGACAGGTGGAACGGTTTGGCCATCATCTTTGACTCCTTCGATAACGACAACAAACACAACAACCCGTACATCATGGCTGTGCTCAACGACGGCACCAAGAACTTCGACCATAAGAGGTATAGAATTAAATCGTAGATTTATACAAAGTAATGTAAGTTTTTTCACGCACATTGACTACAGTTATATTTTAGTGATAGTTTTTTCTTAGGGACCTTCCAATGAAGTTTTTTTCTTATATTGTACGCATCATAAAGTAAATCGTTTTGGGTTAGCTCTGCTGCCACTTAACTTAAATGCAGCGATTTCGTGAACTAAAAATAACTGTATTCATTTGGTATAGCACTTATTGATTATGGTTATTGTAAATAAACACACATTACGATTAAAGTCGTGTTTTAATACTTTTAATACTACGGAAGTATAATTATTTTATTTAGTGTAAGAAAAAACTGATTTAAAAAGTACTTCCTCAGACGCACAGATGTCTGTGTGTGTGGATCTGGCACGATCACGTTCGAAACAGTCAACTTATCACGTTAAAGGATTTTTCAACACTTTGACGGCGTAAAGTTATAAATAAATGTAATATTAAGTTAGATTTTATTTCGTATCTTTTATGGGCTATTTGCTTTTGCAGCGACGGTTCTACTCAGCTGTTGTCGGGTTGTCTCCGCGACTTCCGTAACAAACCGTTCCCGACTCGCGCCAGAATCGAGTACTACCTCAACACCCTCACTGTTTACTTCCACAATGGTGAGATTTTATGCCACATATTTTACCTGTTTTCTAAGAAAACAGGTAAAATATGTGGATTTTATTGTGGTTTATTAAGATAAATCCCTAAATATCGTGTCAGTAGTACCTGCGTAGTCATACGGGAGTACAAAATACAGACGTACTCAACTAGGAACTAACGGGACAGTTGATTGTACTGCCTAGTGTTAGTTATAGTTATAATTGAAATGATAAAATTAGGTGTATTGACTATCTTCAGGAGTAGGTTCATTGTAATCTGTGTTAAACGTCTATCAGTATTGCCACCGTGATAATCATGATGCAACCATCATTGATAACAGTATCATAAAGTGCTATTGGCGTCTGGTATGGCACTAATGAAATAGAAGTGGTGGGTATTTAATAAATATGAAAAATGTATTCAGACCTTGTATTATACTGACACAGATAGCCATGAAAGTGCAACCACATGACTTGTATTATTTCTATTACTCACACTACACAATACCTCATGTAACTAGAATTTTGGTTCTCACTTTTGCTGCCTGTGTTATTCAATACTATTCAAGATAGTGAGACTATGTTATTTAATATTCTCTTATCAAGTTCAATTTATCGGAGAAATTTAATATTGTTGAGAAATTAATAAATATGATTCAACGTGTGCTGTGTTAAGTTCATCGCATTTAATACAGTGATAACTAAGCCCCTCTTAACATGAGGCTTAATTTATGGATGATCTCTTATTGTATTAAACATTTAGTTCGCAGTAAATAATATAAAAAAATGAGATAAAACTATCGTATGTTTTAAGTTGGATCAAAATACAGATACGAAGTTTTATCAAAACCGGTTCAGTAGTTACAAATCTTATAGCGATTATACATCGTGGCATATTTTTAGATATATATAAATTGCCCAATACCACAGTTCCTCATATATAAGGTTAAATCATTGCTTTCGCATAAGAGTACAAATGATATAAATTATTTATTTTATTGTTTATGTTAGTTACATAGTTAATAGGTTTTGTTATATATTATACAAAATGGTAGAGATTTATAATGAGATTATACAATGTTTTTTAAATATATATTTAGAAGCCATACACGTCCGTAGTTTTATTTAAAAAGCTCCTTTATCTACCTAGCCTTTTCCCGGTCTGGGACCAGGGTTTGTTCAAATCGCAGAGGATGCGTCTGTGAGGCGAGTCAAGATAACCGACTGCCGCCTGACGTCATTCTGGGAACCCCACGTTCTCGACAACCTCAAGGCTAATATTAATCAGCGACATAATAATCGGGATCTACTGTTTTAGGTGTTTTCCGAAATACGGAGGATGTCGGATATTAGAAAACCAGTGTCAGAATGGACAGCCCATCTATCACCCGGCTGCGGCAAAACCGGCTTAAACTAGCGATCGACTCAGTTACCGGCACTGACAAAAAACCCCATTTTTAACTTGCATATTGTAAATTATAAAGCTGATAGAAGGAAATTATTTTCAAGTCTTAAATATTCATAAAACATTCTGGATGTTGTCACATCAAGTGATGTATTTTTGCTGCGTTTCATTCGTATCGTGAGTTTTCTCTGTGGTCTTAACCCCTATTTAAAGGCCGGCAACACATCTTTGGGCCTTTTGGTGGTGCATGGGCGTCAGTAGTCACTTAGGTGATGAGCCTCCTGCTCGTTTGCTCCTTCTAATATATAAAAAAAGGATTCCTTTGTAAACTTAAAAATACTGATCTTCCAAGTGTTAAATAAACAAGACGTTAATAATATATTTTATTAATAATATCAACATTTTCAGGTTTATTGACCTCTGATTTTTTTAAACTTAGCTATGAAGAATCCGATGGTGTTTTTACTCAAATCGTCGGTGGATCGCAGGGGATCTTGGTTTGGGCCGAACCTTTGAACCATTAACCTGAAAAGAGGCGTTTCTATATTAAATAGTAGTCGACGAGGCAGACATTGTCCTGTAATCGGGCAAATACAAACTTGCGAACTACGTCAATAGTCATTTTTATCGGACCTCTCGCTGGCACTGGGAGGCCTTATGGAACTGCTATAACATTAATTGTAAAAAAGTACTTTGGAATATAGCCAATATTAAAATATTTGACGAGTCAAAAGAGCTTGTAAAAATTTAATTGAATAAAACATCTTTTGATTTGATTTAACAAAGATTGAAGGATAAATCTGATCGCAGCGCCTCCTACTGGGTCCAATTGTGAATCTAAACTATCAAGTTTCTTTTTCGAGTTTTAAAGAATCAAACATAACAATGTTTTAATCAAAATTATTCCAGCCGAGAGAAATGTAACAACACACTAACTAAAATATCTAAGGTCGAAAGGTAAGTTGGTTTATCACACATTCATAATAATTCAACCGATATGTAGAGATAACGTTGAGTTTGTCAATAGAAATCAAGAATTAGCTTGAATATTTGTACCTACTTTATAAAATTACAAGCTAGCTTAATAGTTAATAAGTAATTTAATTCTTACTAATGCTAATATATTCGGAAAGTCAGTGTAGTGCTGTGCTTTGGTGGCGGATTCGGTGGTGTAGCTTTCAGGTTGCAGCATTACACCGATTTCTCCTACTATTCATTCGCGGATTAAAGCAAAGTAGTTTAGTTTTTCATGCATGTCATGGATTTCCGCAAAGCCTGATTCTATCAGTGAAAATAATTAGGCTAGGAAACTCACATAATTATTTCAAATGGCTGCCCTGTAAAATTAAAGATTTGTTCGATCCGTCACTTTTCTACGACTATGACGAATAATTGATCATGATCAAACAATGATTATACATATTTTTATGTATAAACATACAAATATACATGATCATTGTTTCGTAGCCCACTTTCGACTGCGTACATTAAAATTATCTCTGCATTAATAATCATAGGCGCAGACATGGCGGCTTTCAAATGCAAATTATATAACAAAACATAATAAGATCCTATTAATTGCGATACCGGCTGAGCCAGCGCGCCTTCCAAAGATAAGATTATTTTCCGCCGCTTTGTAATCATTACTAAGCCTAGCTCGCGCATTGGTTTTAAAACATCCTAATAAAAATGGCCAGTTCTTTAGGAGTCCGACGGGAATTAAGTTTTTTTTCGTTAAATAATAGCTTCTTCTTCTTCTTTTTTGCCTACCATCTTCCCAGTTTATATGGGGTCGTGTCTCCTTGTACATTTGCGTCAGAGCGCTCTATTCTTGCTTGTCTGTGCACTCTGGTTAGTGAACTTGAGTGCACATGACTGAGTGGGAAAATATGAGAAAAGACATTCAGAGCACTCTCTCTCACCATGGGGCTGGTGGTGGTCCTCTATCCCTTGGCCTATCGGGTATTGCTAGAGCCTTTTGGATGGGATGGATGTCTCAGGATATGACCATACCAGGACAGTCTACATTCCTTCACTTTTTCTGTTATTGACGCCACCCTGAACGATCCCCCCTTTTTGGTTTATCGTAGCGTTGCTATTATTTTTGTTTTAAAAATCTGTAATTAAGATTATAAATATAATTTATTTACATTCATTCTATTTCTTCTTCGTCAGGCCTTTTCTCATTTCTATTTGGGCTCTTCTAATCTTCTTTACCCAGTAACTACAGTTCCAGGATTTTGTCGGGTCTATTATTCTCTGGCGAGGTTGTTGCGTATAAGACATCAATGTTAGTCGGGGTCTACCAGAGCTTTTGCAAAAATTCCTTTACATTCAGAATAAATATCAAAAATATCCTAATGCTATGCCTAAAAATGTTGATTAACACTGATTTTTTTGTCTATTGGATCTAGAATTCCATTCGGAATTATAGTTCCCTAATTTTAAGTTGCTTTATTTCAGGAGAACGAATACAACAAGTTTTTATCGGAACACGGCGGCTCCTCCAACGCGTCCACGTCCTCGGACCACACCACCTACTACTTCGATGTGCTGCCCCCACACCTGGGGAAGGCGCTGGATATGTGAGTAGCGTGTAGAGATATCAGGCCGCATTCAGAAAGATCTTTAAATTTGAATTTTCAAATAAGGTTTGAACACGCACGATGAAGATTAGTCATTCGGCGGGTACCTTAGCAACAAGACGAATATAAAGTAATCAATGTGATATCTTATAATTAACGGATATAATAAATAAATATATACAGGACTATATGAGACAAGGACGTCGGTTCCTAAAGTAGACAAGTTAATGACTGTGCTATAGGCAACAGATGGCTGTTATACACAAATATAATTTTTACTGTAGAAATGAAACCGAGGCGGGAATCGAACCCTCGACCCCCGGTACGGAAGGCAGGGTCACTGCCCACTGCGCCAACGGCTCGTAAGGCGCATTTTAAATAGAGGTAGCGCTATCGCACGCACACACGCACGCACGCACTCACTTTGTGATATTAGTCGTAAGGTTGTAGAGATCGTGGGGGTTCCGAGGATGACGTCAGATGGCAATTGGTTATCGTAACTTGCCCCACAGCTACATCCTCTACAGTCTAAGCGGACCCTGGTATTTAACCGGGATAACACTAGGATGAAGAAGATTCTAGATTATTAATTATTATTTTGCTCTAATTTTATGTATGTGCTCGAATGGAAATGAAAAGGAATGATCTAAAGTACCGATATTGATTTGCTAATGTGTGTATAAATTCATCCACCATTGTCTTCAGTCGATGACGTAAAGGAACTACCCTTTGATGTTTGATTAGGACCAGCAATTACGTGTGAATCACGTCGAACAATACAACCACTTCTATAACCACATTTAAATTATTACAGGAATACACAAGCAATGTTGGGAAAATAAGTATAGACGTTTTTATCCGCATAAACTTCTGATCAAACCATTATTTATTTATCAATTTTTATAGACATATTAAGTTTAGTCGACCAAGAAATTGGTTTGCTACGTTAAGGTCGAATGTCGTTTGCACGTCAATTAGTTAAAAGGCTCACTTTTGCTTGCTATGCATTATTGTTAGAAATTAACATTTCTAACAATAATTCTTAGTAATATTTTCTTTAACTAGGACCCGTCGTCCAAAAATCCAAAATGGTAAAGCAGTTTATTGGTTCTTGGTATATAACCTACCTTGTATAGTAGATACAAAGTAGGTATCTACTATCTAAGTAATTTTATTCTAACTTATGCTAATATATTATTAGAGGACTCTACGAATGTGTCCAAGAACACAATCTTATTGTCTCTAATAACTTAAGGGGGAGACGTTTTGTTCTTGTGCACATAAGCTAATATAATAAAGCATTATTGATGGTACAAGTAAAAAGCTTATTCTTAAAACGTAGGAAATTTCCAACTGCATGAACGAATATACCTGAAAGTCTATATCGAGATCATTGCCAAAGAATCGTCATCGTTGTATAAGATTGTTTAACACCAAAAATATACTATCGAATTATTTAAACCTCATACAAAGATTTTATTTGCAATAAACAATGGCTAGAACTCTTGCGTGCACCACATAATGCAAAAAAAGTAAAACATTACCAACCTTCTCCTATAAATAATAATATTTTAGAAAATTAAAAGCCTATTTTCTAGGTATTTTAAATTCAGTTCTAAATGGTATTTCTAAAAAGGTTTTCAAATCCAAGTTACGCATAGAGAGTGTTCGTCTTCGCACATAAACAAAAAGCACAATTTAAGCGAAATACTTTTGCTGTTTAAAGTATCTGCCTGTTACGTGTTATAACAAGTCACAGTAACCCTTGGATATGAAAATATAAATTGCATTGAGAAAGATCCATGCATAAATAAATACGCAGAAAATTAAACTCAAATAATTGCTCGTGACGAATACATGTAAAATGTATAACACGACGGCGAGTGTTTCGAAAACATTTTGCGGAGTGGATTTTTCTTATACGTTGTTCGATTTTTCACAAGTTTTATTTCATTGCAAATTGAAGATTTCACGTTATGATCTTTACATTAAGCCAATATCGGTTACAGAGATATGGTGAGTTTCGTTATCTCAGATATACCCTAATTGTATGGCTCACTAGATGTCATATTACTCAGAGGTTTAAAAATAGTTTTTGGATAAGGATTAATACTATGTTCATAAAAAGACCTTCACAAATAATGCGTTATTTTGGAACAAATTTGATTAGCATAAAAAAGGTTATACTGAGTCAACCTTAAAAGACAGACATATGCTGTGGCGGACTTTTATTTAGAAATTTAAAAGGGGAACAATTTTGTCGTACATGACTTTAACCATTTACACAGCGCACGCAA
>JANCMC010045303.1:0-24975 GCA_024363005.1 Charaxes varanes
GATATTTATTGGGAAAAACTTGTGTCTGATTATTATATTGAATGGTTAACAATAGATATTTTACTCTTATTTGCAGGGTCTTCTACACCCGGTGCATTTGATTTACAAGTTGATTTTGCTAGGTTTTGGTAACTTTAGTGACTGTCGTCTAAAGATAAACCCCTTTCAGTATTAGTACATCGCTTTATCTGTCCGTAGCATTTGGCAGATCGGCCAGCGGCTTTACCAGCAGACGAGATTAAAATCAGCGCCGCGATGCGTGTAATTGAAATTGAACTGAACAAATCACGCAGACAGTGCCCACCGTTTCGACTATTTTACGAATACCCGCACACACGTACGTTTATCTTGAAAAGCAATCGGCTGAGATTTAATTTTGCGATATGCCCTTTTAATAAGTTTGTGTTAACTAATAGTAATACACGCAGTAAGGCAGATTTGTTAATAAATCGTTAATTAAAAACTCATTGTTATTATTTATTTAGAGCCTATTTATTCCCACTGCAGGGCAAAGGCCTCTCTCTACCCTCTTTCCATAAGGTTCTGTCTATGCGTTGCCAATCTCTATTATAACGATCCAAGTCGCGGCACGAAGTGGCGGCAATGCTGTCGTCTAGTGATGGTGATGTTGTCGCGTTTCGTTCGGTTTGTGAGACTTCCCGGTGGCCTAAACTCGTCATTAAGGGCCGGCAGCGCATCTGCTGGCCCTTAATGACCACCTTCTGGTCGTGCAGATGTCCATGGGCGCCGGTAGGCACTTCGGTGCCAGCTGCCTGCCCGTCTGCCCCCTTGTAACATAAAAAAAAATCAAATAAAAAAGAGCATCAAACATACATCTATACATCCATGTGTACAAACTTTCGCATTTATAATATTAGTAGAATATGACGTGCACAGGTGCTCGTAAAAGTCCACGTAAATAAATAATTTTTCACTGTATTTACAATTTAGACTTGTAATTTTGATAAAATTTAACCACTAGCAGTGAACCCGAAAAATGCATTTTATGACATATAAAATAATATAAAGTGCAACGATGTCAAGGTTAGAACCCAGCACCAGATATATTTAATACAGTCCTTAGTACCTATTGCGCTTAGTACCTATTAAACTATCGAGTTCAAAACTTAATTATTAAGCCGAAGTGCTTAGTTTGGTGCTTGGAACCTTACGTTATGATTTTTAAGAAATTGTCATCTCAGAAAATTGATTTCTATGACTTGTGATATTCGCTATATTACACATATGTTTGGTTAGAGAATTGGAATACGTGTAATATATGAAAAATACATTCCTCTTTAAATAACTCTGGTTTGGCTTTGCTCTAGAGACTTCAGCAGCAACAAGTTTAATATTCGAGAATGGTGCACTCTAACCAAACCCTACATCGAATTTAAAACTCTGATTCTATGTACGGTAAGACTCAATTTTCATTGCATCATTTTTTACGTTCAATACGACTAACGAGTAAGCTACGGCGTAGCGTCTCGTAGCGCTACGCTAACGTAAATGTTTCCACCCCGTAGAACTACTACGTTGAAGTATTAATTGCTTAGTACGGCTTACTAAAGTGTAAAAAGTTCACGTGATTCAACGCTTATTAGTTATATATGGTTAAAAAAAAGATCACTGGCACTTCCGGAGTCCCCATCGGAGTGAAAAAGAATCATCAGCGGGGCCGGAAACAGTGATGGTCATGCCAGTCAAAATTGAAATTAAAGAGGCTATTTAACTGAACGGCTGATCAAGCTAGTTGGCTGCGACACACACACACATATGTGTGAGTGTGTGTGGAGGCATATATATATATTTTCTCCCTATTTGCCAATAGATTTCACAACTAGTTCGAATCTCATTCAAGATGAGATACTGATAAATGAAAATGTTCATGCTAGGCTCACAGCGAGCCCTTCTTAGCGTCAACGCGGGTTGCATTAGCATCGATTAAAACCGTCACACGATTAAAGCATCCCCTCTGTGCGCCTAGCACATTTTCATCCTAAGTAGAGTCGACTCTTAATCTTACTTAAAAGTTCGTTCTTCGTTTGACGATCGGATTATACTTACTTTTAAATGGGGTACTGTTAATCATTTTCGAGACAATCAGGGATCCGTTGGTGGCAACGCTCAACAGCTTGTCGTAGGTGAGCGATTCGTTTGACTTCTTCGTCTCTTCCTCTATGAGCTTGTGCAGAGCCGTCGCGTAGAGTTTCACCGAGTCGTACAAGTATGCGGCGTAGATAGAAACAAACTGTAAGATTATGTGATATTAATATATAACGTTCTTCTTCTTCTTCCTAGCGTTATCGCGGTGCAATAACAGGGTCCGCTTAGATTATAGAGGATGTGGCTATGGGGCAAGTTAAGATAACTGATTCCCATCTAACGTCATCCTCGGAACCCACACGATTTCTACAACCTCACGACTAATATCGCAGTGATATTAATCGGGTCCCACTGTTTTACGTGCCTTCCGATACACGGAGGAGTTCGGATATCAAATATAAACCAGTGTTAGATTAAGTCACCCAGACATCACCCAGCGATCGACTCAAATACCGACCACTGATTAGACCACGATCACCTCAATTATTACTATGAATTAATAATGAAAAATTAATAAATAAATGACAAAAAACCATGGCGTCCGTTTGCACCAAGTCACATTTTGCACTCGTTATTTTTGTCCACCGTTCTACTCCCAAATACCAAAACAGCAAACGAAAAAGTAATACTGTATTATATAGTATCCTAAAAAAACACACTAAGGGCCACAGTATACTAAAAGTAAACAAAAGAGTTCGAATGATACTTATCTAATACTCTTATGATCGAATACATCTAAAGAACATCTCTTAGACGTGTTGAGGCGTTAATACACGCTCTGTCACTTTTAAATACGCATTATCTCCATCCTCGAACACCTTTTCGACAATTTTACAAATGCACCCACGACAAATATTGTAAACTCTAATGTCAACGATATAGGGTAACAAATTTAAAAATTTGACGATATAATAAATATGTTTGTTATCGCCCAAGATCAAACCTTCGCGGTATTGTAAAAGCTTAGACCAATTACTAATGCGCTGGCTGATGTAATCAAAACATCTTGAGTTTGTGTCACATGCAATGTGGACTGCGCTAGTCGTAAGTAACTTCACACTAAAAATCCCTAAAAACCATTACACCCAAACAGCTAAGGCGATCCTTTATTATTTTGATACCCAATTAAAAGTAAGTATATGCATGAGAAGTTGAAAGAGAAAATTAAATACTATTTTAGTATATTCTAGCAATTTACCCATTACGTGTACGAAGAAATGTAAGAGATCAGATATTTTTATATAAAATTTTTTCTTTCTTGTTAGTAGTTTACAGTTAATATAACGTAAATACAAATGCTATTTTTCTCTTTCTTCACAAAGAATACCCATACAATACTGGAATGCACGTCGTATACATTTTACTCGTCCAATTAGGCAAAAGAAATTTACACCTTATACCAGGAGTAACATAGCTCAGTAAGGTCATAGGATGATTACATGCGGTACGGAATTCAAACTGTCGTTCTACCATAGAGCTATTGTGGTTTTTATTCAGTTAGAGCCTAAGAAACCCTTCATTCGGATTAAAGTATACTAAAGATCGCCTAGTGGTCAAAATTCGGCAACATATTTAAAGCTAAATACAAAATTTCAATTCTTCGTACAACGACACCGTAACATATGACAATTATCATTTTTACCGTCGTCATGACAACGCTTTAATACAATTTTATAGTAAAATGTACATGTGTGTGTAAAAGGTTATTCATTGGTGTGTGTGTGTGTGTGGTTTTATTTTCATAATCTTCTTCTTCTATATATGTAAAAATCAATTATTGTTCGTTAGTCTGGCTAAATCGCGAAAAACTCTGGGACGTTATAAATTATTTACCTATGTTTTATTTCATTCCCCTTATTTCAGGGAAGGTTTAAAATGAAAAAGAGATAAGAAAGTCGAAAGATTATTTAAAGATACGAAGAAATTCAGATTTGTTCGATGCTTCAGAATGCTTCAAATAAATGACATTCAAACTAGACCTTTTGACTGACGTGTCATGTAAAATTATTTCTAAGAACATTCGGCCAGTGTCACGTTGTATGGAGACAGAGGAAATTGCTTTATAAGAGACGAGTCTAAATTCTGGTAAGAAAACGTCCGTCGGGCTAGTTTTATAATGAAAATCTAATAAAAATATTAGCATTCGCACACCCTCCTCTTTATATATTATAACTGTGCAAATATTTACATTTCCGTGGTACCGAATTTTTTCGTTTCACGTATTAATATATAAATACTACTAGCTAAAAAAATTGAAGAATCTTTCACGTCCCGATTCATCCACGCAAACCAAGTTACATCTTGTATATAAATCAACTATTATTGCGGCGAGACAAATGACTCAAACGTTATGCGGATACACGGCCATATTGTCGAACCTCTGATCCATATCTGTATCAAAAGAAACTGCGTAGTAGGCACATTGCGTACAGACTAAAAATGTACGCCCCTCCGAAGTATTCACCTCTACAATACAAAACAGCGTACAGACGCAAACACACAAGCTCGTCAATATAGCTTACAGTGCGTGGCTGAGTCAACGCTGCAAACACAAACAAGCGTTGCAAATAATTAGTCGAGGGTCATGCATTTCTAGACTGAAACATCTAACATATTTTACCATATATGGTAATGGATTCTTTGCGTCCAATTACATTCAATTTAATGGAAATGTATGCACGCCTTAGCATAATATAATTTTTTTTAATACTGTAATTAATACACAATATACATATTAATATTTGTAAATTCCATAGACAAAGAAATCGATAGTTACTTACTAGAATTTAATACTAATGACTTCCTAGTAATGCTATCTATGGATCCACTGAAAATCTCTTTTAATAAATGTAACATACCGAAATCCAAAGATTTTTTCAATTTTTATTTTATATAAATCTTCAAAAGCAAAACTAATCTAGTCGTAAATTCAGTAATAAAAGTGTATACTGTTAAAACACAAAGTGCCATAATAAAACACTTATTTTTCACCAAAACAAACGGCAACCGAGTTACCCACACAAATAGCAGCGGGGCGTTAATTTTAACACCAACAGCAGCTTTTAAAAAAAGTTGCCACTATTCATTATCTGTGGATATTATTATCTGTGTAGATATTATTATCTCTGGTAGTATTATTCACGTATAAATAGTGTGGGGATTAGGCTGAATGCCATTGTACCCGTGTCATTGTCGATGGTATTATGTGCAAAACTGATGTTTTAGGGTTCCACAATCGTAGGAAACCTTTTTACATTTTGTTACATAAGAATTTCTGGTATATTTTTTTAATTTTCAAAAATATGCTAGAAGAAAATTGTTTTATTACAATAAATAATATTTTCATCACTCTTTATATATAGAAAATAATTAATTACACTGAAAGAATTTTTACTTTTATGAAAATTTATATTTTGTTGAGATATCATATTGTCATTAGTGTAAGATATTTTATAATTACTTGTTATGTCTATAAGAGCCTAAAAAAATGTTATGCCCTATAATTTTTTTTATTATTAAAATTTAAAATTTACTAGTTGTTACTCGCGACTTCGGCGGCGTAAAATTAGGTGAAAACCCACCTTAACCTTCCTCGCTAAATGGACTATCTGACACTGAAAAAAATTTTTCAAATCGAACCAATAGTTCCTGAGATTCGCGCGTTTAAGCAAAAAAACGAACTCTTCAACTTTATATATTAGTATACATTTAATATCCGTTTTGGCTGTTTTAAAAACACTTTATAACGTCATATTTTCACAATTATATATTTTTTAAATATTATATGATATTCTGGTAATATATATTTGTACAAAGTAACAATAAATATGTAAATTCTTGTACTACGGAACCAACATTTAGAATTCTATTGTATCAACAATATTATTTCACCACACTAATATCTCCTTGAATTGGGATTAGTTTGACATCGTCCCGGTGATTGCCGCGGACAAATATTTGTAGGACACTCCGAGGCGCATCATAATCGGTCGAGGCCATGATCTCACCTATTATACCGCGGATAATGTCAGTAAATATAGGGAACTTTATTTATTTATTGTATTTTATTCAGCTTAGCGGATTACAAGAAATATTTTTTAAATTGCGTCTCCACCTTTTATGAGAACGGAGCAAGCTAATTCAACAACCTAAAATTATACAATGAAAAATTTAAAAGACTTAAAATTCTTAAATTAATATATGTAAATAGTAAACAGGAAAATAAAAAATCATAGCATATTAAACGCAAAAGATACTTTAATAGTAATTGTAAATTATTTTACATGTGCTATTTTAATTTCAAAGAAAACGTTCCGAAATCGCTTTTTTTTTATATTTTTTATGTAATTTCGTATTTTAATTTAAAAATGAAATATGTATATGCTTGAAAGATTATAAACCGGTTTTTTTTTTCATAAACATTTATGTATGTAATTTCGTATCTAAAAAAAAGATGTAGATTAAAAAAAAATGATGAAAAAATATGTATCACCTCATAGCGATGTACCTTATCATCATTAGAGCTCTAATCGTTTGCCAAAGAAAGCTCAGTACAAATAATCCGCTCGACTATTCATCTGAATGGACTATTGTCATGAAAATCAGAAGCTACTTAGACAAACTTCTTAAGTTATTTTGAAATAAGTAAAATCATTCTATTTTGATCTATATGCTTCTACGAATAGAGTTGATTAAATTTCTACTAGGTTACAATACAAGTTTGGGCGGAGAAATGTTCTACGAAAGTTTCATTGTCCCGAAAACTGGGTTAGTCCTTTAATCCATCCTAGACGTATCCGGCATCCATTACTTGCGTGTATGCCACAATGGCGGATTTAAAAATGACACAAAATAAAGACTCTTTTTTCAAATCCGGAAGGTCCACAGATTAAGTGTTAAGAAAGACTTGCAATGTAATGATTTAAAATTCATTAAGCTTTTTATCTTGCACAATATCTTTCTTGTGGTTTTTTGATTCTTTGTGTGGACTGTCCGTTTTCTCACGAGTTTGGCTTAAAAGGGAATTAACCTTAATGACTAAAGGAAAATGTGAAAGTATGCCCTACAGTACGTACAATCGTTAGCCGTCAAATATAGCGCTTTGACGGTAATTAAAATAGTTATAATATGAAAACGCTGGTACTGTTGAGTAAAAAAGCTAATAACTCATATCCTCTGGCAAAAAATTATAAATATTTATAGTGTGCAATTATTCTCCAAATAGAATAACATAATATTCTGAATTCCCGCCAAATATCAAACCAATAAGTGTTAAAAAGTATACTAGGTTCAAATATGGAATAGGTTTGAAAATAGATTTAGTTCAGTCTTATTTTTGTTTTTTTTTTTTATGTATTTCAATAGGTTTAGAATCTTTTGGAACCAAAGTAAGTGGACAAGTCTGTTTTACTTAAGATGAAATGTTCGTACTTAGCCCACAGCCGACCCATCTTAGCGTGAGCGTTGGTTGCATTAGCATTGGTTAAAAGCATGACACGATTACTTGACTGACTAGCCTCTTGTAGGCCTAGCACGAACATTTTCATCCTTAGTAAAGTCGACGTACTTCGGTTCAAAAAGTTGTTGCTAAGCCCACAGTTTACTTTGACAAAGCTTTTAAAGATGACCATAATACAAGAAAATCTATTTAAGTATTTTAAAGGGAAAAAAATGTTAATGTATCGCTAGCCAGGGCTAGTGCACCATAAGACAAATCCATGGAAAAGAAATGTAACATAACCAGTGCATACAAGTTTAACAAGAATTTGTAAAGTTACAAAACAATGAAATAAAAACAGCGTGAAAGTTAAAAAGAACTTTATTTTCAGACATTCCTCCTCTTAACACTAAGATTAACATTTACCAAATAACCTAGAGTTTATAAATTATAATTCCCGCCCCTCCAAAGGATACACCTTTACATGCAAAATAGCGTATAGACGCAAACACGCAAACTAGTGTCTATAATTGGCTTACAGGGCAACCTCGATTTAACAAATCGGAGTGGAACAAGAAAATATTTGTTATATCAAGTAATTCGTTGAACTGAGGTTTGTTATGTCGAGGTTAGGTTGGTCTAAAATTCGTTAAAAGGTAAAAGAATAGTTTTACGAACAAAAGCGTGTCGAAACATGTGGCGACATGAATCACATACTATAAGATTAAGAGTTATATATTGGTGGGAACTTTATATAAAGGTTTTGGTTGACAAAATTCGTTAATTAAAGGTATGAATGCTTTTTCTTGACAGTTGAAAATTCGTTATAAAAAGGTTGTTCGCAAAAAATGTTCGCATTGTAAAGGTATATTTTATATTGACTCTTATGGACAATTCAAGGGGATTACGAAGAATTTGTTAAACCGAGGAAGTCGTTATATTGAGGTACGTTATATTAAGGTTGCACTGTATTATGTAGTAGAAAATTATGATTAGAGATATCCTCTGGCAATGTGTACATGTATAATTGCTGCATACGTCACAACTGTACCTTATTTAAGTGTATCTTTGTAAATGTTTAATATTTGTGCTGTTGATGTACGTTAATAAACAAATAAATAGACCGTGATAGTGTGACGTTACACTAACAAGTCTATTAGGGTTGGTGGGCATGACCGTCAGGCCCACCACGTTGGATCCGCGTCTGGTAGAGGGAGATGACTTGAATTGCATTAATGTTCCAAAAATAATTGTTTCACGATCCTACTCAACCTACATCAAATTCTAGATCTTACTTAGTCTATTTAAATTATCATAAAAAGAACTCTGAGCTTGTGGCCCTACGAATGTATGTTGTTATATTACAACTTGTATCGGAGAAGATAGTGTAGTACCTTTCATCTTCTAAAAATAGTACTTCTGAAATATACAAGAATATATAAGAACACATTAAAAAATAATCGTTATTTATAATGTGTTCTTATCGAAAACTAGATTCTTAACAAAATTCAAAAGCAATAGAAAAACAGGTCTAGACGATATTATCTAAAAGGATTCTGAGATTCTTTTATAAGTCACTGTCGAAATTCATTACATTAAGGCTCAAAAAAAATGTAAATCTTATTTAAATTAGTGTCTTAAAAATAGACGAAATTATAATTTTATAGGTACTTATTACACTTTGACTTGAGATGCATAAAATAAGGGTATTTGCGTCGTTTAATACGAAACTGATCATAAAATAGATTTCCACAAAGTAACAATTTATTCCAAAATCAGGTAGTTGCTATAGAGCCTAATAGTGTTGTAACATAATATATACAGTACGGATCAGGTTAACTACTTTAAGGTATAGCTTCCACTAGCTTGCGATAGAGTTCAACAGCTACTGAAGAGAACTCAATTAATTTATACAAAAATGAAAGCCGATAACCTATCTGGAGTTTTGTCACTGTACAGATGCTTGTTAAAAAAATTGTTATTTCATTAAATAAAAGAGGGAAGGCCTTTGTCCAGCATTCGAAAATTACAGGATTATTAAAAAAAAAAAAATAATATTTAGATGGAACGAAGCTGCGAGATTTCCGGTGGCCAATTTCGCCATGTTGTCTTATAGTAAAACATAGTTTTGTCATAATTGCTCATGTGTATATAGTCTTAGCCCGCGACTGTTATATTCCAACTAAAGTTTCCTTAGACGAAATTATAAAAACAAATTTTAGATGTTAGAGACAAAATTAAAAATTAAGTCACTTTTACATTTTAAGCGTAGTTTTGCTGTTAACAGTATACTAGAGATTGAGTGGTTTAAAATTCTCCCTACATTTTAATCCGAAAAACTCCAATGTCATTATGTATGTTCCTAGTGAACTCCTTACCAAGTCTACAGATAGTCATGACAGTTGGCAGTTATGTGTACAATTTAGACATACAGACATACAGACTTAAAATTTTCCGTCTTGATATAACATGCTAAAAACTCATTAGGAAAATAATTCTGAACGAAATCGGAGAATAACTGTTGAAATTATTTAACAAATACGTTTATAGCGTATCAGATAAGGAACCCTTCTATATAAGCGTGTCTTGACACGCTTTTGGCCATTTATTGGCAATTAAAAATTTAAGCTTGTGTTATCAATAAAAAATAGGACTTCGTTATTTTAATCAGGATGGTAATAATAACAGTCACGTGATTTATTTGTATATTATTAAATGAAATTTTGAAGTAAAACTACTTGATGCACGTTTGACTTGGGGAGTAAGTTGGCGAATGCTGCCGGGAGTGTTACGGAAGTGTGACCCGGCGAAGCAAACAGAAGTTGAGAGGGAGATATAAAGAAGAAGAACAACAAGAAGAAGAATGAACATAATTTTTATCAGCCATCCAATCAAATCGTTGATTCAGCTTCTTTCTTTTCGACTTTCGACTTTATCGCCTTTTCGACTTATCAACTTACCGACATTTATCGACTATTTTCGACTTTTCCTGAATTTTAACGACTCAACTTTCAATAACTTTTAATAACATTTAATGCTTTTTACTGACTTCTATCAACGTTTATCGACTTTTATCAACTTTCAATGAGTTCTTTTTGATTTTTTGGACAGAACTTAAGAAGCTTTACTTATTAAGAACACTCGTTTTTATTTTTTCAACTAGAGCACTGTATATAGACGAGAATATTACACTTTCATAAACAATATATCAATAATAAAGGTCGAAATTCCATTCCATTCTATTGTTTGATTTACACCAACCCAGTATTGAATAGGAAAATAGGTTAGAAAGCACCGAAAAAGACTGACTCTAATATATCATTTGGACTCGTTAGGCGACGTCAGTTCTGAATAAAAGAATGAAAAGACCGCACGAGTAGTTTGCAGCAGTATAGTTCGTTTTGTGTTTGCTTTTTTATTATTCCGTTGAATTATTTCCATTGAACGTTTATGTGTTCTATCCTAAAAATAAAAGTAGGTATTTATTAGTACACTAGCTGTGCCCGCGTCTTTGTCCGCGTAAAATTAGGTAAAAACATAGATTCAATTTTAGCGTGATGATATATAGCCTATATGGTTGGCAAAACAAGTGTTATAGGAAGCCAACCTTAAGAGATAGACATATGCTGTCGCGGATCTTTATTTAGAATGTTTAAAGGGGAGCAATTCCGTCATACATGATTTTTGAGAAACTATAATCTTGTCACTCTATTTATGTCGTCCAACCGTCTCATTCTGGGTCAGTCTGGATTTCTCCATTTATCTTATTTAATAATAATAATCATGTAAATGTATTATTGTATCAGCTGTTAGTCGTCCGAATAAATAAATAAACTCTGCATATCGTTTAAGAATGTTTTTAGAAAGCTAAAGTTTAAATTATTGCCCTTTAAACATGGGAACGAAATTATAGCATGTAAATAGGCAAAGAGTATTCTAAATTGTAAAGGAATTGTCGCACCATTTGTGTACAAAACAAAATGGCTACCACAAATGTTAATAGCTGCTAAAACTATTTAAATATTATATAAATTCACAGAAAGCTTTGACCGCAAGCGCACCGGACGAGTGACCACAAATGAACCCTAAAATTGAACTAAGCCCTCCACCGCACCGCTTATATAACATTGGGCAGTGTAAATTTACTCTACTACTAACTATTTACCAATTGATCAACGGCTATGAGTACATTATAACGAAACAAAAATGGCCAAAACGTGTCAAGACACGCTTATATAGAAGGGTTCCGTATCTGATACGCTATAAACGCATTTGTTAAATAACTTCAAAAGTAATATTACTTGTTTGTAAAGCCGGTTTACGGATAATTTTACGTGAAAACACGAAGGCGGATCGTGCCTTTCTGTCGCTTGTTCTGCACCCTCGCTTGCTCGCTCGGCTCACGCATAACGTGACACTTTTTTTTACATGCAGCCGGCGATCATCGATTTATAAGACACTATTACGATAATAATTATTGTCACCATGCCTATGGAGATATTTGATAAACGTCATCAAATGAAAATTGGAAATTATTTTAGAAAAAGCTTCACTACTTCAGCTGTCAGGTTTGCAACGTGTAACAGAGAGAAACTATGTAGTGGAAACAACTCCTCAATCAAAAATATGCTTATCATCATACGAGAGAGCAGTAAAAAGATATTTGCGTCACGCCATACGAAAACAAATATTGTTTATTATCTATGTTTTATACACTCCGATAAAACCGTAATGTGGATAAAGCTTTAAGGTTCCGTGGGTTCTACATTAATATTAATCAATATAAGGATATTATTAAACAATACCATAATC
Organism: Charaxes varanes; assembly: GCA_024363005.1. NCBI lineage: Eukaryota > Metazoa > Arthropoda > Insecta > Lepidoptera > Nymphalidae > Charaxes > Charaxes varanes. The sequence goes on from JANCMC010045303.1 coordinate 12,356, forward strand.
ATAGATATTATGATCAAGCAAATTACAAATCGCTGAACTGAAAACTTATGATGTCTTATTTAAAGGATAAATTTTAAGAAAATGGTTTCTGTAGAGTATTGAATTTCAGCAACATTTACAGACTTCATTTTTCCTTTTTGTATGGTATTTCTGGTATAAAAGTAGAATGGTAAAAGACTTAAAATTTACTTTTACTCTTATAATCTACCTCTTGATTGGATTTGTAATTCGATGAAAAGAAAACCTGTAGTTTACTGCCGGTTTTTGAAAGAAATCTGTACGGAACCCGGTAAATGTACACGCTTGAGCATAATTCCAATTGTTATGATTTTACTGCTTATATGTTTACCTAAAATGAGGCCTGAGAGGCATGTGTTCAAGGTCTCGATTACTTTAATTTCCACTAAAAATAAATAACCAGTTTAGGATATGAAAAATAAAGTTCAACATAGAGTTTGGTTCAACTAATCTTTCATAACATGAGACTGCTAAAGACAAAGCCATTTTTTTTCAAATTGGTTCTTCACAAAAGCACTTTTGAACAGATGCATACTTTTTTCAAACCAGTGTAAATAACCCAGATGAAGAAAATAATATGAAAAAAAATATCAATAATTCTTGCTTTCCCAATACTTTATATTATGTAGATGCATGGACTTGATAATTATGAAGATTGATGTTCTGGAAATGTGGTGTTGACGAGGTAGGTTAGAAATCTTCTTTATCGAATCTTGTACTAACGTCTCTATACTTGAAGAACTCGGCGTTAAGTACAGCTTTAGTTTCGTGTCCGAATATATCGCATACTTAATCGTAAACTGGCCCTTTATGCTTTAGATTAAAAATGAGTTAATGATACAGGCAGCATCGTTTGAAAATCCTCTATCAAGCAATCTAAGAATTATTTCGAAATCTCCATTCAACACTGAGATACAGCAGTTTTTGTCTTTTTAGCTGATATAGGTTCTTGTTAAAGAGACAAACAAATAATAAACTACAATTATAATAACATTTAAATATCATTCACCACTTTATTAACTATTATTATAATACATAATTTGTTACTTTTGTTGTATATGTCGTTTTAATCGAATTATAAGAGGAATAATTAATAAATGTCATAACGTTTTCGCGATTTTCCAAAAATCAGATTTTTTGAGTTAGGTCAGTTTACGATTAAGCCATTCAATACTAAAGCCATATAGCCACTCGATTATCTGTACAAAGAAATGGTATGTACACATTTTATCCTAAACTTTATTCTCCTTTCTTTCAGCTGGGAAACACCATAGAGACCGCTGTCAAAATATCCGTTTACTGGCCTGGTTTGATCATTTTCTTTAAATCTCGTATTTTAGTGAATACAGCAGCTCCTAGTCCTAATTTTTAAGGATGCTTAAAATGTACTTTTGAACCATTTCCTCCCAGGTGGCCAGGTATCCCACTCGTGTTGAAACTACAAATGATTTTTTGGTTCTTTTTCACTGCCTTCCACTCCATGGGTTACGGGTTCGATTCTTGCCTCGATTCTGGGTCTATTATCTATGTGTACTTCAAAAATATACATTTTTAGAATAGGCGTCCGATACCTGTAACATAGGCAATAAGTTTTCTACCTTAGGAACAGACGTCCGCGTGTCAAATGGGACTATGTATATTTATATCTTTAAAACTTTATTATTTAAGTTGAATATTATGTTACTTACTTCCATATAGACGTATTTCCAATAGCATTTATTTCAAATGACATATCTTTTAATATTATAAGTATTTTATTTAATAATTTTATTTTTACATCGGATTTTTTTTACCATGTTTTTAAATTTTTGGCAGGTCGGCGACGACGATGAGTTTCTTCATTAAAGTAATCAGGAGCCGTTGAGTGACGGAGAAGTGAATTTACAAGTGATAATACGCTATAATTATATATTATACTTAATTATAACGCTCGGGGCATCTAAGACCACACTTATAAATATTATGAAGTATTTTTGCAATATATTCGGTAACAATAACGATAAAAGACTTTAAGGTTAATATGAGTATTGGTCACTGAAGGTTAAAAGGTCATCAAAATTTGATTACATTTAGGTCGAATAAGAGGTTGAAAATTTACGGACTTGCACGTTTGGGCGCGTTGTGGTGAGGCACTGAAACGATACTCAAGTTTTTTTGGTTTAAATATTTTTTTAACCACCACAGCTTATTTTTTACCTCTTGTTGTCAGCTGTAATAGAACTACCGACCAAACGAATTTATGAATAACCAAATTATTTTGAAAACCGTTTCGTTTTTATCAAAAGTTTTTTAAAGGATTCAGGTATATATATTTTCATTCATTACTTGAAAAAGTTCATTAAAGTAATAATGTAGTGTTAAAAAACGTTCACTCTTACTTAAAAAATCTAGGAAACGAAGTCATAAAGATTTTTTTATATGGCAACACAGTTATATTTTGAATAATATAGAGTGCAGGTTTAAAACTGACACGTTTGATTGACTTATACTATAAATTTTTAAATGTTTCGCGCCCGTCCGTTGCAAATGTAGGATACATATAAACATGCAATTGATTAATATATCGACAACAAAAGACTGCGCTAAGAATTAATGTTAAAAATATCCCCAAAAATGTAAATATTTACTTATATTATCCTTAAAACTTTTGTAAAAAAAAATCAATGAGGAATTTTGAATATGCAAGCATGTTGAAAACGCTATTTGACAATTGTAAACTTATTGTAAATCAAAAAAAATTTTAATGAAAAAATAAGATCTACTTTTACATACGAGCAACGAAAAAGAGATTTTTAAGCAATAAATCAGCAACCCATAGATCAGCAACTACAAACACAATTAACTAAAACTTTGTCTATGGTACGTTTTTCAAATCTTTTTGAACTTTGTATCTTTAGATGGGGGTCACCACACTGGTCCAGGACATTCCTTGTATACACTAACATTTTCATTAACATGCAAATATTCTGATCATCATTTAATTAAACTTTTTTTAACGTAACCTATAATATAATTTAGGATCATTATGCTTCATTCGCTGAATGAATGGACTAAGAAATACATCTGAAACACCACCATTAATATGGCACTAAATTGCATTTTTAATGATATGTTTTGAATATATTATCTCTAGCTTTTCGAGATGAAATTTGCAGTTTTTTAAACAAATGAAAATAGACTAAATAAATGTACATCACAGACATCCAAAGAAAGCTTTATGATGATGATGATGATGATGATGATGATGATGATGATGATGATGATGATGATGATGATGATGATGATGATGATGATTATGATGATGATGATGATGATGATGATAATGATGATGATGATGATGATGATGAGTAACACGACAATTAAGACAAAGATTTTGTCAGTCATTATCACTTCAACATCCGAAGCTAGCAAGGTTCACCGTTGACGAATACCTCAAGAAGGACATTATTTTGGGAAAAGAAATAAAACTACTCACGACTAATGATCGCTGTCTTATAAAAATAAAAAAAAACGAACATTCTTTTTTATTAATGCGCTTCTATTTTCTTCTGCCAATCTAAGAACATACAACATGTGGGCTGGAGTAAATGTGGGAATTTCAACTGAATGTTAATTTTTTTTACATTAATTTATTAGTGAAACATAAAATCTGGATTTACGCCTTTTGATTGAGATATCTGATGAAAGGTTGGTTGCGTTGTTAGGGTTCCGTACACGAAACCCTTATAATTTCACTCTATCCTTCCGTCTGCCCGCCCACAAGGCGATCTCCGCTAGAATTTCCATACAATTACATGAAGAGACTTGAAAATTTCTAAGACATGCTGAAAACAAATTAGGAAAATTATTTTGAGATAAATCGGACAAAAACTTTTTGAAGTTATTTGACAAATCTTTACCGCGACACTCCTGACACCCTCGTGTCTTGACACGCTCCTGGCCGCTTTATTTAATCTTCCCACACCTTGCCATCGTATGCAATGCCATGGTTCCAATCAGCAAATACTAAATTAATTAACAAAGCCAGTTATGTTATTTATTAACTGACAATCATCCCAGTTTTTATTCACACGACGAAAACATTTGTATCTGACTAGAAATGTAAGTAAAGTAGAAATATAGAAAGTTGGGAAGACGTCGACGTCGTGACACATGGTTAGGTTGTATAATGATAAATTATATTCGCATTTCCAGTAAGCCGTGGAGCGATTTATGTTATTCAATACACGCTCGTGCATCGCAAGGAATATCATCCGGGAGCGAAATATATCATTCCGTGACATATTTATGAGCATTACCTCAACCTTACCGAAATCTTGTTTCACGCCCAATAATACTTTCGCGTTTCCATGTATGATTTTATCGTAACATATATAAAAAAAGAAGAACTCTTTAAGAATTGAAAATCCCTTTTCGATAGCCAAATATATTTTCTCTAAAAGAAAAGGCGTCCTCTTCTATAAAAGTTAAATCAAATAAGGCTATAACGCGAAAGAACGCTGATAGTTAAGGCGTTGTATATAGATATATGTATATATGTCCTAGATGTTGCTTGCAAGTTACAGTACTTCTATTCTGAAGGTACAAAATATTTTTAGCTCAGAGTTGGCTGAGAAATTGATCTGAAGACTTAATTTTCATCCGCAAATTATGTAAATTCGTAATTGCTTTAAAAGTCAATTTGGCTTACACAATGTTATATTGTTCTTGTAAAAAGCCAACGAGAAATGACGCTTTAAGATTTATGAGGATGAACTTAACGTGAATGCGAAATTATGAGCTATGACAATTATAAACTTTCCGGTGTTTTAGTACCACTTATTTAGAAAATGTATGCTGTGTTCCCAGAATCATTGGTGATTCGCAGGGGTGCTGTCACTCCTGAAAACCCCGTGAGACCCCACATCATGGGAAGGAATTACTCTTTTTAATTGTGCAAACAAGTGTTCACTTGTGTGAGACGCGATATTTTCACAAAAAATCAGATTTAGTCAAGAGAATAAATCTAATTAGAGGGTTTTAATGTATACACTTTTTTAAAGGAACAATTTTTAGTTATGTCGTTTATATAAATGGCTATTTACTTTTTATATAAGCGCATCTGCTGGCCTTCTGGTCGTGCAGATGTCCATGGGCGCCGGTAGGTACTTCGGTGCCTGCTGCCTGCTCGTTTGCTCCCTTGTAACATAAAAAAAAATACCATTTTTGAATAAATCCAAAAAAATCAAAAAAAAAATATTTCTCAAAATCTTGTGATTTCATTGATTAGAATTTTGGATATGTTTAAGAGATGGTATGGATCAGAAAATAGTGAAAAGACAGTAAAATATAATGAAGAAGAAAATAAAAATGACACATGGAGTATAAATTAACATTAAAAAAATGTGAATATTCTTGTCTAGTTAAATCTAAAATTGATTACAGGTGACAAAACTACTATTACAATGTAACGCTAATGTAAATGATGTAGATATATTGGGTGCTACGCCACTCCATAGAGCTGCATCTCAAGGCAGAGTTGATATTACAGAACTGCTCTTATCTTGTCCAGAGATTAGAGTAGATATATCTGATTCTACTGGTTGTACAGCATTGTAAGTTTAAAATATATTAACACTTAATAATTTATTCGAGCATGACCTTTTAATAAAGAATTGAAAATGACTCAGAATCATTTTGCCAAAATTTACAAGTAATGTATTCTTCTCAATGTGTTCAGCTTAAAGTAATGCCTACGTACTAAAATTTCAACAAAAACAACTGAATATAATGCAAGTTTTAGAATCTGTTCCAGATTACAAGATAGGATATTTACAGACTGAACTAGCTTGGTGTTTTCGAGATATAAAAATGTTCATTTGTTGCAGACACCTATCATGTGAGGAAGATAGAGAAGCTGTTTCCTGCATATTGGTAAAAAAAGGTGCATGTTTGATAATTAAAAACAAGGAAGGAAAAACTCCATTAGATCTATGTTCTGATAAACTAAAACAGTCCCTAATGAATCTGTCAACATTGAATAAAGATTAAATATTATATGGATGTTTTGTTATTGTTATAATCTGTATAGTTCAATTACAAGTTGAACTGGAGGCAAATTTCAATTATACATTTTAACTTTGAGTAAAAGTGGGTGATGTAATTTTTATTATTTTTATTTATGGTTATTTTAAAGTTACTCATAGGCCAAAAAAAGAGCAGCTTAGAGTATACATAAGCTAGAAGAGGGGCGATAGTATGCAGGGCCGGCATACCATAAAGGGAACGGAGCGGTCGCTCACGGCGCGGAGTCCCAGGGGGCGCCTCAGCTAAGGGCCACTATTTGCTATTATTTTATTATATGCGATTATTTTAAATATATTTTATATTAAAAAGAGTGGCAATGGAGAAGTTTCATGATGTTGAAAATATAATATTTAACGTATTAGTATTAGAATATAGGTTAAAACTAAACAATCACTGAAAAATTTTTTGATATCCATCAATAAATGACTGAGAAATTGAATTTTGAAGTTTACGTCTTTTATTCCGAAGCGACCGCGGCACTGATTCGCCTGTGACGTCATTCCGCCTATGAGAGATCGCCGCACTACTAATTATTCAAGTATTAGTTTCGGAATTGCGCTTGGGTGTATTAACGTAGGTTATTAATAGGCTTTTATAAAATCTAACTCGACATCTTTTTTCAAATCCTGTTTATCTTTTTGAGGTTTCACAGGCTTTTTAACGCCAAATTTATTAGATTAATAACTATATGACTTCTAACAATAATTTACCACAACTATATTTTTCGATATGGTTGATATGGTTCTGTGTTTATTTATGTTTTAAAAATTTAATAAATTTCATTTTAAAGTATATATACATACATATTAAAATTTGTTTGTCAATTTTTTTTGTCAATCGCACCCACTTATCTACCTATCCTCCCGGGGTTTTTCAGCCCAATCTAGGCCACCACTCGGTGACTAAACATTGGGCATATTACCCAAACGAAAGCTTAAATTCTGCTACACCCGGTTTTTTCAATCTTCTTTTATTTTCAAAACAGCTATGAGTGAATAGATAACAGGACTATACGACACACGAATATGGCTGTTATGAAAGATAACCATCGAACCAACAGATTTATCTTTCCTTCTTGGCAATTTTGTAAGACCAAAGTGTCACTGTCTTAAATATTATCGACTCTCTGTCAATGAATATGAGTGAATAACTGTCCGTAAAATATTATTATTTGAGTACTGGTCACAAAATTTTGCAAACATTGTATAGACATATATACATACTATGTACACTGATAAAAGCTAATTAACATGTTATTAGCTTATCTTCAGTATAGATGTGTGATAAAAAGTGATTTCTTTTCACTAATCAGTATTTAAAAGAACGTATATCTGATACAATGTCAAAGATTGCAATTTTCTAACGCAGTTTAGATATCTAAGTGTTAATATCCCAGAGTCGTTATGTACGTCAATATAGATACGTACCTCTGGGTACTTTGCAAGACAACTGACCATTTCCGTGCGCATTACGCATTGGGATGACCTGTGCCCAAGTAGACAAGTGAAGTGAACCAAATTGTGCAGTGATAAAACATAAAGACGAAATTAATGGATCTGGAGATTGGCAACTACGATGCGAGCACCGATGATGGCCAGCACCTAGCCTTCAACGATGTCAGCTTTACAATAAGAATGCAAATTGCCAGTAAGTTTATTTGTATATCATTTGAATTAATTCATTCTATTATCTCTCTATAACAATCACACAAATTCTTTTGATTTCTCAGGACTATTAATACAAGAATGTAACTAGAATTTAGTTACACCAAAATGACGGCTAATAAATGAAATAGATATCCTATTGTATGCCTTTTATGTGTATTATATTACGATAATATTAAAATAATTCTTAAATTTATGAGAGAATAAGAAGTTATACCCAAAAATTATAATGTGACGCTATTATAACATTTTTAAAATTATGTAATTACCCATTAATATAATTTTGGAAACCAACCGATGTGGGTAAGCTTTTTTAGTTTTTTTGTTCGTTGTTTATAATTTAGTTATTTATTATTATATAGTTTTTATTGTTGATATTGAATTTAAGTTAACTAGTAAAATTAAATTATTTACAGGAGATCTAAGAATTGAAAAACATCAAAAACCTAATTAAAATCTGTCGTAGGTATATCACGTTTTTGAAGCTTTATAGAGAGATTTTGTGGTTAACTCATCACTACAAACATTTTGTTTGTAAGTAGAAGAGGAAATATTTAAATCGATAAACTTCGCCTTTTAAACATATTTAGTATCTATAAGACGACTATGTATGCTATGAAATACATACGAAATTAGGTTGTCACTTTTTTATTTTTTCTTTTATTATTGTAAGATGTAGGCAAGTATCCTATTCATACTAAAATATCTCGTAACAAGCTTACAAAAGGCAGCCAAATTAACTTCAGTTTACTTTCTTATGGGCAGTCTCGAATCTCATTTTCCCTTGGTCACGGGCCACGGTATCACGTATGAACAGCTGAACCGATATCGCTAATTCTTTTTTTGTTGTGTCTGTTATTGTCACAAGAAGGTTCTTATAAAAGAAAAAATAATAAAGTTGCGCGGAGACTTACAAAATTTAAGAATACATAACCAACATATTAAATTCTTTCTAATCTAACGGAAACGGAGACAGGTATGAGAACGGGGATGGGAATAATATTATAGGATAATAAAATGTGGTAAATTGTATTTTTTTTCTTATTTTTAAATTTTATTATAATTTAATCATTTTATAGCCGCCGCCGGTGCGCGCGCTATATGATGGTGCACGCGCACCTCATAAATTCCATTCCATCTTTGTACAGTTGAGCTATTGACCCTTTGAATGATATCTGCAACATATTAAAAAAAAATCAACGCTAAGCGGGAACCAGAGGATGGCCTTAGTCATGACTACTCAGAAAAAAAAATACCTCTCCATTTTCTTTTTAATTACAAAAAAAAAATTCGAATATTTTCACCTCTCCTGATATATTTAACTGGAGGATCCGTAGTAAATAAATGAGCTGGTGTTGATGAGGAGTTTTATTCTTCACTATTTGATATTAGCGCAGCATCTTTAAAGAGCAAGTCATATTGCGGTATAATCTAATGTCAAATATGTCAAGAAAAATGATATTTTTAAGTACTATGACAACAATATTGTATATATTACAGGATTTTTTTGTATCCGTAAGCTAAGCAGTACTGTTATTTACTATTTACTCTTAACAATACCAGAATCCCACGTTTTGCACAAAAATTGATCAATAAAAATTTAACTTAGAATACTTTTTATTTTTTTCATATTTTCCCACGTCGTACTGAAAAAAACGTATGGTCATTATTATGGCAACTTCTTTTTGAAGTTAACGCGTCTAATCGAAATTCTAAAATAGTCTAATACCGGAGCCAGGCATAGCTCAAGGTGTTTGTACATTTTTGTCCTTGAAGTCCACAAAGTACTACAAAACTTTGTACAGTTACAAACTACATGATCATTGAAATGATCATTCAAATGAAGCTGTATCTGGCTCCGGCATAATACTATAAGGAATTCAAATATTTGCTTTAAACATATTTACATGTTTAGTCACGTTATATTCATGACATACAAAATATTATATTAAGTTGATTCTAAATTATATTACACAGCATTTATAATTGATAGTTTTAGATGTCTACTGTAATGAAACTTGCTAAAAAAAATGCGTACTATTTCAACAAGAACCAAATTTCATAAATTATTGTTAACGACAGTAATGTGCCCAAAATAGGTCAACGAAAGACCAGTCCCGCTTATTGTTGAATTTTGGGACACGTTGTTTAACTATATGTATAACATATGAATATGAGTGTGGCTAAGTGGTAAACTTATCGCATTTATCTCGCTGGGATCAACAAGTGGATCTGACTGTCATGGCTCCCAACGTTTATAAGAGCAATTCAAGGTCCTCTCTGATTACTCGGTCAATTGCAGGCAGTAACGCTGGTAGCTATGAAGCTGTTGCTACTTTTAGGGTGGGTATCTCTAATCATTATTATTTAAGCATTTTAATATCTATATAAGTAGATATGAATGTAGTTAAACGTAAAACACGAAGGTGGCTCGACCAAGTGGGCCAGTTTTTAATCGACTTCAAAGAAGGACATTCTCAATTCATATTGTATTAAACGTTTTTTACCTCAGAACCTTCGAAACCTGGCAAATTCTGACAAAGGCTTTCTTGAGAAAACTTTTTAAGTCTTAATTTTGCATTTAGTATGTGCGCGACAAATTGACGAATAAGTCCTACGGTTATCGCGATAACCGATTTCGATGATTCTTTTTATATTGGAAAGGACGTACTTTAAGAGTTTTTTTGATGAGATTTTGGTTTGATTCTGATTTTATGATCTATGACAAAGTAACGGAACTCTTCAATTCTTAGGAGCAAGTTAAATAAATATAAATAAAATATATATAGGACTATTTATGACACACGGACGTCTGTTCCTAAGGTAGATAACTTAATGCCTGTGTTATAGGTAACAGCCGCCTGTTATACACAAATATTTTTTCTTTAGAAATATATAAATACATACATATGGATAACACACCCAGACTCGAGGTGGGAATCGAACCCATGACCCTCGGAGCAGAAGGCAGGGTCACTGCCCACTGCGCCAACGGTCCGCTTTTAAGTGTATAGATTTCTCAAACAACGGTGCAACTGTTATAGGATCTTAACGAAACATTGATTTTTTTTTTATCTGTGCGATTTTAAATACGAGATAGATATTTAAAATCATCATCCTAATATCTCCAAGTTTAGGAATTCATTTTTGAAATTTTCTATGAGTTTTTGAAATACATTTTTACAGATTTCTCCCAAAACATAGGTATGATACTAGTGCATACTAAATAGCATATAGAAATGAGGTTAACATTGATTTTGAAACTTTGAGTAATAATTTATCTAATTTTTTCAGACTCTTACCCTGTCTTTGGCATTGTCATTAACTAAACAAAGATTAAAAATTAAGAAAAACACTTTTTCTCTACCTATCATTTTTAGTACTACAGCTCATCAAGTAATTAATACAACAAAAAAAATGTGACAAACAAAGTAAAAAAGATACTGATCTGTAAATATATATAAAGCCTAAGGTAATTCTGACTGGCAAGTGAATGCTACGCATGCAAATTTATTACCTGAAATTACTAGAGCAGTTAACGTAAGTGCAGACGAATTTATTATCAATAAAATATTGACATAACTGTACCATGCGCAATATAGAGGCAAAGGTGATGTCAAGAGAAAATTTACGTCTTAGATAAATGGTATATGAACATACCGCACGCTCAGTCGTAAAGTGACCTAACTCAAAACGGCTCATTTTTGGGAAATCGCAAAAAGCGGGTTGGCCTTTACGACCTATTTCGCTTATATTTCGATAAAAACGGAATTACAGCAACAAATTATACATTTTAATAATAGGTAATGAAGTTATTAATGGTATTGAAATCATATTTTAAAGACATTTTAATAGTTCTTTGTCTTTTTAACTAAAAACTTTTAGTTCGAAAGACAAAGTTAGCTGTATCTCAGTGTTGGACGGTGATATCGAAATAATTCTTAGATTGGCTGATAAAGGACTTTGAAACGAAGCTGTTTGTATTATTAACTCACTTTAGGCCTAAAACGTAATATGTCAGTTTATGATTAAGTGTGCGATACATATAGTATGGTGCTTTTTATCTAACTAGCTTAAGTCCAAAGAAACGTGCCCAAGGGAAGCGCCCACACGTTGGTCCGGGACCATCAAGAAGGCGTCAGGTGGCAGCATATACCGTGCGGTCCACTCCACCTTTGACCGCAACCGATGGAAGCTTATCATGCGTGGTCACGATCCTCAGCAGTGAGGGAACGGGAAAGAAGAAGCTAAAGCCCATGAATTCGTTTCCGGGATAAATATATTTAAGGTAAAGCTGCGAGGCCTTTTATTTAGAAGGTACTATGTTAGTGTCGTAAAGAGCCTTCACAGTGTGCTAATTTAAATTATTTTGCATAAATTCGAATATGCGGCTTTAATTTAATTTGTGGATTTATGGAATGTAATTTATCTTCCATGTCATGGATTCATCTCAAGTATATTCTAGATCTATCCACTATAATCTTTCTAATTATAATCTCAGTTTGCCTTCAGTTGAACAGAATTCTGAATTTTTTTTATAGTGATCAAGCTCTAATTCAAACATTTATAGGTATATGTAGAAGGATGTAATATAGTAAAGGGCCATCTGTTAGCAACCTTAGAGACGTTCGCAGAAATAATATTGGTTACCATGATGAAGAGCAAAAGAAGGATATCATTATAGGATAAGATCAGATCGATACTGGTTGGGCAGGGAAGGTAACAAGGGCAGTGGAGGCGAGTGATCGTGTGCATTCATTCATTCATTTCATTTGCAGTTAACACTTACACAATAAAGGGATCCCTCAAACCTACATTTGGGTCACAAGTCCCAGGGACTGCCCTGGTTCCTTCCTCTGCAGAATGATGGAC
>JANCMC010045338.1:0-24964 GCA_024363005.1 Charaxes varanes
CGAATAGTGAGGTGGTCAGTGCCCAGCAGTGGGACATTATCCATTGAAGTATTGTAAATATACAATAGGGGTACTTCGTATCCCAATTGTTTGTACTTTGTACGCTTGCGTCGAACCATTAGATAGGGGCGGCAGATGGCAATGACGGCATTAGTGTTTGGATTGTACCCACTTCATTTGATTAGAATTGTTGTGTTAACACACCATGTATTTATAAGTACTTTAAAAAAATACGTCACTTTTTTTAATAAAATACAAAAATGTCCTTTTAATCAGATACGAACGCTGTGGTACGTGAGTATATTTTTTTACACATTGAGCTTTCATAAGTTTTTATTTATCTCTTTTCATCTCAATTTATAGTTCCTTCTGACTAAATTAAAGCACTTAAGTGCCAACAGTCACATATTCACTTATTCAATTCGGTAAAATAGATATACAGTTTCACAACATTACTTGTAGCATCATACATCACCGAGATACAATGGTGACGTCGGCTACGTAACCATGGTTACCAGCGGTTGCCATTGGAGCAGCCAGTAGAAGTCGTGGCTACGCTTCTAATTTGGCGACGACACCAAACCGTCGCCAAGTGAGTAAGTCGCGATGGTGGCGTCTCGGTGAGGTAGGACTTTTATCGTTAGTGTAATGATGTGTAAATTATGTATTAATAAATTAGACTAATTTGCATATTTTGAATATTTCTACTACCTAATTATCAAGCAAGCAGTATAAGGCATTAAGCAGTAACCAATATAAGGCGGAACACATGAAAGTATCCTATCACTTGTTCACATCTCACTTAGTTCTTCACTTCACACCAATATCATCACTTTTAAGTTGACATTATTAACTTAATTATAGCCCTTTCATTCCATCTGTACGTAGTTTGAAAGCCATTTAATCCATCTTCGTTTACGTTTAATGGCAAACTGTCGTCTGGAAAATAATTAATGACTTTTGTTGAAATGTTATTAATTAGATGCTGCTTTCACTCCAACAGGAGAGTTTTAGGTATTTACCACTAATGTCCATTTTCTCGCAACTTCTTTTATATTAACTTTTTTACGTATTTCGCCTTCACAAGATCCAAAAAAAAACATAAATTCTATTTATCATTTACATTATTAATTCTTTATTCATTTAATCATCTGATGACTCTTGCAAAAAAAAATATTGCACTGGTGTGGATTAAAATATATACCAAATTTGTATAGTCGACAAAGATATTGGTTTGCCACGCTAAGGTCGAATGTCGTTTGCACGTCAATTTAGTTAAAAGGCTCATTTTCGCTTGTTTTGCGTTACGTAAATTTCTAACAATAACCCTTAGCAAAATGTTCTTTAAGTAGGAACTGACATTCAAAATGTTAAGCACTTTTTTGGTCGACTATACTATGATATATCATTCACGCATTTATGTCACTATGTAATTTGCAAAAGCGCCTTTGCAAAATGCACGCAGTTTGAGATACAATCTCACAACAGGGAAATAACGAATGATTGTTCAGCAGATTTTATCTACAGCCGCACGCGCGAAAGTGTGTTTGCAATTATAATACCACTGATTTGGCAACTTTGATTAATTGTTCGCGATTACTTTGTGTATTATTCGTTTCTATGGTAGCCGTATAATATCGAAAATTATCATTGGTACGTCACTTTACGGAGAAACACCAAAATAATAGTACTTTATTTGTTTCATTTTACTTTCAGGAGTTCAGATTGTATGTTGTTATACATTATTTTAAAATTATTTTATAAAAAGGGCTTAGAGGTTATCCATAAATTACGTCAGACGTTAAGAGAGGGGGGGGGGTCATCAAAATGTGACGTCACATGTCAAAAGTAAAAAGATTCAAAAAGATTAAAGCCGGCGTATAGTCCTTTTACGTTTAATAAATTATAACTACAACACAGTATATACTTTTGAGAATGTTCCAAAGCAGTTAGGCATATAGTTAATACACCCATGATCAAAGTGGGAATCGAACCCACGACCCCCGGAGCGGGAGGCAGGGTTACTGTCCATTGCGCCATCGGGCTAGTCATTAAAGGATTCGAGATTATCAATAAATTTTATAGTTTAACGTTTCTACGGCTACAACTTAAAATAAAATGAAAATCATACTGGCTTGTTTTTTTTTCTAGATTCTTAAAATAATATCTATGGGATGCCTAAGCTTATATTTTATGAAATCTCTTTAATACTAGTGATCGCCGGGTGGTTGAAATTTGGCTACGATACATAGTACAGTCATTCCTCCTATAACACGGTAGGTTTATGCCACATTGCAAGAAAACGCTTTGTAGGATTATTCTCCTACAACGCGCTTGTATGACATAATATAAGATTATAGAAAAATATTAATTCGTTAAAAGAGCACAGTGTTATAGGACGGAATCCATACTGTTATTTAATGCTGTATGCAAAATTCATTCATTCATTTCTTTGTACAACGACATATTTGACAATTAATATTTTTACCGTCGTCTTGTCTACGCTTTGAAAGAATTTTATTGTAAAAGGTATACCTATGTGTTATATTGGATGACGTCAAAGCGTAATCGTGAAAATCGAATGTTAACATAAATGTCTAATTTAATTTTTCTGTGAATAGTGTATGTCGTTGTGCACAGAAAGGTTTGTGGGCGAATTTCGACCAGCCGGAGATCTCTGGTAGTCTTTAATTGCTGTTACGATACTCATTCTTTCCTGATTATAACAAAAAACCTACTTAACGAAATATACTGAACAAAAAAGTGCCAAATGATTCGTATTATTGCTCAATTATAAAGTGGTTTTTGAGCAGGCTGAATCGCGAAGGCGTTGAGTGTGAGCGGCGACCTTGCAGCGCCTGACATTGGAGCCAAAGATTTTGTACAGCATTTCGTTAATCGCGCTGCGCCCGCGCATCTCGCGCGCACAACAGTGTAGCAATAAACGAGTGAGCGATTGTTTTAATCTTACTATTGCTCCGCCTTTATTTTGATAATTGTTACTGAAAATGTAATAGATTTAAACAAAACAACTCTTCCTTGAAATTAAATAATTCCGAGACGTGCTTTTTTTTTCTACGGAAGCCTCACTTTTTTCTAAGAATTAAATAGGCCTGTGTGTGCATTATAATCAGTTATATACCAGTGAAAGTCCTGTCAAAATCATCAATTACATAATTATTACCAGGAAGTTAACAAATCGAGTAGATACTTGTTTTATGCGCCTGTAGAGAGAGACATTTAATAAAATAATTGTTACATGGTACATTTTTGTGGGTAGTTATATATGTGTTCTACATATCTTACATGGACAACTGTATGATATAACTTACCGTTTAGCTGAAAATCACGAAGAACCGCTTTTTGTGAACATTGACATCAAATAACTTTTTTCCAGGTGTCCAATGGATAGGAACTTTCAAGACTTCATTAATAATGGATTTATTAACAATCTTACCAATTTTTAGCCGCATATGAATTAACATAAACTTGTCTTAATTTTTTGGCTAATTTGACTTTTTACAAGGGGCAAACGAGCAGGCAGCAGGCACCTCAGTGCCTACCGATGCCCATGGACATCTGCACCACCAGAAGCCTAGCAGATGCGTTGCCGGCATTTAATGACGAGTTTAGGCAAACGGGAAGTCTCACAAACCGAACAAAGCGCGACAACAATACCATCACTTGACGTGACAGCATTGCCGCCACTTCACGCCGATCTCATGTGAGAAAGAGGGTGTATAAAAAGATTAAGGGTTTCTCCAACTCAATAAAATTTTCCCTTAATCCTTGCTTGCCCTCAATCTTTAATCCCTTAACCCGCATGGAATGAGTGCTATTCTGTCGGAGGCGGCTGACATTCCGTCCAAAACGTAACTCTATTGCGGACAGGTCAGAAGCGGACGGGCGATCGCGCGGCGATCGCTCTGGCTGCTTCGCGGTTATTTTCTTTGTTTTACACAGAAATGCATGTATATGTGTGGGTATAATGCCGGAGCCAAACATATGTAGCTTCACTTAAGTAGTTTTGTAGAACTTTGTAGTCTTCAAGGACAAAAATGTGCAAACACTTTGAGCTGTATCTGGCTCCTGCATAATGTTAACATTAACCTGGATATGTTCCAAAATGCCCTATTGTAGCATTCATAACTCGAAAACTATCGGACCAAAAAATGTAAGCCTCCTCCGACGGAATATCACTCATTTGAGTGAAAGCAACAACTTTGAGAAGAAAAATATATATTTGCATTGTTGAGAAAAGTAACCAAACTTCATAATTTTTAAGTGTTTTTTTTTTTTTAATAAAAATTGACAAAATATAAATTAGCTTATACAACTCGGGTATTTTTCTAACAGTAAATAAAAAGAACGGGTAATTAACCGGCATACACAAACTGTGTGTTTATAAACTTTACCTCTACATTATTACTGTCGATATACATAGATTTTTAACATCCGATGCCAATGAGTTTTTGGTTTAAAGATGAATATTAATGAGGGATCCCTTATATGCAAATATAATTATTTAAAAAAAAAAAAACATTTTTAGAAACCCGACTTCAAAAAACGGGGATTCTTAATTTCTTTTTTTTTTAATATTTGTTACTTCAGAACTTGGTAACAGAGTCAACAGATTATGACGATTCGTTTTTTTATTTTTAAGCTGATGCTTCCTGTTAAGTCCCATTTAATTTGGTCCAGTTCTGACGATTCGAAATCGGTTTTTTTTTTGTTAAATTTGATTTACTATATGACAAATTTAATTGACGTTACAGCCTATTGAATTTTGTCCATTAATATATGCCTTAATGTGCCGCGCGTAAATTAACGCGAATGCGTGCGAAATGTTTATAAAAAAAGTGCCAAGAATCCAATTAACCGCTTAATTGGATGCTTGGCACTTTTAAATATTTTATTGCATCACAGGCATTTGAAACCTTATAAAAATCGCAACGCGCCTTTTCTACTACTGGCTCGCAATGACCGATATTTAATACGTATCGCATTTTTTAATTAAATTGAGCCTGAGCGGCAGCGAGGCAAACGGCTTATGGAGTTCTCTAAACTTCAACATAGATAAAGGACGTTGCGCTTTTCACGAGGCAAAACACGTCATTTTTAGGGTTCCGTAGTCCTACAAGGAACCCTTATAGCTTCGCACCTTCCGTCCATCTAAGTCTGGCCGCCCGGAAGTTGCCCCCCCTCCTCTAGAATTTCCGAACTATTAGATGTGGTGACTTGAAGTTTTCCATATTCATAGGGCATGGTAAATTCTCATTAGGAAAATTATTTTCAGCTAAGGCGGGCAATAACTTGTGAAATTATTACCAAATACCCTCTATCGTGTATCAGATACGGAAGCCTTCTAATATTTAAGCGTCTCTTTACAGTAATAGCCAATACAGTGCCAAAGAAAGGCTAAATTAATATTTATTTTTATTATTTTGCAACTCATTAGTATTTTTGGAAGTTGTACAAACGATTTTTTCTTTCAAATATGTATAGACGCATGTTAAAAAAAGAAAAACTATCAAGAACCTCTTACGATATGTGTCGAATATACTCGTGTTCCCAACAAATAATCTTGAAACTTGTATACGAATAGATTTAGCAATAAGAAAAGTGACCGACCTTCCTCAGTACTAGTCCCGCTATTATCGTCTCCTGTGCTGTTGCACCGACTGCTCGAATTCGCTGACACGTTGCTGACGTTCGTACTCGCTTCAACTTTTGACGGACGCTTTCCCTTTTCAGCGGTTAAAGACAACTCGCCCGAATCTAAACTCTTTGACTTTCCGCATCGTTTTAAGCTCGGAGTCTTAAAACATTCTATCTGTTTGGTATCGTTAGACTTCAGATACCTTCGTGGTTTTCTTTGTCTTTTGTTATTGACTAAAATTAGACGCCGAGGTGGCTCGCCACGAAGAGCACTTAAACTGACTTGAGCGTGTAAAACTTGGGGATCGACTAGATCTAAATATCCGACGCTGCAACTACGCGTCATGGTGTCGTACACGGGAACGCTCGCACACACAGGGCTGATCGGTACCACCGTTGTAGTCCTCTGTACTCGACTTTCGCGAACTTTATCGGTTAAATTATTAATATTCGCATCTAAGGGTGTCTCTTCGTCTATATACTTCAGATCTTCCCCTTTCTGGACATTTTTTATAGTGTCTCCGCGTTTATTCATAGCATCCGGATGCACTTCGTGTTCGTAATTCTTATTGCACAGAGATTTAAGTATTCTCGTGTTCACTTCGTACGACGACTCGCCTCTGCTGCAAATGTTCTTTCTCAATTTCGATAGACAGTTGTCTGTGACGTGAGTGTCGCACTTCTTTATAGTTACTTGTCTACTAGGTTCTAGGCTAAGATTCAAGCTGAACGACTGCTGCTCAATATTTGAAATGTTCCCTTTGAGGGAAATATTGTCTCTTACGCTGTAATCAGTACGACCTCCGCAAAAATCACCTCGACCACCGCATGTCACTGTCTGTGGCGACGGTCTTTCGAATATAATATCAGTTGGTGCCACTGCATTTTTAGGTGATTGTAAAGTAGGAACGGAGCTTTCACACCTCAACGGTGATATTGCATGTCTGTTTGAAACAGTGGCTGTAGCGTTCACTCGTCTTTCCGCAGCTTGAGGAGGATGTCGCACCGCATTAGTACTATACACGTTCTCGGTTACGTTATTCATTGCATCGTTTGTTTGTATGTCAATAAACGGAAATTCATCGTACGATTCAGCCGTCGCCAATGCAGGATTCGAATTATTATTGGGCGAATATATTTCAGATTGATTGATTATGTTATTCGTGTTAGTGATTCTATCGCCTACAATAATTGGGTTGAACTTTTTTCGTATATTATTGTTTGTGTGAGATGGCGAGTTCGCTTCGCTACTCGGAAATACTTCCTCTTCATCTTCCGAGAAGATATTTGGATTAAAAGTAGGATCAGGACCGATTGGATAATCGTCTCTTAATTCTGTTATCATCAGAGTCATCTGCCGCGGTTGAAGATGTAAGAGGGAGGTTTTATAAGTCACTTGTCCGAGGTTAGCGGGAACGTTTTTTGCTAAACCATGCATTTTGAACTTTGTTCCCCAAATGTTAGAAGTTACTTCTACTAATCGGACGTCCTGTAACATAAAATGATGTAATTAAAATTGAAATGACACGAGAAATAATAATTTCATTTCTTTTTTAACTCAAAATTTTTAAGACTTGCATAAAATCTGGATAAACAAATTTATTTGGACATAGACCAGAACCTGGCTCATGGTCTGGACTAGGTCTTTATACCAGGACCTCATAGTATTCTTGCTTACTAATTTGCACACACAGCTACACATTATACGCACGCTTAGTCTCATACACACATATAGAATTTACACATACTCTTCAAAATTTGACACATACACATACATAATCTCACAATTAGTTTTTAAGAATTTATATAGTTTATAAATTTATAAGTTTTCATGCATTTTTTTTTTGGAAACTGTGTCGCCATTAAATACTCATTATGCTTACGCGTGTAAGCTACACAGGCTTGTGTGGATAATTGATGGGGGTATTCAATGTTTTTTTTATAGTATCCCAAGCATAGTAATATCTAATGGAGCGCTCAAGTATTCCGTATCGGTTTTTTTTTTTAAATTTCTGATGATCACTCACCGCAGTTACATATTTCTGAACTCATTAGGTGAAAAGGGTTGCCAACTTAACAAACATTTTTTTTTAAATTTTTTGTTTCAATTTAAAAAGAATCATGTAACGCGTCGTTCGGAATTCACCTTAAAACCATATTAGTGTATTCTAAGAGCCATGAGCCATGATCAGCCTGTATTCATCTTGACATCTGACTTTGACTGTCAGTAATGTATACTCGTAACAAACAAAAGTGAAACCTCTTTTATTCATACGTACATTAAAAAAAATTATAGAAACCCAATTCAGAGTCTTGCCGGAATCCCCACCTGAACAAGTAGAACCAGTAAAATATAATGATTCCTTTTATAGTGCCCAACCGCTTAATATGACGTAAATAATTGCTTAGTTTGGTTCGCAAGTTATTTATTTCCAAGGTCGATGTACATCAGACGAGCCAATGCTCATTCTACCAAATTCTTTTAGTTTGAACAGACGTAGAGCATTTTTTCCATTGTACTTTTTGCGTACTCAAAAATTCTTGGAATATTCTAAGAGTGCTATAATTGAATATTGGACATAATGGTACACGTAAAAAGGAGCTCTCTTTTTTATACTAAAAGATCGAGAAATAATGTCCTTGTTTTAGCTCTAGCTCTATGTTCATTGGTCTAAACTACTTTTATGATTAAACATAACGTTTTGTATGACGTCCGTTTAGTATGACGTGTTGTGACTTTCCTTCGATGTTGTTATGTTCGATAAAAAACGGTTTTTAATTCGTATTAAGCGCTAAGAAAGAGCTTTCGTTTTTAAGTAACACATTGAGAAAGAATGCTCGTATTCTAGCTCTATATTCCTTTTGAGTTAAGATTAAAGTTAAACCCATCCTAATACATGCTGCTTTGAATGACGACCGCTTAGTATGACGGGTTTATCACTTCCCTTCGATGTCATTATAAACGGACTCTACTGTAGTTGTAGCAACATTTGAGAAATATAAATCGCTGAAGCGTAAATCTCGCTCCTTTCTTTGCTACGTAACTGATATGTAGGGGGCAATTGTAGAGAACTAATCAGCCGCATCAATACCGACGCCAGATTCCATTGTTTCGGATAGCTTTTAATTTGTTTCCATTCGAGCTACAGAGGAAAGCTTTTGTAACATTCTTAAATGTCTACTAGATAGAACGAGCTCGAGAGACTGGAGTTATTTTGTATAAACACACGTTTCATATTATACGCGGTAGAGGTAGGTAGCGAAGGGTATCCAGCAATATCCCTGTACAACCTACTAAAAGACCTTGGCTTGTCAAGAATTATCATAAGTTCATTATTAGAGAGGACATCTAAAGTCGCAATTGTGGATCATACTAGATTTGGCTAGGCAGAAGAGGGAACACTGGACTGGAGGACTACAAAGTACTACATAACTTTGCGCAGCTACGCGGAGTCCCCGGCCACACTACATGATCATTCAAATGAAGCTACGTTTTTTTTTACGTGGGGAATCCCGGCACGGGTACCCATCCGCCAAAAGGGCTGACGGTGGGTTATGTCGGAATCCAACTGATTAAAACCCCACGGTAGTTCCTCCTTACCACTACGCGGCGGAGATATGGGAACTATCTTGCAATCTACCACATCTCCGCCAAAAGCTATGTTTGGCGCCGACATAATGCCGGAGCTAGACATAGCTCAGTGTTAGTACATTTTTGTCCTCAGAGTTGTGCGCGCAGATCTTTCAAACTGCGCAACGGATTTTAATGTGGTTTTTACCAATTAATAGATCGATTCATTGAAAAGCTTTATATTTATAGTACATTTATGTTATAGAAGATAAAAGCCGAGAATTTCAATGATTTGTAACGATATGTCATAAAAAATGTTTTTCTTTGTGCGCTTACATCACGTGCACCGGCCAAACCTTACGAGATAGTACAAAACAATGTACTACAAAATTATACTTCTTTAAAAGATGTCTATCTCCTAAGCAACCATTAACCATTTTTATCTTTTACATATTACAAAAAATAATGAACAATATACGAAGCTATTTTAAAAAGTACAGTATTAACTTAACCATTTAAATACGCTAGATACTTTGTACATATTATGCAGATCAAAATTGCCTTTTGCAGCATATCATTAAAATGAATATCTTAGAAGATATCAGAGATTTAAAATATGGAGGTAGGGTGGGGCGGCGGCCGGCACTCGGTGGCGTAAGCGACCAATAGATGGCGCTGTTTTAATATTCAATAAGCTAATCTTAAGTAAGCCAATGTGCCGGCAGAGCAACGTTTGCCGGGTCCGCAAGTTACATATAATTCACCACCTTTTTTTGCTTCATTTATCAGCCGATTATTTTCTATTCATCGACCTGTAGAAAAATACACATACATACATACTCATATGTATCTGAAGATATAAAAACACAAGGTCACCTAACACGAAATCTTGAAAATTGCAGGACGTACTAAGACGGAATTTGGCAGAGACGTAGTTTATAGTTAGCAGACATCCGATAAGACAGAATTTTTCAAGGAAGCCAAATAAAGGAGCTTGAGGACTCTCGCTATTTTACGCAGGCGAATTCACTGAAAACAGCTAGTATGAAATGCAAACACACAAAAGAGATTACCACAATTTATGTTAAACACACTGTTTAGCCAATAGAACAATAGCCAAATCTGCAAGAAACCAGCTGGCTGTAGCATTTACATATATCCATTGTACGGACCGGCCATAAAAACTAAATTGCGTCGCTGCGAAAGCCGCAATGTATGGAAATTTATGAAAAACCGCGCATTGTGCAAACGCGCTGATTCGTAACATAATAACTGCCATTCTGGAATCTGAGCCGCACGAAAAGTATTGTACATGGTCAGAGAGATGTTTAAATATGCCAGATGTTGGCCTGCTTCCACCAAACTCAAACTGTCTGCACATAAATATTTCAGCACTAAAAATAGTTTTTTAAAGCAGACGTATTTTATAAAATAGAAGAGTATATCAAGAAAACTCAACAAATTTCCGATTCGAAACAACGTCTATTGGACAAACTCATACTCAAAACTTCTTTAGGAAAGTAAAAAAAAAAAACCATTATTTGGCGCCAAAAACCACACGGTAAACAAAACTTAATGTCAAAAAAACCTTATCTATATATGTAAAAATGAATTGCAAAATGTGTTGGTAAGCGCATAAGTCAACAACGCCTGGGCCAATTTTACCAATTCTTTTTTAAAATGTTTGTTGCAGTCCCAAGATGGTTTTACGGCGAGAAAAATACGAATAATTGCCGGAAAAATACCAAAACACCCTTTTTCTTTTTCCTATAGAAACTTTTTTCTAACTAAAATTTAGAGTCAATTTGAACTTTATTGCTATTCGATAAAGTTCATATTAAATTGCAAGCACTCACTGTTGTCTAAGCAACGAAGGTGTGTTCCTAACGTCAAAGAGTCAATTTGCACTTTATTACCGCTGCATAAAATAGGAGCGATTCGTAGTCATTTCTCATAATACGGGAACGGTAACAGGAATGATATATGATAATAGAAATAAATAGTAAGTAGCCTACCTAAGGTTTCATTACTAAATATAACTACCTCTTTACACTTTAAGGATGAAATTTAGCAAGGAAGCAGTTCAAAGTTAGTAGATATCAAGCTTATTGCCAGAGCACTCACGTTCCACCAAAAACTTCGTTATTAAACAACAAAATACATGAATAGTCTTAAATTATTCAGCATTTTATTCGAGATATTAAATAATTTGATTTAAAAAAAACTTCCGTGTATTCTGTCTGACCATCAAATTTATGTAACATTTATTAACAACAAAAGATTTTCTTCAGCTTCGTACGCGTGAATAAAAATCCAATTTAATAATATTTTTTGCAACATTTACTAATGTCTCTAGGGATTTGTTTATGATTCACGAAGGAACTATATAGGCTATGTGGAATTCTATTCTCCCTACATTTTAACATCAAAAACCTTATCAAAATGGATTCTACAGGTTAAGTAGTAGGTAGCTGGACTAATAATGGGTATTTTGTATAAGATATTTTAAATCTACGCAACAAACAGACACTTTATTTCTTTTTATACGTAGCGATCAACCAAGCACGACCAAAGTCTGCGCATCAAAATGGCGCGGTTATGCAAATTAATTCGCCAACACGGTTAATTTTGTGGTATCAAGGAAACGTGTATCTAACGTGAAAAAAAAACTCATATCAAATCTCCTGGGAAACACGAGTAGAATATAATACATATATGACGAGACAAAAACTAAGATCATATTATGGACAATTGTAAATTACATATAGTACTACTTTGTTGTGGACTCTTTTTTTTATATAACAAGGGACAAATGGGCAGGCTGTTCATCTAAGTGACTACCGACGCCCATGGACAACTGCAACAGCAGGGGAATCGCAGATGCGTTGCTGGCCTTGGAGAAATGAGTATGCTCTTTTCTCGAAGGTCCCTAAGTCGTATCCGTTAGGAAATACAGACGCTGATAATTGATTCCTCAGAGGAATTGTGCGAGGTAAGAAGTTTCTTGAAAATCACACGGTTGTGGATTTTAGGACATCAAGGTGTTGAGGGGCTCTTTTTAGATCGGGGCGCAGGAAACCATCGGTAAACTAAGGCTTTAAAACGAATTTTATAGACTTAGCTATGAAGACGTGCTGAGAAGACACATAAAAAAAAGTGGGGCATAATACCAGCTCAGTGGGAGAAACAGACAACTAAGCTTTCAGAATGGAGGACTTTGATCAAAACAAAGTCTGCGGTTTTGAAATTAGATGATTGGTTTTGATGCCAAGCGCGAATAAAACAAAAAAAGAAAGAATAACTTTATTAGCACTGTAAACTACTTACAATATACGAGTACACATGACAAAGAAAATTAAAAGACGGAATGCCTGTGGCAATCAATTACACATATACTGATGGATATTTTTTTTACAATAGGCAAACGAGCAGGCGGTAAGTGACCAACGACGCCAATGAATATCTGCACCACCAAAAGGCAAG
This sequence comes from Charaxes varanes, assembly GCA_024363005.1. Lineage (NCBI taxonomy): Eukaryota > Metazoa > Arthropoda > Insecta > Lepidoptera > Nymphalidae > Charaxes > Charaxes varanes. The sequence goes on from JANCMC010045338.1 coordinate 12,713, forward strand.
CATATGCGTTGCTGGCCTTTAATGAACGATTAAGACTACGCACGATATAAGGTATTGGTACCCGGAAACAGCCGACCCAATTCGGCTGCAAGCATGGCGCTACCTCTAATTTGATGAACAGACAAACCCAAAGTACCCAAAATGTACACATATATACACAGTATACATATAGCGCATACAAAATGTTCAATGACAATGTCGCGAATTTAATGTTTTTTTTTCATATCTCAGAAAATGATTAACGTGTTTAAAGAAGTTTCCAGTTTATAAACATTGATAGCAAGCATATTAAACTGTCCCTACTTGGCTCACTGCTTTCGGCTACACGGTCCCAGCAGTAGAATGCAATTTTACATTTTAATTCTTAGGACGTAAGCATACAAACAATACCATATGTTTAAGTTGTACTAACCAAAATGATGAGATGTAAATTTAAAAAAAAAAACATATAAATATATTCTATTCTATAAACATCTCCAAATAGAATAAAAAAATCGCAGAAAAAAAATTAAGAAGCATAAAATGTTAAAAGTCAACAGAAACCAAAATGTTGGAAACGAGCGAAATAATTAGCGATGCGGTGTGACGAGAGCCGGTCGCGTGTTACGTCACCGCAGAAATACCGTTATGTAAAGTGTAACGGTGGTTCACGTTGCGCGCCCGCGGCCGGGTCGCACGATTGTTATTCATATTAAGCGAAAGCGCAACGCTTTTGTTTGTGGAGCGAGATAAAAAAGGAATCAGGTTCGAGGATGTAAAATCAACTGTATCGGTTAGCTTGCGTTAGGAGTGCGCATGATAGCCATAAAATCGGCGCGGGAATAACATCGAGGCCCGGGTTTCTAAACAAAAACACGACTAATTTCCATGTATCTACTAATATAGTTGATATGCGCTACACAGGTTCTAAATATAAATAACTAGCTGTGTCCGCGTGCGCGTAAACTTAATTGATTACACTTGCAAAAGCTCTTTGACCTCCTTAATTTGGCCCCATCGAATAATCCATTTTTAGCAGATGTCTAACTGTAATTCTTGTCAAATTGCATCTTTTTTAATTTTTCGTCTTCCTATTTTGGATATTTCGCAATAAGTGACCTTTATAGAAACCTATGCTGTTTCCCCCGGCAATAGAGCTTTGAAGTTTGCGTTGGATTTCATTGCTTTTCGGACTATAAGACGACCTTTACTCTATTCTCACATTTTGCCTCAACGCGAGTTTTACGATTAGAACTTGTTAATTGGTTAACGCAGCCGTTAACCAATGTATGCTTAATTCAATCGTTAATCATACATTGGTTAACATGTATATTAACGAGTACATTGGTTAACAATCTACGCTTAATTACTGAATTAATTAAACGTTAACCAATGTATGATTAGTAACTGTACTAATCATACATTGGTTAACGACAATATTAACGAATACGTTGGTTAACAATGTATGCTTAATACAGTTATTAAGCATACATAGTATACAAAATGAGATTTGTGCTTGTTGTCTCTTAGACTACAAGACAATATCTTGGGACTTGCGTGTCTCCACCGCGACAAATGGCAAACCAATACGCAACTACGCACGGTGAAACTGAAAGTAAAAGTATGTCAAGAAAATGTGTGTAGTCGGTTGCATAAAATAAATATTAAATATGTATGCGCCCATAACGATAGTGGCGGTGACCGTAAAATACCGATGTTGGGCGGAAAAACGATTTAACGCCCAATTAACGGGTACATCACTAATGCTTTTCCGCGTGAACGGCATTTGTTTAAGGTTGTACATAGCGGTTAAACATTGTTGTTATATAAGAATTGCAATTTAAGATGTTGTTTTGATCTCGATGTGTTTTTTTTTGTTTGCGACCAAAACAATGTCCATCTTTTATCTATCAGCCAAAGATGGAACCGTACACATAAAAACATATTTGTCTGATAGATAAATTTTCCTGACACCAATTACAGCTATTACAAAGCGTCGATCTTGTCTTAAAAATACCCATATTGAAGATAAATCATCATTATAAGTATGTACACATTACACACACAGAGAGACACACACGCACGCACACACTCTCACATCACACACTCCCACAAACACACTACACGCATAAACTAAAGTTGCTGCATCATGCATTTTGTTCCATTTCTTTTTATTTATAATTTAGTAGCTAAACTAGAAACATGTCAATGTTAGGGAAGGCACTAGCCCCTATGCTATGGGCTTGCCTAATTTAGGGTTTCAATGACTTAATTCTATAAATAAAGATTTCTTATTTCTATTTCTAAAAAAACAGCTATTGGAAGAGTACATGCTTCCTTTACGAATAAGAAAGAAAGCAGAGAAACGCCTCATATGGAGCATGTGATATGATGTCCTTTGATCGAGTGTGGAAGTTACAGTACCCTCTAGAGGAACCCAGAGTATCCTCTTCTTCTCCATTATTAAGCCCCAAGAGGCTTTTAAGAGCACCTGGTAGTGCGATAGTAACCACCTGTACGCGGGAGAACCTAGTGCGAGGCACAGAGAATGCGATTAGCGTGACTGAGTTTTGAGACGAAACCGTTCGTGGAGACAAGAAGAAGAAGTGCGATATTTAATAATTACCAAAAAATTACCTTATCAAATGTGATGACAGGATTCGCAGCACCTATGGTGCCGTCCTTCTTTTTCTCTATCTTGTACACGACGATGTGGTTATCCCTGACCGTGTGGACGCAGAAGGCTTTGGAGTCCGGGCTCCAGGCGACGTGGGACGCGTGGTCGAACTCTATGTTCACCCTCAGGGTCTTATGCTCCTTGACGGTCAGGTCGCGGATGTCCCAAAGTATCACCGAACCATCTGTAAGGAAATTAAAACTTCAGTTCTCTTTTGATTATCTACACTTTTAAAAGAGTAACTTGCAACTAAATTCAATATAGCGGAAACATGAACGGATTCATATATATTTTTATGTAACCAATGTATTTGCCAAATTTTGTGCTAAAAAAATCAATATCGAAAGCCACTGGCATTAAAACCTTTCGTTAATTATTATCCGGAATAATAAGGTATTAATGTTAATTGTAATTTGTTCGCATTATATTAACAGAATATAATATTTTAGTTCATTTAAACAAGGATATAAAAAGTTCCGTATACGTCCTGTTAATGTTTATACAAAATTACACTTGCATCGCGCATAAGCCTTCCGAAGGCTACTGTTGAGTAAACAGCTTATATTTACTTAAAACTTATACCATGTGGTATAAATAAATAACAATAAAATCTGTGTGAGATGTGTAAAAACAAATGGCCAAAAGCGTGTCAAGACACGCTTATATAAAAGGGTTCCATATCTGGTACACTATAAACGTATTTGTTAAATAACTTCAAAAGTTGTTCACAGATTTCATTCACAATAATTTTTCTAGTGAGTTTTTAGCATGTTCTATCAACATGGAAAATCTCAAGTCTCTACGTTTAATACTTTGGAATTGCTATGTGGGGGACCACCTTACGGGCAGACAGACGGACGGACAGAGCGAAATTAAAAGGGTTCCTTGTAGTACTACAGTACCCTAAAAAGTATTTGTCAACTTTTACTTGTATTGAAGACAACAGTTGTTTACTTTTTAAATATAAATAAAATTAAGGGGTTTTTTTTATAACGTTGAATTTTTTTTTTACTAATTGCATATACCCACATATACATACCTACCTAAAACAAAAGCAAGTAAAATAGTTTGTCTATCTATCAGTTGGTTCCGGATTATCGCCGAAATGGATGGACCGATTTCGACGGGATTTATTGGCAAATAGCGTATGTATGTCGCAAGGAGTAACATAGGCTACTTTAGTTTTAGAAAACTAATTAGTGTTCCACGCAAAAAATAAAAACCTTCTAAATTAAAAGATCACTTAATTCACGCGAACGAAGTCGCGGGGCATAGCTAGTATAAAATATAGGTTTAAATTTTTTTATTTCCATTAAAGACACATACAATTTAAAATAACTTTTTCTATATAAAATATAAACATACATATAATAAGTGAGTGAGTAGCAAATGTGTCTTCAACCAATAAAACTTAATAATAATTTCCTTCCATTTCGAAAACTTTTTACATTAGACCCAAATTTCTAAATTATATTACCCTTTGTTATGTGTCTTATAACATCAGGTACCTGCCTTTGAAAGTGTTCTCAAAATCACTACAAAAAAAAGGGACACGAATCGTTTATAGATCAAATTTCTCATTTCTATAGACGTTAATCAAATAATAATTCTATTTGTCTGTAAGAAAATGAAGATACTGTTATCCCCCCTAGAACACGGCGCTTTTATAACGCCTTAATATTATTCTATAATATATATTAAGCGCATTCGGAGCCGTACACGCGCGTTGTATGAGTATATTCCTATGCGTTTTCCTGTAATGTAGAAGGAACCTACCATATTATTATACCATAATATATCCAGTACCATTAGCAATGGTGGAGGTCGTAAGTTAATCAGTGCCCAGCATTTGAGTCGATCGCTAGGTTAAGTAGCTCTTGCCGCGGCCAGGAAATAGATGGGCGACTCATTCTAACACTGGTTTTCAACTTGGATCTCCTCCGTGTTTCGGAAGGCACATAAAACAGTGCGTCGCTGAGTGATATTAGTCGTGAGATTGTGGGGGTTCCGGGGAGCTTGACTGGAACCTGTATCTTTTGAGCAAGGTTTTCCGACACTGCTACTTTCAATAACTAAATAATTTTAATAACACCCTATAACACAGGCATTAAGTTATCTACCTTAGGAACAGACGTCCGTGTGTCATATAGTCCTGTATATATTTATTAAATTTATATTATGAAATTTATGTTATACAAGTTCATTTTTAATTTCAACAATGACATAGCAAACGTTGAAGAGTCATTATTTGAGTCGATTGCCAGATGAAGTACCACTTGCTGATATGGGTGATACATGGGTGATCCATTTTAACACTGGTTTATATTAAATATCCAACCTCCTCCTTGTTTCGGAAGGCACGTAAAACAGTGGAATTAACGTCACTGAGAAACTAGCCGTGTGATTGCAGAGATCGTGTGGATTCCGAGAATAACGTCACATGGCAATCGGTCATCTTAACTCGCCCCGCAGCCACATCCTCTGCAATCTAAGCGGACCCTGGTACTAGACCGTGATAACGCTAGGAAGAAGAAGAATGACATAGTAAACTTTATTTTAGTCTGACATTACACACACACACAAACTTAACACATAATACTTTTTAGTTATGTCTAATATTCCTGTTTCCCCTCCTACTAAGCTTAAATTAAAGGCTTATGTAATCAGTGGATGCGAATTATAATAAATACTTGAACAAGATACTTTAGTCCATCCCTTCTACCGTTGAGCTCTTTCGGCTATAAAGTTAAGAAATAGGAAGACGAACAACGCAGGCCTGCCAAACATTTGGTTTACGGAACACGCTCTTTGTACCCCGATTTATACACAAACGCATTCAGTGAAGTAAGACATATTTATTTTCTGCCCTAATGCGCCTTCTGAAATATTCATGCCGTGACCGAGCCATCCGTCATGTTGATATCGCCCAGATGATGTTATGCGAATACTTTTGACAAGCAAGTTATAATAATGGATTTGGGACATTCCACGTTCAGATCGTAGGCTTATCCGACCCTTGCTTTAGGCCTTCCTATATGAAGTACAACCCTTGAAACTTTCTAAGTTCAAATAATATTATCTAATTATATATTGCTTCAAAATGAAAAATATGTTTATTTTATATTAGTATATATAAACTCTCTCGCATCGTCCAAAATTTCTTGCAAAATTTAACAGTGATTTAAAAATAGTTAAACCACCATGGATTTTTAGCAATAATCTATATATATAAATTTAATTGTTGGTTAGTCTACATTATAACTAGAAATCATTGTTTTAATCCCCTTATTTCAAAGAATTTTTAAAAGGATACAAAGAAATTAAACGTCAAAAGATTATTTAAAAGTACTTAAAAATACGGAATTGGTCGCTATTGCAGAATACTTAAATAGATGATGTTCTTACTAGAATTATTACTGGCGTGCCAATAAAATTATCATTTCATAAAAGTTCGACCTATGTCACGTTTTATGGAAAAGATACAAATGAGTCAATCTCATATAGCTGTAATTGTTTCTTTGCAGTAGCTGGTCATTTTTTCTTTGCAGCAAATGAGCCAAAATTCGAAGTAAGACAATGTCTGCCAAGTCACTGTAATTGTTAATATGAGTGAGTGGCTGGCTAACGAACAAGATTGTGATATTAAAGGACGATAACAAACAAAGAACTCTAAACATTTAGGATCACCCAGTTTACAACCAACTCGTCACTTTTTCCATGCTGTTAACTCTGAAATCAAGATTTATTTTACTGACCTACAACATGGATGGCTTTACTTTTATGCTCTTATTAAATACTATATTTTGCCAGCGGCTTTGCTAAGATTATCGAATAGTACTTTTATCAAGATATAAAACCTTATTATTCTCAAAACATATCTCTCTCCCTCTGTATTTTAAGAGTTTCTAAACACTCTTATCGGTATACACGAAACACTTTCACACCACTTTTGTTTAGCACATTCTCTTAAGCAGGCGAACTCGGGGCAAATCGCACTCTATGTAATAACACGAGCCGCTAACAATAAATAAAGATTAATTGCCTGGCCTACCACACCGAGACGCCATAGCGACGTCGCTGGCTACTAAGCCATGGATATTGCGGTTGCCAAATGAGTAGCCAGTAGTAGTCGTAGCTACGCTTCTAATTTGGCGACGTCGCCAAGAGAGTAAGGCTCCTACCACACCGAGACGCCATGGCGACGTCGCTGGTTACTAAGCTATGGAAATTGCGGTTGCCAAATGAGTAGCCAGTAGTAATCGTAGTTACGCTTCTAATTTGGCGACGTCACCAAACCGTCGCCAAGTGAGTTGCTTGTCCTAAATTTTAATATGAATTGATTGGATACGTAACCGGCGACGTCGCCATGGCGTCTGGGTGAAGTAGGGCTCTTGGATATCATGTCAACTGTACAAAATTCACGTCATTCATGTAATTTAGCGAAAATAAAAGAAAGGAGAGCGTTGTTGTATAAGCATTTGGTCAAATACTGTTAAATGAATTAAACCACTAGATACTGATAGAGCTTGAAATTTCACTAACGACACCTGTCTTCTTCTTTCAAAAATCTTTAAAAATGTACAACCAGTTAGTAACAAAATAAATATTACCATATTTTTTAAACAGTTTCAAAACTGTGTTTTACACTGTACTCGTAGCCGCTGTAACTGCGTAGCAATACCGTAGTCACAGTAGCATATCGACGTAGAATGTTGTGAAGGCTGTAATAGGCCCAGCATTTCTTGAGTTATAACGAGAAAGATAACTAATTTAGGTTAAATACCGACAGCAGCGGCACCTACAGGGTCCAAAACTTTATCAATATCGATCCAGCGACTTAAGAGGAACATGAAGACAAAGGCTTGCGGACTAGATTTTTAAATGCATATACAAAAGAAATATTGCACTGCTATAAATACTTCTACGCTTTGAAGAAATATGCTGTAAAGATAACATGGTATTCCGGCTTCTTGATGTTCCCTAGGCTATTCTGAAAAAAAAAAACAAAAGGCAGGAAATTCCTTGCAATTTGCACGGATTTCGATTTTTGCACATGACACATTTTTTCCTCCTCCATCTCCTGTGACCAGGAGAGATGTAACTCTGTCAAAACGTCAAAAAAAATAAAAACAAGGGACTATCGCGATTTGACCCGAGTCTGAAATAATTATATTGACTGCATCGTGTTTAGATGTCTAAAACATTCCAAACAGTAACTGGAACAAAAAGTTAATATGAATTTTTTAAATATGTGACGCGCTCAGTCGCGTGACGTCTATGGAAAAAGGGTCTCCGTAGGGATAATTAATATTTTATCATACTTTAGGGAGCAGTGACCTGTTTGGTATAATATTTATTTAATAATATTTGATATAAAGAGTGAGCAAATCTGAAGTGGGAATGGGCTGGCTGGAACGAACCCGCAAAGGTAACATAATATTATAACGATTTGGATGCCTTTTCGGGAAAGTTTTGGATGAGATTGGCCTAGGATAGAGGAATGTAGACCGACAAGGGGGAGGCCTTCGCCCAGCGGTGGGACACAATATGCTAATTCAATATGTATACTAATATATAAAGCTGAAGAGTTTGTTTGTTTGTTCGCTAATCTCAGGAATTACTGCTCCAATTTAATAAATATAATAAACAAATAATAAATAAATATATACAGACTATATGACACACGGACGTCTGTTCCTAAGGTAGATAATTTAAATGCCTGTGTTATAGGTAACAGACGCCTGTTATACACAAATATTCTTTTTTTTTAGAAATATATAAATACATACATATAGATAATACACCCAGACTTGAGGGCCGATATAACATACGCGTGAGTTTAAATCATTTGTCTGTAGAAAAGGTCGTCGGGGCCAGTACAGACTACTTTCACCACAATACTACTACTGTTTTAGGATCTACCGAGGATTTTTTTATTTTCACAACATTGTTCTATGGAACCATTTTTCACTATACTTTGAACAGGCAAGTAAGGACACGTCATCGGTCCAAGTCATTTGCCTCCCTGTTAGATGGCTGAATAGCATTCATGAAACTAGCTGAACGGCGCCGTTAATTAAATAAGGCTGTTAATTGAACGGTTAATTAAGTTATCTGCCTGCGACATATATACATACATATTGACAGAGCTAAAGAAGTTTTACTTCAGTGGTATAGTCAAAAGCAAACTCGTTTTTTTATTAAATTACATCTGCTAGATGGCATTTACAATTTTTGTTGCACAATCAAAACTAATTTATCATGTATGTATCTATAACTTTATCAGTGTAAGTACTTGTAAATTGAACTCACCACAAAGATCATCCTTGTAATCGTATAACAGAGCCACATTGGTTTTCTTCATCGGAAATTTAAATTGGATCCAATAACTATTGTAATCCACTGATTCTTTACAATATTGACTTAGTAAGCTACGGTAATAAAAAAAAACTAATATGCGTATTAGCTATCATAATAACAAAGAAATAAAATAAAACTGCTGTATCGGTGTTAAATTAAGTAATTTATAATATTTTATTAAATTAATACTAGACATATATTTTAACCCCTTTTAAGAAAAGACCATAATATTTTTATCGTCTTATATAACTTTTCATAAATTTTCACACCTGGGGTACGTAAATATTAAAAACACAGAAGGAAAATGATAAAAGGAAACGTTATTGTAAAGGTTGAGTTTTATTAATTGAATGGCTTCTTTAATTTTTCAACAATGGCCGGATTTAGTGGATGCGCCCTACTGAAAGTAAAAACCGAACAAAATATTTTCGTTTTTTCATTTACAAACTACATTTCATTCGTCATCAAATTTTATAATATGTCTTGTTTCTATGCAAACTGTATATCAAACAGTAAAACATGTGATAATGTGACGTGTTCGCACTCATCGAGTTCTGGTATACGGAAGTCTGGGATTCCCTACCAAAGGTTAATGTGATATAAAATATACTGACGTATCTTGGAACCAGCTTTATTGTTTGATATTTCCTTATTACCGGTACCTGGGTACTAGGGTAGTTTCTGTTATTAAATGCGAAAACAACTATGTTTCCTGTGCCTTCACAGTTTAATTTAACTGGTCATGAAATTTTACGAGCACGTAGATAGGAGTAAAGGGATGCAATAGAAAGGCACCTTCTATCAAAACTGATTGACACAAATTACATTAACGTAAAGCGGAGTTGTGGGAAAATACTTGTAACTAAAAAGTTAGTTCCGCTGTAACTTTTTATTCAACATTAATTTTTTTCTTAGTGGAGCCTTGTCGGCGTTTCTTATATCTGTAGAAAAAAATGCTGAAAAGATATAAAAATAGATTTTTTAAAGAGTTAAATATTGTTATCATATATTCGGACACCACCTATACTGTACATATCGTTAAGAATTTCACACAAACAGGTTTATCAATGTTACACCTGTAACATATATGTTACGCAACACATTGTTTCTGCGACTATTAAAATAACTAGAAAAGCAGAGTATAACTACTTCGGCCCAGTTAACTTAATTATTCCTATAAAAATTCCTGAGTCACGGAGTACGTCGCAGAAATCAATACCAGTACTGAGTCATATGGAAAACGACCACTTCCTTTGTTTGGAGCGATGTACATTTACCTGCGTATATTGTACGCGGTAAATAACACGCTATTTTCATTTTTTAAACGTGTATAATGCTATATTTTTAATTACAAATAAATGGGAACAAAAAAAAACGAATCAAAACTGTGGTTCCCGTACGGCCTTCTTTAGTCATCGTCCGGCTTTACATGGTATTGATTCCATACATGGGGGATATCGTAACGATCATCAGGCTTTGCGACCTGATGATTGCCGTGGTGTTAGTGGTATGTAATTGCGCCATTTTGTACTATTGTGTACTCCATACTTGCGTACCGAGGCTTCGCCGGCTATCCATTACGTATCGCGATTCCTTTTATTTTTGTCGCCATTCGTGTACCGCTTTAGCACAAATTTACCAGCGATTGTGGAGTAATGTAGTGAATTACAAATAAACAGAATCTATTTTTACTTTTATTTATTTTCTTAATAAAAAGGGGTAGTTCTCAATTCGTTTGTATTTTTTAATGTTTGTTACCTCAAAACTTTCGACTGGGTGAACAGATTTTCATGATTCTTTTTTTATTTGAAAGCTGTTGCTACCCGTGTGGTCCCATTTCAATATGGTCCAATTCTGACAGTTAGAAGTCGATTTTTTTTTTAAATTTTATTGAGAAACAGATTTTTTCGGCGGCCATGGAGGGATTCCAGGAAGTCGCGATATTGGCCCACTTTAGCTTTTCTGAATTCTTCCCTACATCCATTACTCCAGTGATAACACATCATATTATATATTATAGAATAATATTCATGCGTTATACGAGCACCGTGTTATGGAGGAATTACGGCATTTAACCATAATTGTACTAATTACTGTCCATTTTTTTAATATATGCGCATTTTTGGTACAGTATAAGACAAGAAAAGACTTTATGCATTGGAATTATAACTAGTATTTTATTTAATGTAATGTTTCTTTATTCTTCACAGTGGACATGACTGTATGTGTCGTAAATAGTAAAACTTTAAAATTGCGTCAGGTGTGAAATTTGTGGCCTCTTCTTACGACAATTAGCAAAGCCACTGTCTTAGGACATATCCTTGACACCTTTTGGCTGATAGCTCTCCGTTAGAATTTCCAGCGTAAAGTTTTTTTTAGGTATTTGTGCATAGAATGCGCATTTGCATATGGAATTTAATTGGCGTTTTTTAATTAAAATCAGTAACATTAAGAAAGAAATGTCGAAGAATGAGATGAAAAATTAAATATTTAGAAAAAATAAAAGGATATAGGAATTATGAAACACTAGCTGAACCCGCAACTTCGCCCGCGTATAATAAAGTGAAAAAATTTAGCGGGCTATCTAACACTGAAATAATTTTTGAAATCGGACCAGTATTTTCAGAGATTAGCACTCTCAAAAAAACAAACAAACTCTTTAGCTTTATATTTGTATAGATTCATAGAAGACACGCTGATATACTTACAAGGGTTCCGGATCTGCTATGCGTAAAATTAGTTGTTTAACAACTTTCAAAAGTTCTTATTCGATTTCGCTCCAAATAATTTTTCTAATGAGTTTTTGACATGTTCTATCAACATGGAAAATGTTAAGCCTGTACATCTTGAGAAATCCCAGGGTAATAAAAATAGTCCAGCGATTTCGACGACGGCCATTCAAGAAATCAAGGATTGCGATTCTTGTCAAGAAATTACAAGTGGAGTAAAAGAAGGATGTGTCATGGCACCTACTCTTTTTGCAGTATACTTTGCCTATGTAATAAAGGATACATATAGGAATAATAATAAATATATACAGGACTATATGACACACGGACGTCTGTTCCTAAGGTAGACAACTTAATGCCTATGCTATAGATAACAGCCGCCTGTTATACAGAAATATTTTTTTTTACAAATATATAATTACATACATACGGATAATACACCCAGACTCGATATACCGACGAAAATGTTGAAATGAATAACGCAGGCTACACAGAGAATACAAATAG
>JANCMC010045345.1:0-24957 GCA_024363005.1 Charaxes varanes
ATTTCTAATGGGCAAAGACCTTTACTCATGGAGCGGCGTTTCTTGACTACATTGCACCATTTATCTGCATGTGCACGTACTAGCTTTTGTTCTAAGCTTTCCTTTCTCTTCGTGACACCTAAATTGTTCTTCGTTGAAATAATGTGCAATTATTATGCAGTTAGTTTGTAATTTACAGAAATTATAATAATGCCACGGAAGAAATCGTACATTTTAATGGTTGGTGTACAGTCTAAAAGCAGTTTTAATTTGTTTTTTATGGCGATGCACAATTTATTTATGGCCTGCAGTACAATAGACACCAGTAAGATAATTGTTTTGGGCGTCACGTCTTAGGGGATACCAGAATCAACACCAAAATATATTTGCTAACACTTGGAAGGTAAGGCTTTAAGTTGAAGTCAAAAACTATTTTCCGCAAATATGATGTTCTTAAATAATAAAAATGCGTTGGTCAAACACGGTTTGGCTTGATAGATTCTCTAAGTACTAGTTACTAACCGATGCTACCAGGCGCGGATTGCTTAAAACATCAGGTCATCTTAAGGAGCCATTCATAAAGTCACACGAATTTTTCGATTTTTGAACGTCCCATGTACAAATTTTTCAATTTTTGAACACCCCCGTCCTTGTCACAGGTTGTCACATTTTCGATATTCTCTCCCCCTTGATGTGATACCTCATATTTTAAAATTTTTATGCATGTATTATAATGAATTCAAAGAAAACAGAAGTTTCCATGAAATTTTTTATCAATTTTTGACGATGTTTAATTTTGACGTCACAAAGCTTTGTCCACCACCGTCCCCTGCCCTTACACAATGTAACACTTTGGTGATATCCTACCCCCTCCTTTAACATGTGATGAATTTCTAGATGACTCTTACTTCTCAACTAACGCTGACATGAAAGCGAGACACGCTGAAATGAAAGAGGCATAGAGTATAGAATTAAAATAAAAGCTGGTCACTTACAGTTTGTCTAAAGCAGCTTTGAACGCGACCCAATAGGAGTTAGTACTGTCCACACTCGTGGGGCCCACGTAAATATCCTTTTGTTCAAACTCATATGTCACATTATCACCCGCTTCCTTGCACCACTGCTTAATCTGAAATAAAATTAGTTTTTTCCGAGTTATAACAACCATCCTGGGTCGAAGTTAATTAGAGATAGCGCCTCGCTTGCTTTTTAGTCTGCAGTCGAATTGGTTCGGCTCGTCCTGGTACCAGTACCTCTTTCTCACATAAGATCGTCGTAAAGTGACGGCAATGCTGTCACTTCAAGAGATGGTATTATTGTTGCCTTTCGTTCGGTTTGTGAGAGTTCCCGGTAGCCTAAATCCTTCTTTAAAGGCTGGCAACGCATCTACGAACCTTCTGGTTGTGCAGATGTCCATGGTCTTCGGAAGTTACTTAGGTGATGAACCGCCTGCTCGTTTGTCTCTTGTAATATATTAAAAAAATCAAACGTCTTTCTTATCTTGTCGTTCATGTTCTTTTATTATCAGCTACACGTTTACATATTCTCCGTCAGATAAGTGCAGAAAGAGGAGCAGAAGAAGATAAAAAAGTTTTACCTTATTTTCAAATTCCTCTAAATCCAGTGACAAATTTAATCGCAGATCGAAACTCACAGTTAATTTCTCTGGGACCACATTATTCTGTATACCACCCTGCGGATAGAAATAGTGAGAGCAAATAAAAATACGCATATTATGTAATTATATATACGGTTACTGTACCAAAAGGATAGTATTTTGGTAGAGTTAAAAATAAAGAAACGTTATTAAGCATAAATGGCTGTGACTGACATTGAATAAAGATTATATAGTTTAATCCCCCAAAAGGGTATGTTTTTCTCTTCTTTTCGGTAAAATTTTGAACTGGGTACCTTGCGGATTTCAGTCCATACCTTATACCGTTGAGCTATTGAGGCTCTATCATGTTCATCATCTTTACGTTGGGTATAAGTTGATTTTCCTTACCAACTGAAGGCGGTGGTGCTGGTACAGAATGTTGGTTATAAAGACTTGATCGAGACTCCACAGTGTGGTGGATAGCACCGGATCTATCTAAGTATACGTCATCTAGGTCGTCAAAATCAAATCCGGTTGTCACTTGATACTCTGTCAATGGAACTAAAGGTCTCTGCCTGTCTTTGGTTCTTATTGACTCGTTGAGATTTTGCTTTGCCTCTTTCGGTTTGAAAGCTGTTTTTGGACTATCTTCGAATTTAATGTCATTCGTGTGCTCAGGACTAGTTTGACCACTCGATTCACCGATATAGAAATTCGTAGCCAGAGTTTCAGAGACGTCTTCATCTTTCACGTCAGCATTTGACGCTTCCTTATTGACTTCTTTTTTGCGTGATGATTTTATATTCGTGTGATGTTTTTTACAAGTCTTACCAACCGTTTGTTCGTCTGATTTTTCTAGAAGAGAATCTTTGTCTGATTTATCAGACATGTCGCTCCTGTTTGAGAATTCATTATCCGATTTAAGAGGTATGTACAGGTCTTTTGTAGAACGTTCCCAGTCTCTTCTATGCAACACTTCATCTATAACGCTAGGGGCTGAGTGGTAGCGTGTGTCTGGTTCGTTAATATCCAAATGAGATTTACGTCGACTTCTGATCTCCTCGTGACTCCTGTGTGATGATAATGGCTGTTTTGTGTGACCTGTACATAAAACATGGTAATTATTTTGGTTATTTCATTAATTTAACTAGAGCAGCAGCTTATGTGGATTATGGCTCATTCTTGCAAGAAAAGTAAATCAGTTTTATAAACGAAAAAAATATATTTTTCTAAAATACCAGAAGTGCTGGGGAGATGAAGGGAGACAGCGCTGCTTCCGAATCTTCGTCCAAACAATTCGCCTCGATGCCGTGAAGTTGATTCTGAAAAGTTGGTTTTGCAGACGTCAATCAACTTTTCAATTTTTTACTTAGGACAAGCCTAGGCAAGATTGTGCCATAAAGGTTTTAAAAATGACAGTTAATTTTTTTCATAAAAAAATATAGAGTATAGAATGGAAGGAGGACCGTCTCAATGTATTAAAGTGTCCGTCGAAATCCGCAAATAAGGGGGCCCCGATTACAATGAGGGAGAATTTTAATGATCAATTCATTGTTTCATACTATACCGCGCGTTTCCGGGAGGTTTCTGGTTGGTTTCTGGTCAGTTCATTCTACACCAGCGCCATTTCGGTGAATCTCAGAATGATAATTTGCTGTTTACAAATGGCCACTTTTAGTTATTTCCTCAAAATATGGGAGAACCATCTTTTATTCTAATCTCCATAATTAAAAAAAATTCAAATGATTAGTTTATGCAAAATAACCAATAACGTGATAATGTTAAACCTCATATAACATACGTCATACCTAATACTAACTCATCTAAATCTTATTAATCATAGTTATTAATTAGTATAAAATAAATAAATATTAAAGGGAATTTTTGAGTTATCTAGATAAAAATGAAAGCGGAAATTATTTTTGGCCGTATTATAAAACCTTAAGGAAAACTAGCGAATCAAACCTTTATACAGCGATACAGCTTTTAAACTAGGCTTGCCTTTGTCAATTAAGGGTAGTCCCATAGAGAAAATCTCTTCTTCATGTGTAAATTAGCTTGCTTTAACAATACAGTAATACCCCCTATAACACGGTACTCTAACAACGCGTTTTCATATAACGCGATTTCAATTCCTCGTATTGCATGGGTATTCCCTCGGATAACGTGGAGATTCATGTACAAACGTACATTTTTGGCCTTGAAGTCCGCAAAGTACTACGACACAATGTCCCCGGCGACACTATATGATCGTTGAAATGAAGCTATGTCTGGCTCCGGCATAAGATATGTAACAAACTAGAAACCGCAATAAATGTTTTTTATTATTATTATAATGAATAATAAAAGAAAGTGTTCACAATTTTTAGCTTTATTTTACATAAAAACACCACTTACATATTCTAGTAAAAAAATAAAAAATATTTTCTAGCCAACCTGGTCGTAGAACTTTATTAGGTCGCAATTCTCCATTTCCACGTCTCTGTAACCTATATAACAATTACCTACACTGTTTTTATAGATATTTTTCATCTCGCAAATTGCGCAGTGTAATACTTGATCTTTAACATTAATGAATTGACAAAGAACAAACGTAACCTAAAACATATATGTCGTATTAATTTTAAAGACACATCGCACGCTTAAGCATAAGGTGACCTAACAAAAAAAAGGACAAAAATGTACAAACACTTTGAGCTATGTCTGGCTCTGACATCAAACAAAGGTTGAGACATTCTAGTAAGTATGAAAATACCTGTAACAGAAGGTCTCGCACTTCCATAACAAATGGTGATTACATAATTTACTTTATTACTAATGTGTGTGTTGTGTGTGTAATAGTGTCTGTGTGTGAGTGCGTGCGTGCGTGTGTGTGCGTGCTTGCGTGCGTACGCGTGCGCGCGCTCGTGTGTGTGTGTGTGTAAGTCTTTGGGGGTTAGTGTATTTGAGCGTTGAGTAAATTGTTTCTTTAAACTCTGTTACTACGATGTTGTAGAGGAACATTGAAGTCCAAAATATCTCTACGTCTCTCAAGGCTGAATATTAAAGCTTTTTAATCAAATCTCGTTGATACAGTATACAGTCCAACACAGTGGGTTTAAGAGTCCCTTTATTAAATTAAATTAGCCCATCTTACTCAATAACTTCTTCCTAGCGTTATCCTGGTCTAGTACCAGGGAAGATTGCAGAGAATTTGACTATGGGGCGAGTTAATTTCACCTCCTGACGTCATCCCCGGAAACCCTACAAATTGACGACTAATATTTCTCAGTGAAATTAATCGGGACCCACTGTTTTACACACAGGAAAGAGGTGGGACTAAAAACCTGTGTTAGCATGGATCATTCATCTATCACACGGCTGCGATAAGAACTGCTTAACCTAGCGATCGACTCAAATGTCGGCCACATATTAAGCTACGACCTCCTTTATATAAGATCTCCCTTACAACACACCTCCTTTGTTATAAATAGAAAGATTTATAAATCGAAAAATGTCTACATCGGACTTTGTATAGTCACGAGCTTTAAGAGCGCTAGCCGTATCAGATATTGGTCACGTCTGCTTATCTAGACTCCGTGTAGTTATTAAGGATACAAGGATGAAGGAAGGCTACAAGGACCACCTAAGAATCACACCCTATTTGCCGTGTGTCGCCCTAATGAGATTTCTAATTTCATTAAAAATAAAAGACATAAATAGAACAAAAGTCATACAGAAGCTTAATTCAGGCCTCCAAATTGCAAATATTCCGAAATTGGCTTCGAATATCACCAATCATGACGTTTCCCGTTCAATGCTTAATTTCATAGATAGCCTTTGTGTTCAGTAATTACTTTGCGAGACAGTCCGTATCGACGCGGCTGTTGATAGATAGCGTATCAATAAAGGGGAGTGAAATGCGGTAATGTACCGGAGTCCATTACTGGTCAAATATTTGTCCATTTGTCGTGACAAATAGAGCCGCCATAGTGCAACGAGTACAGGGACATAAATGCTCATGGTGTGTGGTTCCATGCCGGACCAAATATTTGGTAGAGAATTTGGTTTTACTCCTCTCTTTTTTATTATAAAAGCTTTTTAAAGTTCTGAATTTGGAGAAAAAAAAAATGGAAACTGGATAAATGTCACCAGTCTTAAAGGCAAGCATCATTGGAACAGTTGAAAATCAGGTTAGACTGTATGGGCTATGAGCAGGGCATTCAAAGTCAAGTTTGACTAATATTAGATCAAAAATGTTTGACTAATATTAGACCTTGCAGTGCTTATGAACTTCATGTGTATAATTATTATTATTATTATTTTTAATCTTTATTATATTCTTTTGGGGCATTGAATTTTCCAAAGAAAATTTGGAAAATGTCAGAAAAGCGTTAAAAAATAAATAAAGAATTTGAAAATTTCATGGGCTGTCTTCAATCGGTAGGAGTTTTATTTCTTTTCAAACATTATTTATGAAATTAATATAACAATACCATCACTATTTGACTGATCCATGGGCATAGTTGAAATTGACCCTAACTTTCGCTCCGGGAATTAGGGTTATGATTCCCGCCACAAGTCTGGGTGTATTATAGACCTGTAAGTATTTATATATTTAAAATATATAAAAATATATATATGTGTGTGTAACAGGCGTCTGTTATCTATAATACAGGCATTAGGTTGTCTACCTTAGGAACCGACGACCATGTGACAGTCCCGTATATTTATTTTACTATTATAAAATAATGTTCTAAATTTATTTCACTGCCTATGGAAATTGATATATTTTTTTCAAATCTATCACTACAAATATGTATATTATTATTATTATAATAAAATATGACATAGTCTTTGTCAAGGCATCTTTGGAACTTTTAAGACACACTTTTTAGCGCCTCATTGGTTTAACAGTTAACAGTGAAAAAAGCGAACTCATTTCAAGGAGAACCCGGTTCTATCCCTGTATTCTGTTAGGGTAATTTCGCACAAAATTAAAAAAAAAAGAAATATTTATTTCGCAGCGGCCCTACCATGGAAATCGGAGTCGTATGACCAGCTGAAAGATTTGTATACCGCGTGGAAGAAGGGCGTCCACGTACCACAGGATGGCACGTACCCTGGGGCGCTGCTGTCGTTGCTGCAGCGAGGTCTGGTGTTGCAACGGGATCTGCGCATGGACCTGGCCACTCTGCAGGCCACGCTACAATCCGTGCAGGTATGGACAGCTGTATCAAATATCCTGAGGGTATCTGATACTCGCCCCTTGCCTATAAGTTCCTACAATCTATTAGAAGTGGCGCCACAGTAGCGGTCCTTTTGGTCTGCGGCCAAATTGGGCCAGCGCGTCCGGGTACCAGTACCTCTTTCTCAGATAAGATCGGCTTGAAGTGGCGGCAATGCGGTGACATGAAGCGATGATATTGTTGTAGCGTTTCCTTCGGTTTGTTGGAGTCCCCGACGGTGTTCATTTATAGGCCGACAACGTATTTGGGAGTCTGTTGGTTGTGCAGAGGTCCATGGACGTCGGTAGTCACTTTAGTTACCTGCTCGTTTGCCCGTTTTAATATAAATAACAAACGTCTTTCAAAGTACTGAAGAACGTCATAATGTAAAATTATTCTTTTAAAAGTCATTATTCAATAATTTAATTTATTTTATAAAAATATACTATTTAAAAGATAAGTTTAGTATGTCTTCTTTCTGCCAATTTTTTTGCAATCGACACTTATAATACTATTCTTTTTAAAGCATGAGAAGCACTATAGTGTGACATGGAGATTCGTACGGGTTCGTAAATAAACCAAATTACAGTTTTAGTTGCTATGGTAGTCCGCTAGATGTCAGTATGCGTTGTCGGGTCATTTTCGTGTCGCGGTGAGGAGAGTCTCGCGAACAGAATGACCCCCCGCGGCTTACGCCATCAAAGCATACTTACCTGGCGTATGTCAAACTTTATATATTACGTATTGAGACGATTTACCTATTATTGAATTAGAAAATCATAGTGATAAATTATTGAAATGTTAATATTATTAAAATATTTCGCTTATTATTAATATTAATATACTTTATAGGTATTTCATATTTGCAGGCGGTTTATGTCGTAAACAAATCGGTGGTTAGATTTGGCTCACACTAATAACGCAACGTGAATAAGAAAAAAGCAATAACGTCATAATAAATATAAGAGCAAAAAGGTGGATGCTCCAGTGACCTTCATCTCTCATAAAATCGATGTAATAACCTTAACAATCTGCGGCAATATCGGAGGGTGGAATAGGGGTGCGTTCCACTAAGCGTTAACCACGTTAACAAAGTTTAAAATAAATCTTCATAGCTCTTTGACAGATCATGAGTTTCTGGTATTATTTTATGTGTTTGCATAGAGGTCTGGCAGCCATAATAAGGAATTGGTAATTTATTATTTACGTATGAATATGTATAAATTGTACTTGAATGTAGATTAATTCAATAATTGGTTAAAATTGAAAATAAAATATCAAAGTATTTAATACTAGCCGACCCAACAGTCGTTATCATGCCCGAACGTTGTCTCACTCTTACTATTATGATATTGAATTTAAAACATAGCGCCATATATTGGTCGCAAACCCCACTGACCGCCGCGCCATCCGGCCGCTTTTTGACCGACTTCGAAAAAGGAAGAGGTTATCCATTCGACGCGTATGTTTTTTTATGTTTGTTACCGCAGAACTTTCGACTGGGTGCACCGATATTGATGATACTTGTTTCATTTGTAAGCTGGTGCTTCCCGATTAGTCCCATATTAATTTAGTCCATATCTAACAAAGGTTTCCATGAGAACAATAAAATTCTAAATTTTGATTAAGTACGTGCGTAACAAATTGTCGAATAACTCAGTATCACGATTACCGATTTCGACTATTCTTTTTTATTAGAAAGAATGTACTTTAAGGGTATTTTGATGAGATTTTGGTTAGGTTCTGACTACAGGGTCTATGATAAAGTAACGGAACTTATAAAATTGAATTATCATGCTTTTGTTTGAAAGATTTCTCAGTTGTATTTTTAAGCCTATGTTTGAAGAAGATTGATTTACCCGTTAACTAGTTGGTGGTGGAAGAAGAGATAAACAAACGAAAGAAAGCGAAAATATACGATTGGGGTATCAAAAAAAACATATGATATGTTTTAGACAAAAATTTAAACATAAATTATTTTTAAATAAAAAGAAAACCGCATTCAAAAACAAAAAGGCGAGGAACTAAAAAGCAAAAAATAAATAGTACTTTTATATGATTTAGTGGACACTTACTGATATGCTGAAGCTTACATTGTAAGAGATACGTGAACAAAATGAAGCAGGGTTGTTTCTATGAATTAGTTCTAAATAAAAGTCCGCGATAAAGTATGTCTATATAGTAAGGTACATTCACATCAACCTTTTTTTGTGTAACGCGGGTAAATAAAACAAAGGTAGGTAACTCACTGCAGCTATGTTCTACTAAACAATATTAATACTTATATATATGTTTGTATATGTTTTGGGCTCTCTGAAGGCACATGATGTTTGATTTGCTCGCTGATGACCGTAATTATACTCTTAGCTCGTTGGACAGGGATAGCGCAGATTGTCTGCCAAGGAGCCAGAGTAGGTTTTTAAATCTGTGGTTGATGTCGTTGCCTTTAGCTTTTATGTAATCTTTCCAGGTCATCTTATGGTCCAGGTGAAATCCTAGTTACTTAACGCATGCAGTTTGTCGGAGTCGAGGCTGACGGGGGGGACAAGTTTCTCGTCTTAAGGTGAATGTGATGTGATGAAAGATGATATGAAAAGTTTCCTTCCGTCTTTTTACATCCCCTTTGACGCATACGACGTAGACGATATTTGCAGCACGCATTCTGCCCATGTTCAGTCAAACACCATAAGGTTACATTAAAAAAGTTTAAATTGCCAAAAAAGTTACATTGGAAACAATTTAATATGGGGTATATGGATATAATGTAACCCTCTATGCATTAAGTAAGTAAGTATTAAATTATAAGTCTTAAGTGTTGTAATTTTTCGCGCATTTTTTAAAATTTTTTCCTTCATAACAACCTTCTCCTGACAATAACAAACACAACAAAAAACGAATTAGCGAATTTGGTAAAGCATTTCACACGTTATGCCATACCAAAAGAGATTGGGATCCACTTTTATCTATACTAATATATAAAGTTGAAGAGTTTGCTTGTTTGAACGCACTAATCCCAGGAACTACTGATCGGATTTCAAAAATTCTTTCAGTGTTAGATAGCCCATTTATCAAGGAAGGTTATAGGCTTTATATCATAACGCTAAGTCCAATAGGAGCGGAGCATCGATAAGTAATGTTTCAAAATCGGGGGTTCTTTTCCCCATTAGAGAGATTCCGCTGCGTGCACTGCACAAATGGTTAAAGTTTCGCAAAAGTCATGTATGACAAAATTGTTTCCCTTTAAAAGTTCTGAATAAAAGTCCGCGACAGCGTATGTCTATCTTTTAAGGTTGGCTCAGTGTAATCTTTTTTATGCTAATGTATGTTCTAAAATAAAGCATTATTTCTGAAGGTCTTTTTATAAGCATGATATTAATCGTCATCCAAAAACTATTCTTAAACCTCTAAGTGATAAGTATATAGAAGACATACAGTAATAATACAAGAAAAATATAATTACCTGAAACTTGTTCGTTTTTAAGCTCCGATACAAAGACATGTTCAAATCCTGAGCTGCTGATTTTACCTTTTCCTCTGGAATACAAACCGAACCACATTTGTTTGAGGAAATCTCTCTGTTGCTTAGTGTCTTGTGTTACGTAACCTATAAGAAATATTTTTTATCATTATTTATATCAAAAAGTTCCCGTAACTCTTAACTTATAATTTTGTATTTATTTCTTCACTGTATTGTATTTATTCATATACATTATATGTACGTATATAACTCTGTAAGTAGATATACCGCAAGGAAAACCTTTCTTAAAGACCGTAAGCATTTTGTATTTTATTTATTAAACAAAGTCAGCATTAGTATATTTATATTGAACTAATGGACCTGGGAGACGCAGTCCTGCCCGAAAGTTGGGTTATGTACTATTTACTACATTCTATTATCCTACAATGTTATTCCCGTTCCCATTTCCAATCCCGTTCCCGGTAACTTTCCCTTTTCCGATATTTTCGAAAATTTCCCGTAACAAAGGGACAGACAGATATTTTTAGGTGTAGTTTTTAAATATAGTTACTTAGCTTAGGCCTTAGAGCTAAGGCTAAAGCCTAAGGATTAACAATATATACCTTTGTCTTTTAAGAAGCTCATCAAATGACGAATAACGCTGGTAGTCATTATTGCGTCCATGAAATTGTTTTCTTCAATTCTTTCCTACAATAAAAGATGATATTTTTTTTTATAAAAATTTATGGGAGTTCATTCAATAAGAATCGTTTTCATATTCAAGCATGTATTTAATTATAATTTAGGAATAAATAAATCGTATTCAAGATATAAACATTTATATGGAGAAAAATCAAACGTTACGGAACAGATACTATTTAGGGACCTTCAAGAAAACAGCATAAAATTTTTCATAGGCTAGCAACATATCTGTTTTAATCCCCTGACCCCGCTGAGCTACACTCACTTCTTCACAACGTTCACGGGGTCCTCAGTAAAGCTTCAAATATGTGATTAAGTATGGAGTCTAAATTTTTGTATAAATTAGTTAATATATATCTTAGATTAAGGAAGTAATATATGTCAATATGCTGAACTAACGGAACGACATAGTCACATGTGGTGACAAAGCTCCTAAAAAAAGAGAAAATAGAAAACTTATGTATGTTTTGGTAGTAATGTAATCAATTTTAATTAAAGGAAATAGCGCCATCTATTAAAATTACTGAAGACTACGTGGTGGTTGTTTAAAATGGAGTTATAATCGAATATTTTAAAATGTATAATGACAAGATTAAATAAAATTGTAAAAAAATATTCTAGTATTACTTAACATACGTATATGTTATGTTTTATGCCATAATTTTTAAACAATACTATTTTTTTAAGTTGTCAATTTAATTTCACCAAAATAACGGACAATTGGAGCATTTAAACTTTTTTTTATTTCTAATGCTAAAGCCAGACAGACATAGCTTCATTTGAATGATCATTTTAATGATTATCTAGTTTGACCGGGGATTTTGTGTAACTGTGCTGTAAGTTTTGTAGTACTTTGTAATCTTCAAGGACAAAAATGTACAAACACTTTGAGCAATGTCAGGTTCCGGCGTTCGAAACACCAACAGATACATACATTAACATAATATAGCAAGAAAATTTTAAAATAAATACATAGAATCCAATGTATGAACTATGTAATAATAGGCGCACACAGCAACGAAAAAAAAAGTAAAAATTAATCAAAGAAAAAATCTATAGATTAAACTAGTTCATCTATATTTTGTTTTTTTTTTAATATTATTTACGGAGATTTAAAAATGAAAATAAATTAACAATACTAAAATTAAACCTTTTTTATATGGTAGGTAAGGGGCAAAGATCATCTCTTATAAGTACTTTGGTCCGTAAATTATTCAGTATCGTTACAATACAAAATTTGAAGAATATTATTAAAGAATAAACAATATTCAAAAAGATATGACTTAACAACATATCACACGAAATTACATCAATGCGCAATTGACACTAACGTTGTCTTTAATACTAACTAATCTTAATTTAAGTAAGCAATAATATAAATAAGAAATCGTCGAATAAATCACCACTACAATGATTAAGATAACGTCTCGCTGTCACCTATGAAATAGGTTTTATTTGTTTGACTTTTGATAAATTCACCTTTGCCTAGTTTTTTATCTTTGCATCTATACAAATAATAAAAATTGATGTGTCACAGACACATCAATTTTTATTATTTGATTATTTGGTTAATTGATGTGTCACAGACACATCAATTTTTATATTTATTGTTGAAATTAAATTATTTTACAATACACATATGACGTATGTAGAAACAAGAAAGAAACATCTGTTCTCTGTTAACCTATAATGTGTAAAAATAACGGCGCCTTGGAAAAAAGTTTGGGAAACGATACCTTAGCGGCTCTTCACGAGGGGTCAACGAACGTTTTTGCCAAGCAATATGGTCCCTACTCCCTATTCCTTTTAGCTTTTATGTAATAGCCATATGTGAAGAGACGATAGTATATACAAAAAATGTATTCCTTTGAAAATCTAACCAAAATCGGATATGCATGTTCGAAAATTAATTCATACATACAGGGATATATACTAAATTTAATAAATGTTGTTTGAGTACTGAAATCCATAAATTAATGTAAACGCTTGAGTTAGGAGTGCCCACGACGATAGCCCAACGGATTTTGAACCAAGCATCTCACGGATCTTCCAAACTTCAACCGTTGAGACATTGCGGCTTCACAAATATTTAAATAAAATAAAAAGCGGGACAATAAAAAATGAAAAATAAATCATAAAGATGTACTTGAACATTATTTACATATTTAAATATAAGTCTATGATTGACCCGGATTCGAAGATCTTCAAAATAAAATTTGGAAATGTTGAGGTCCGAAATTTCTGATATGAAATGAAAGTTTAGATCATTGTGAAGGGGTCGTTATGACTGTAATAAGTGAAGAATGATAGAACTCTATGTGAAATGGCCTGAAATAGAGACGCGTAATTGTACTTCTTATTCTATATTATCTGTATTTAAATTTTACAAGATTCGCACTGGTTTTAAGTTCACTTCGCAAACATTTTTACGTGTTTTTTTTTGTATTTTACAAGACATAAAAATAATTCGCTTTGCGATTTCATGAAATGGAGCAGCCGAATCTTACTGACAAAGTGTAATTCAAGAAGATTTTTTTACGTGAAATGATGAAACTATACATAAATTTTGAATGATATCAGGCAGTTTATCGATTAGCGATGAAATAAATTATATGTTTGTACGTTACAGTATAAACGTTCCCTATGTTCGCAAAAAAATACTGATTTTAAATATCCTAGCTAAAGGAAAAATTATTTTTTCGGTCTATTCTAAGCTAGTTAGCATTTTTTTCCATAGAAAGTGAGCATAGTTCCAACGCGTTACATTACTCTAATTACCCTTTTAAAAGTTCTAAATTACTGCTAATGTTGGTTACAGTTAAACTTTATCGCAATTTGTAAAAGTAACTCTCAGACATAAAACATTAAAAATAAACCACTTCGCAGATAAAATGTCTGTAGTTTGAATTTATACATATATGGCTATATAATGTATACTTTTTGTTAATTCAACCAAAAGATAAAATAAATTAAATGCGCATGACATCTAAAAAGTGAGTAAATAATCATTTTTCTTAATATAACAATAACACCGAAGGTTTTCGTCTATTTTTATTTCATTTTAGTGCATATTAGTACTTTTAAGATCAGAATATTAAAAAAATCTTTATGCATATATGCTTTTCCAAATCCATTTTTTTTATAAAAGTTTAAATTGTTTTGACTTAATGTGCGAAAAGGCTTACCAAGGTGTATTGCAGGTGTGGGTCAGAGTCATATATCGCACGCCGAGCTGATAATAGCTGCGGAGGATTCCAAGGGAATTGCCGATAGAATGACCGCCTTCGATACCGATAAGCGAAGCAATTTTTCGCGGCCTTGCACTGTGAGCTTCCAGAATATCTAGAAGATAACGTTTGTATCAAGAGTTGTTCTAGCATTAAAAATATTAAGACTCGATTTTCTAAAATTATGTATTTATCATAATATAAACAATTTTAAATTTAGATATAGTTTTTTTACTACACTGAAATGATAATAACCTTTTCTTAATGACCAATTCTTACTCTCAAAAATATGTTTGGTCTGCTAGGTGTAAAGTGTATCGCCTCACGTATTAAGTCATAGGAATAGACTTGTAAAAAATAAAGTTCCATATTTTAAAGAACGCAATATACAATATTTTAATTAAATTTATTTATGAAATATTTCTTTCTACGAATTGATGTTCTATGTGACGTAAATCTTAAGAACGTTTATTTTTTAATTTAAAATATCGTGAATCGATTCGGTTTGAATCTTAAATATCCGAAGAAATAAATAATTTTAAAATAAATTTAATTGGTATAATATATTACGTTCTTTAAAATATTGAACTTTATTTTTTACTAGTCTAGGAAGTGTTTTGATTGAGAAATATAACTCGTTATTAAAAAAGATAATAAATAAATAATAAATATATAGGACTATATGACAAACGGACGTCTGTTCCTAAGGTAGACAACTTAATACCTGTGTTATAGGTAACAGCCGCCTTTTATACACAATTTTTTTTTGTAAATATATAAATACATACATATGGATAATACACCCAGACTCGAGGCGGGAATCGAACCCACGACCGTTGCAGGTTCCACTCTAAATTCTTCAGCTGCAAATTTCAGTACAGCTGTAAATGGAGTTGCCTCAGGAACACTAAGTCTAAAAGAATTTAAAATGCATTGTATTTCTAGTCAAGAGAAAGGACACTCTTGCTAGCCTTATCCCTGTATAGTATACCAGGGTCCGCTTAAATTGCCGATATGGCTGTGAGCGAGTTAAGATGACAGACTGCTGTCTGACGTCATCTTCGGAACCCTCGCAATCAAACCAAACTCACGACAATTATCACATTAATTAAGACCCAGTTTTACGTGTCTTCTGAAATACACTAGTCAGATCTTTGACAACCAGTGTTAGAATGGTTCACCCATCTATCATCTGGCCGTGGTAAGAACGACGATCAACTCAATTCCTAGGAAAACAAACATGGATTTTAAAAAATTTAAGTAATTCATGATACATTATTACTTATTTTCTATTCTATTTGTTTGTTTTCAAAAATTCCTTATTGAAGATATATCATGGTTCTAATATATTTTAATATTCATCTAAGTTCTGAGCTTTTTAGTAATTTATGATTACAACCTTCGTATAAGCCTTCACGCAATGATTGACTAATGTCATTTGTATAAATGTTAAATACATATTTTGATATATTGCTAAATTATTTTTTTGCAAATGCCTAAGAAATATTCTCAATGTTGATTTCAATTGCTTTTGGATTATTGATTTGTATGACTTATTACAAAATAATAAGAGTAAAAAGTGTTCATAAAAATATATTTGTCATTTATAATAAAATAAATCTCATAATGCATAAGTATGTATACTTTTCTTTACAGTAAATATATTAATTCACATTTCTAAATTTTCAAAAATATCTTTCCAAAATGTCAAGTATTCAATTTGTTGCTTAATTAAAATTGTAAATTCCAACTTTAAACTCTCATCCATACAAATCTTTTTCACATTAGATACTAGTTCAGAATAAGTTAGTTCAATGTAAAAATTTTCCATAGACATACATTTATTGATTAATTTACCACAATCCATTAAACTTCTTGTTATCATTTCAAAAATATGACTATGATTTAAACACATACGCA
Source organism: Charaxes varanes (assembly GCA_024363005.1). NCBI lineage: Eukaryota > Metazoa > Arthropoda > Insecta > Lepidoptera > Nymphalidae > Charaxes > Charaxes varanes. Next base: position 16,090 of record JANCMC010045345.1, read on the forward strand.
AAAATATGTCGTCATTTGTACGAAACAAAAACTTCCAAAATTTTTTATATGTTATATTCATACTAGACATAACATTTATAAATTCATTTGCAATAATATTAACAACATGATTATAATTTGAGTCATTTTTCGTTAAACACAGCACCAATATATCCAATTCGTTTTGAGTACAATTTTTTAACTGCTCCTTAATAATATCTCCAGAGTTATCCTTATTGTTTAGTTCAAAAAGCAGTAAATGACATTTAAAGTCCATTCTGTTCTTAATTGATAATTCCGATTTCATATTCTTTAACAAGGTATCTTTTGATGCTGCTTCTAACATTATGTCTGACAAACAGTCAACAAGTTTTTCTTCTGAGAATAAAGCAATAAAAACATTAAATGCTTCATCCATAAGAATAATGTTTGTAGATGAATTGATAATTTTCTTTAATATATACTGTGGTGGATCTGTTAAATAATTTTTAAACATGCTTGTTGTATTTAAATTTAATGCACATAAAAATTCATGAATAAGACCCTTCCTTTGCAATTTATCTAAACATTTTTCAATATGTTGAGCTTTTTCGAATGCACCTCTTATGTCTACAGGTTTTGTATCATTAGTGGGCCAATTCGATGTTTGACATAATGTAATGAAGTCTTGGAAAAAGGAAAGAAACTGTTTCACATTAGTTTCCATTCTTAACAGTTGTAACTTCAACGTAGATTCCTTAGATATTTCTTCAGCATCTGGCAAACAAAAGAGAGCGTTAAATTAATAACTTTCAGTTACTCATGTATAGTAAACATATATTTTTTTCTACGCTGAAGTTACAGTTATTAAGTGGACTAGTATTTAACTTGAATAATACTTACACTTTGAAGGGAAGCTTAGGGTCTGATGTCAGCGTGATCTTGAACGTAACTTTAGACCTAAAAAATTAAATCTTATTTAGGAACAATTTTCATCTAAATTTTATGTTTCACACCTGTTTTTATACTCACATTCTGAAATAAATTAATTATTGAAATTTAAGAGATCTGCTTTCAGTATTTTCTACACTACTCTACTTTTTATTCAGAATTAACTTAAATAATTAATAGTTGAGTATTCACAGAAACGTCGTTATGCACGTCATAAACGACGTGACACGCATTTGACATATTTTCAAACAGATATAGATAATAACTTTATAAAAGTACTTTATTATGTCAGAAGACTTATTACGCCAAACGGTTTATCGCCCAGTCGTTTGGACTTAACTGGTTAAAATTAAAAATTCCTGGCTGAAATGTTAGTGCTGCAATGTTTGAGGTATGGGAGGAGGAGGGGGGGGGAGAGGTTATTAATTTTTGAAATATAAAGGGGACTTGAAAACGATCTCACCTTAGGTACGTTTTCGAGTCCCCTTTATTTTCAATCTTGTGTTACAAAAATGCTAAAGATCATGGTTGTTGCAAATTATTTTATCTACAACTTTGTTTATGTTATTTTTAACGCTAAAATTGATCATAATGAAGATAAAGCAAACATTACTTTGAACCGTTAATATCAGCCATACGATAACAAATTGTTATGACCAAAGTTGTAGAGATATCCCACGGTGAATGTCATATCATCATATAACAATTTTTACATCAATTTTCTTGAAGGATTATTATTTATTTATTTATTATGAACATGGAAAACTTGGCGGCTGGTTTCTACTTCATTCATCATATTTTAACGATTTGCAACTTTGATTACTGTTAGCTGATACTTTGGAGATCCTGATAAGGAGGACCATCTTCTATGAGGGGCTCATTAAAAAATAAGTCTTTTGTAAACAGCCAATTATCGTTTGAAGATTCACCGAAATGGCACTGATATAAAACGAATTGATCAATAGCTTTCCATAATGGCGTGGTATGGACTATGATATGAATCTAGCAGAAAAATTCATCCTCATTCTCATGTGGCGCTCCCCGCTTATGCGGATTTCGACAGGCACATTAATACATTAAGATGGTCCTCCTTATTAGAATCTCCATAGCTGATAGCTAAAGCCAAAACTGTAATCAGTGTCAGTTTGACGTTAAGGGATTATGATAACTTGTTATTTATATTTTGGCACGGTGTTATTGATTACTGCTTCATTCAAAAAGTAGTCAATTTCTAATAAACTTTTAAAAAACGTTTTGTATCAGCTCGGCTCTTTTACTAGGGCCGGGTTCAAAAAGATTAAAATGTGGCTTAAACGGGATTTACTCGAATCATTACTTTTTTGGTCCTACAGCGGTACAATTTATGGTCTATTTCTTCACTACGCTACTAATATTTCACCCATCAATGGAATATGGTTTATATGTTACTTTTTAACTCTGTTTATTGTAGTGGCTTTTATTTGTTTTACAATTCTGCAGCGACTACTTCATTGTTATAAACCTATTCAATATGATATACAAAAACTTGTGAAGTATTACCCGTCCTTGTCGAATATCTTACCTCAGAATAAGAGAGAGCGCATCAAAGAATACGATACTAATGAATTGAGCATTATAACTACAGTATTGGAAAAGAAATTGGTGTCATCGTGGTATGTTTCTTACATATCTGAGGAAATCGGATTTCCATTTGCATGTAAGCAAATGCTTGATCAAATGATTGCTAAGGGCTTTCAGGTAAATATTATTTTAAATTGATTTATTTGCTAGTTTATCTACTATAGTAGCTTCATGTTCTTGCCACACCTATTGATCTATTCCCACCACAATATGAACTTAATATTGGATTAGTTTATACTCTGTACATTTTTTTAGTGATCTTCTAATGTCCTGGTATTATAGAAAGCTATGAATGTTTATTCATATTGTAGATCCCACATATCTTGGAAGTTTTTTGTATTTACAACTAACCACTATGTGGGCTACTACGTGAGCACAGTGTTTTTAGATAGATGTTACTGAGTCCACAATTGCAACACGACTGATTTGTCCACCTGCATGCCATTGTATATATACCATATGTGAATGACTACCCTCCTTTACTTACCAACTACATTAAACATATAACAATTCAATAGAACATGAATCTGCTATAGTAAGTAGTGATAAAACACAACAAGGATTTTGCAACTTGACTCACTTCAATTATTATGTTACGTCACTTGAGTCTTTGAGTAACAGTGACAATTGAAATGAACAATTTGACACCCCCATCAAATAATATGGTAAAGACTATAATTTTTTTTATTGTATACTCTAATAGTTACAACTTTGATACATCTATTAGATTTTTTGGTTGTGAATAGCAAAGTTTTTAAAAACTATGTATTTAATTTAGTGGCACAGATAATTTATATACATAAATTATTAAAATTTTAAAATTCTCTATATTTAAACATATAAATATCTGGCATGAGAGAAGAGAAAAATACCTTATATTTGATATAATAACACAGAACCATTGTTTCATTAATATTCAAAATATTAAGAATATTTTTTTTTTTATTTTTCCTATAAAAGTGTAGATTGTCTTTTAGTTATCGTTTTATTCTGGGGACATCGAATAGAGACAAATTTCTTAGTATTCCATGGATACACTTTGTAGGTGCCAGGTTCATCAGGTTCCAGAGGAATGAATCATAGCAGTGCCGAGGACTTATGACCCAGGTGTAGGTTTAAGAACATGCTCTTTATAGTGATGACTAACACTCACCTTCACTGCCAGTGTTCCCTCCCCTGCCCAGCCAAATCTGAAATTAAATTATTTAACATTTATATTACATAACATTACACTTATATAGTTTTAGATAATTCATGAAAATGCAATAGGGTTCGAATGTGAAACTGCCTTAAATATAAGTGAATGCCTTAAATTTAAAGATTCAATGTCTTTTATAGATATGTGATAAAATAGAAATTAAAGATACTTATGTGGATGTATGTGCAATACTTATAAGTCACCTGAAAGAGTATAAAAAAGCACTCAAAAGATGTGAATCTCTGCCTGGCAATAGTATTGAATCATCATATAAAAAACTACATCCAATTTTCAATCAACCGCAAAATCATCGCACCAACATCAACAACGTGGCATCTGGCCACTACATCAACTTGCTTAGGATCATACTAAAAGAGTTAGTTCCTTGGCGATTATGGGACACACCATATTCAGAATTGCTAATTAGAATTTTGGCAAAGAGACTAGACACATTTATTGATGATACTATATCAGATCCTGTATGGCTAAATGATAGACTATTGACTATACTAAATGTGAAACAAACAAACCCTGTTGAAAAAGTTGTCTTGGTAGAAACAAGTCCGACAAAGAAAAGGGATGTAGTAGATATTGAACAGTCAAATAAAACACTAATTACCAGTTTAGAGCCAAAAATAGAAAAAAATGTTGAAGTGCAAAAAGATGAAGTTAAAATTAAGAAAATAATTGAAGATAAGAAAGATGACCGTAATGTAGAGGAGACATATCAAGTGATTGAGCCTGTTGAAATTAAACCAGCTGCAATTTTGAGGCAAAGAAGAGGGAGGCAAGGAAGAAACGAAGTTAAGATATATGACAGAATTATTGAAGGTATTACAAAACATTCCTATTACCTTTAGCTTCTGTGAAATTCATTTTGAGTTCTGTTGTGGTCACTTTTTTTAAAACTCCAAATCGTAGTTAGGCGTACTTAAGAAGAAGTAGAGAACTTACATATGATGTCACTTACGAACACTGGTGCCATTAGTTTTATACACACATGTATAACTTTTATTATTGAATGTTGTCAAAGAGTAGCCCATGTCAACCAAATTCATTATATTGTTGACTAGAACAACAGTTGTTATACTAAGAATAAAATATGTTAGCAGCATTAATTGTTCCCAAATTTTATTTTGCGGGTGATTTCTGGTACTGTTAGCCAATAGGCTAGTTGACTATTTTCAAAAACTGGTTAATATTATACCTTGCAGGTAAAATGGTTAATATTAACCTAAAATATTAATATTTCATCAATAAACAAACTTTTACCTGGCTAACTTTTTATAAACCCATTTAAATTTTAGCGCCAAAACGTTATGAACTATCATGGGCACTTTATGACGTAACATCTTGCTAAACAAAAAGTTGTACTAAAGTGTAATTGGAATAATTGACAGCATTGTTGCTTCAGTAACTTTAAACCTAAAAAATGAAGAAACATAAATAATTTGATACTAATTAGACGCGGATATATATCAACGATCGTATGAGATCGGTATCACACCCTAAAACCTAAATAATTAATTAATTTATAAGGAGTCATAAATCATTAGCAGAGATCAGTTTTAATTATACGAAAGGACATTAATGAAGTATAAAGTATCCAAGGAGGTACCCAAATACCCTAATAATTATTTTGATGTAGGTTGACATAACTTAGACATATTATGTCCAAGATTAATTTATAACAATTCAGAAATCACTAAGAAAAATCAACCATATAGATTTTTATAATATAAGGACACTGGTGAATCTATTATTTAACCGTTTTGATAAAGTTTTTCGCAAACGTCCATAATAATGCGCTCTTTAAGGTTGCCGTTAATTATTTGTATTTATATAAAATACAGGGTATAACAAACTTTGATTTTTATTTATTAGATATATATTGTATGATTAACACCGATGAAAGGCCGGACCGGGGAACGACGTGAAATAAACTCTTATTTTTAAGAAGATATAATTTGCCATCGAAACGCTAAGAAGAAAAATAACATACATAACTGATACGACCGAGTCACATCAACTCTCGAGACCTAAATCGCATCGTAATTTATAAAGATGCATAAATCATTAGGGAAGATCAGTGTCTTAATTAGACTAAGAGACGTCAACGACGGATCGCAGGGGATAAATCAGTGTAAAATTGCTTTCCGCAACGGCCCCACCTACCGTCGACTGGGTGCTAATGGCGCGTGTAGGCAACCCAAGTATTGAACGGATTTTTCAAATATTTTTTTGGTTGATGTTTTTTTTTGCCCTTGTAACTAAATCCGTGGCGTCTAAGCGAAGCCACGTGTGTAGATTAACGCGGTCTCATAGGTCGGGACTAATTGGCTAAGTTTCGTTTTTAATATCGAGACTAGGCTCGTTAAAGTGTGGTGTAACAGATACCCCATGAAATTGAACGGAATTTTTAAATTCTTAGTAATATTATGCTTGTTTTATGGTTAGGGTGAGCTTGCGTTCTGGAGACTGGCAAGTTGAATAACTATAGAATTAGGGCTTAATAAACAATAAAGAGGAAATAACTAAACGACAGTTAATTCATAACTATAGCAATATAAATATTCGATGTTCGTTAGTCTCGCTAAAACTCAGAAACGGCAGAACTATGCTGTTTGTTTTAGTTTTATTCCCCGAGAAGGTTCAAAGAAACAAAGAAAGGAAAATTCAAAAGATTATTTTAAAATACAGATTTGTTCGATACTTCAAATCAGATGATAGACTTTTTGAATGACGTGTCATGTAACACTGTTATTTCATGAAACATTGGTACGTTTTATGTAAAGTAGTTCTTTGAGATTAGTAAATTCTCTTCTATCTATTAAATCATTAGCAAAATTAAGCCATTTTTAAAGTTTAATAGTAAAGTCTTGGATCCTCAAAACCATGCCTTCTTTGCTTTTAAATTATACATAAATCTTGTAAGCGTTGTAACTTCTCTAAATAGGTAAAATAAATTACGTTTTACTTTAAATTGATACAAAAATACAAACCGGAAATCTGATCCAAAATCTTTTAGTTGCAAGATATTTCTTTTTCTTATCTTCGTTATTATAGCTCTAAAGAAGCCTACCCGTATCTATATTAAAATAAAAGTGGCCAAGAGCCTGTTAAGTCACCCTTAGAAGGGTTCTGTATCTGATACGTGATAAACGTATTTTGTTAAAGAACTTCAAAAGGTGTCCGATTTCATTCATAATAATTTTCCTAGTGAGTTTTTAGTGTGGAAAATTTCAAGTCTTTAAGTGTAATAGTCAGGACCAACCAGAATATTCTGAGATTAAGATTTCTGAGCCATAATACAGTTAAAGCCATATCATATAACTCTACCTAAAATAAAATTATTTATTTATCATTAATTTTGATTGGCCCGTTGGCGCAGTGGGAAGTGACCCTGCCTTCCTCTCCGAGGGTCGTGGGTTCAATTCCCGCCTCGAGTTGGGTGTATTATCTACACGTATAAATTTATATATTACTACAAAAAAAAATGTGCATAACAGGCGTCTTTTACCTATAACACAGGCATTAAGTTTACTACCTTAGAAGCAGACGTCCGTGTGTCATATATTCCTGTATATATATTTATTAAGTTTAATACCAGCGGCCGGCCCCGGTTTTGCGCGGATATTTACATTACCGAATTTTTCATATGGATCCTTAAATTTTCTGAAAATTTCTGAAAATTCTATCGCCTATGTTCAATAGTGATAATGTAGGATTCTAATGGTGAAATAATTTTACGGTCCAATATTTTCAGATCCTATTAAATTATTACAACAAACAAATCTTTTCTCTTTATAGTATTAGTATACATAAGTTTATTTAGTCTATACTTAAGGTATAAAGTGGAATAGTTCGTTTGCTTGAACGCCCTAATCTCAGGAATTACTGGGCCGATTTGAAAAATGCTTTCAGTGTTAGATAGCTCATTTATCGAAGGAGGCTATAGGATATTGAATTTTCTTTTACATAATTTTATGCGGACGAAGTCGCGGGTAGAGTTAGTTTTTAATTATGCATTATTGGCGATAAATTCTTAATTGATAGAATTCAGAGATAGAATAGATTCTAATTTATAGAACCTAAAAATATAGGGAAATTAAAAAACTTGGATTACTTCGCGAATTAAAAGGTAGGAAAGAATTTTTATTAAAATAGGATTTTTTAAATTACGTTTATCGTATTATAAATATAAAAAAGAAAATTCTCGTAAAATAAAGTTAAGCAAAAAAAAAAGACATTGCAAAACTCTATGTTTAAATTTTAAAATATTAAATTTTAAAAATTAGATCAATATCATTTGCATTATTCTCTAAAAAAGCAAATCGATTATATCTATAACTCTCCACAAAAAAAAAAAAACTTTCCAGTATCTAAGTTCAAAGCAAAATAATATACATCTACTCAAATCCTTTCACGAATTCAAAAACAACTCATAAAAAGCCTTGTTAACATCATAAACAGCAATTAACATAAAAGCGAGCTTCCCAAACTCTTCTTATCTAATAAACACCGTATACGACACGATAAATACAGCATAATAAAACCTATTATCACCATACCGAAGTTCCAAACAAGCGCATAAATTTCACCATCGACGTTTTTCCGCCAAGAAAACACAAACATTCCCATACAAAATATCAACCAATGGAGCGTAAACTTTCACTGTTCCAGATCACTTATAGAAAATATATAAAAGGGCAACTTTTCACACTCACCGATTATTTATAAATCACATTGGATGCGCTTCGCCGGTCTTAGAGACGAGGCTTTGGGTTTAAAAGAGCACTTTTTGCCGCGCACACTCCACTCCCCGACACGTCTGACCTCGCTGAGGGTCCAAACAGAACTGAAAACTCGCGCAGGCTCCGAATCATATCACGGCAAGAACTGATCTGGATAACCGCATTTCTACAATAACCATTCTTAGTCCCTACGCACTAAGGGCGAAAACGTATTATTGTTGTCTAGCCACCTAGAAGCTGACGTAAATTATGGTAAAAGTGTTTATTTAATTAAAATGACATTTTTTTTTATTCTCTAATGAAAATGCGGTAAAGGATTGCAGCAATTAATGGCTCGGAATCGAATCGACGTTCAGCGATTTCATTTTGTTTTAGCCAATTTCCTTT
>JANCMC010045352.1:0-18957 GCA_024363005.1 Charaxes varanes
TCACTTTGTGATATTAGTGGTCAGGTTGCAATGACGTCAGAAGGCAATCTTAACTCGCCCAAGTTTAGGCCACCGGAAAGTCACAAAACGAACAAAAAGCGACAACAACACCATCACTAGACGTGACAGCATTGCCGCCACGCCGATCTTATGTGAGAAAAAAGGTATAATGTATTACAAATCTATACATTTCTAATATCTAGTCTTTTATTTTACAAATGTGCTGGTGTTACCGTGTTATTGCAAACTTGAAAATGTAAATATTACTTCTATTTCATAATAAAAAAAATAAACATGAAAAGTTCATTTGAATTTAAAATTTTTAGCGACATTTTAATAAAGACAAATGGTTTAAACAATTAAATATTTTCAAAATATAATGTGTCTTACCAAATGCTGTGAATTGTCTTCATTTTGGATATACTTGCTCATTACGGAAGCGCGCAGCATTGCAAGCGAACTCTAAAAAAACATGTAAGTATTAAATGTTTTTAAAGTTATATATCGCGATCACAGATTTTAACCTTACGGGCAGACAGATGCCCGGACGGACAGGGCGAAATTATAAGGGTTGCCCCATACAGACTTCAGTCTATCAACACAGGATGGCCTATCCGGTAACCGTAACGTGGTAGCAATCTTGTATTATGCGTGCCTTAAAAGTGAATAATATAATAGCTTGCCTTTGTGTCAGATGCTTTTTTCGCTTCACTAGACAGAACATCTTTTAGAAGTTTGGATTTGTTTTTCGGTGTTGAGAGAACTGACGCAGTCTTAACTGGAGACATTATAGCGAAGAAGCCTGCGTCGAAGACTATAGTTTCGGATTCAGCGTTCTTCTCTTCAGGTACATGTGCTGTTGCTTGTTCGTTTTCGACAGGTATAAGAGCAGTGGCTTGTTCCTTCTTGGCTTTCCTTGCAGCTGAACACAATAAACATATGACAATAAACACATACCTATATTATTATAGGTATGTGTTTATTGCACGCAACATATATATATTCTTATGAACAAATGTGTTTCACACTTTCGAAACCCCCTTCCCATTGGTGTGTCGTCACATATATAAAAAATAAAACATTGAAAGAAAATGGCAAATTCAATTTTTTTTATTAAATATTTTTTTAATTACAATACTATACATTTTGATATGTAACGTCACGTAATTTTTGACCACCCGTACCCTTTGTCACACAATGTCACGTCTTGGTGACCCCCTACTCCCCCTTAACGTGTGACGTAATTTATGGAAGACTACTAGTTGGACATAAATAAATTCAACTAAATCACTAGTTCTACTAGTAGTGCTATCTGTTGAATAGTACAAGTCAACTATTGACTTGTACTACCACTGACTTGTGACAACTATTTGGCAGACAGTCCGAGTAGAAAATGGAAACTATTAGCCGACTGGATAATACTAGCCATTTTCTACTAGACTTAGTAACTAAGAGAAAATTACACATACTAACCCCATTTCATTTAGATCCGTCCAGTAGATTCGGAAATTGTTTTTATTATTATTTATTTATCAACATATCCGAAAAAACATTACAGTTCCCCAATTTGTCTTTTCGGTACCAAATAAATATACATCAATTGTTCAATACAATGAATTGCCTGTTGACTCTATGATTCTTTTAATTGATCTTATTATCTCAGCGGGCGGAATATAGAAAATATCTAATTCCGGACATTTAATTATTAAATCATTAAGAAAACCCAATGGGCGAGTCAGAGGAGCTAGTTTGTTTGTTGTTGTAAACAAAGATCGTCTTCGTGCTAAAGCGTACCCATCCGGGACGTGCAAAGACACCTTTTCTGTTGTGACTATGTGCGATTGGAATCATGTCGCATAAATACACAAACGAAGAAACGGCGGTGGGGTTTGAACTGGGTACCTTGCGGATTTCAGTCCATACCTTATACCGTTGAGCTATTGAGGCTCTAAGTATCTATTTTGGATGACAGTTACAAGAAAATTTTCCTTAGGGTTTTTGTTGGAGATTAACGTAATGCATAACAAGCAAAAATAGGCCTTTTAATCAATTGACGTGCAAACGACATTCGACCTTAGCGTGGCAAACCAATTTCGTGGTAGACTATACAATATGCCAGATGTAAAGTTAGTTGCATGGATGGATAATCAGCTACAAAAATGATATTTCTATGACCTGTGTCTACAAAAAACCTGCTATTGATTTTACTAATCTGGTTGTAAGTCGTTTAACAACGGAACCAAACTAGCTTGCGTTTCATCCTATAATAAGTAACTACCAATTTCCACAAACAGCAGCTAAAGAGCACGTAGACTCAATAAATATATGATTATGCCCTCATTTTTGAATGTCCCTAGTGTCAGTTCGAAAACTGCAAATAAAGAGGTATTATGACAAGCGGAAAATCCCACGGCTTTACGCAGATTTTTCCATACATTTTTATTTTTAACTTTTTGTTTGAAAAAACTTTTTTATATGAAACATGGATTTAACTGGCCCGTTGGCGCAGTGGGCAGTGACCCTATCTTCCGCTCCGGGGGTGTGGGTTCCATTCCTGCCTCCAGTTTGGATGTCTGTACTGTCTATATGTATGTATTTATAAATTTCTACAAAAAAATATTTGTGTATAACAGGCGTCTGTTACTTATAACATAGGCATTAAGTTGTCTGCCTTAGGAACAGACGTCCGTGTGTCATATAGTCCTGTATTTATTTATTTATTATTATTTATGGATTTAACCCTTATTATTGTCTCTAAGAACCGCCTGAAGGCTTGGTCTCTTGATAGTTGAACGCACAACGCGTGCTTTAGACCAAAGCTTTACACAGATTTTTTGTTCTTCCATAAGTGATGGTCCAAAAATTGTGTCACACCAATTTTAAGATTTTTTTACCTCGCCTTCTCTTACGAAAGCATTACGAAAAGTGTGATCGGGCCAGATGAACGGAATTTGACTTGACTAAGTTGAATTTAGACTTCGACGTTAATCACACTATATACATAGGTATAGATGGAGGTAAAGAAGTTTTACTTCAACCGTGTGCTCTAAAATACACTTGTTTATTTTTAATTTTGACCTGTGACGTTACAATGGTTCTGTCCGTTGTCACACAATGTCACAATTGTGTGATACCCTATCTCCCCTTTTACGTGTGACATAATTTATGGCTGACCCCTTAATGTACACCATTATAAAACGCACCTATCAATATTCATTCAACTAACATGTTTTTTTTTTTATATTTCACTTAAAAACTCAAGTAGATGGGAAGCCCAAGAGAGAATTTTGGGATTTACTCGAGCCCGTCAGAATCCTTGCACCCTATAATGTACTAAATATAAACTCTTAATATAAGAAGCTTCTTTAGCTAGACCCTTATAAAAACTCGGGCGCGTCAGATTAAGATCAGCTAAGTTAATTGCTTGGATATAAGCTTATATTTCAATTGTCTAACTAATTCAGAGTGAAATAGGAAAATGGCAGAGTCACAAAGCTGTAAAAAAAAAACTTTCGCTCGACGTTTGTGAAATCGAGCGGAATTAATTTCTTTTTTATTGTGAAGGAAATACTTTAAGGGTTATGCAAAAAATGTAATCTGATTTTTAGAAATCTAATCGATTTTCTCAAAGGAATGTAGCTAAATCCTTTCTGCGCTCGATTAAACTTCGCTCCAGGCGTTATGGACAACTTAAAATAAACTTTTTTTTCGTTTCTGCTCTTAATTTAGGTATGCTAATATATCCACACATGCTAAAAACTCATTAGGAAAATTATTCTGAACGAAATCGGACAACAACTTTTGAAGTTATTTAACAAATACGTTTAGCGTATCAGATACGATATAAACGATACGATAGGAACCCTTCCATATAAGCGTGTCATGACACGCTTTTAGCTATTTTTATTTTCCCTTAATTCATGTAGAAGATATGATAATAATTGAAAACCTTTTCTTTTAGTTTAAACCTGGATAACGCTAGAAAAAAGAAGAAGACAACCTATAATGATGCTAAAATAAGTAACGATATTTATACGGATATCTAAACTAACAATAATTTTAATTTAAAACATAAGCAATTATTAAGTAAGTTACTAGGAATTAAGATTTATAACCAAAACATACATACGTCCGAGGCATTCATAATATCTCCGCGAGATAAAATGGCTGATTCTGCGTAGTAATTTGTTTCAATTAAACGGGAGACGTGATCTCGACGGATCCTTTGAATCATTTCTCACTCGCGGTGACGCGTTGACAAGCAACCAATTTATTCAACCACCTCACGACTAGGTGCTGAGGTAAATTCTAATATGTTATATTCATTTATTCTTCTTCTTCTTCCTAGCGTTATTCCGGTCTCGTACCAGAGTCCGCTTATATTGCTGAGGATGTGGTTGTGAGATGTCCGACTGACCGAATCTCGCCACAAATATTACCCTGTGAAATTAAAGAGGACCCACTGTTTTACGCGCCATGAAGTAAGTATTCCTCCATTATTGAAGTAAACCTTCTATCGGCAGTTTTTTTTATGTCTCATTTATTTAAAGATCTAAATCTAGTTAAAATCTTGCGAGACTCATCCAAAAAACCTGTACTTCTAAAATAACATATAAGTACATTTGTACTAATATATAGCTGAATAAATTGGTTTGTTTGTGTTTTTGATTATTTGTTCACGCTAACCTCAGGAAGTGCTGATTCGATTTGAAAAATTCTTTCAGTGTTAGATAGCCCTTATTAATAACTAGCTGTGACCGCAACTTAGTCCGCGTAAAATTAAGTAAAAAAAAATAGATTCAATTTTAACGTGATGTTATATAACCCAACCCTTCCTCGATAAATGGGCTATCTAAAACTGAAAGAACTTTTTAAATCGGACCAGTAGTTCCTGAGATTATCGCGTTCAAGCAAACAAACAAACTCTTCAGCTCTATATTAATATATACGTAGCATAGAGGTATCGTTGATTTAAGCTAGTCAACAAAGGCTTTATGTAGCATATTGAAAAGAAAAACACACGGAACACAAAATATTTCGCTCGCACGATTTCACACGGAGATTGTTTTTCATTCATCAATCAGAAGCCGATTCTAGACAGAACAACAAAGCTATCTGACGTCAGATTTATCAATGTAACATTATTGAAAATGTTTGGTACTATTTCCAATACTATATCCAATAAATCATCAATGGTAAATCAGATCTGGAGACATTCTCAAAAATCATCCATCCAACAAATTAATAAAAGGTAAATCTGGACAACAGCACACCCCAAACGCTATAACAGAAGATGTTAATGTCCAGCATCTCCAAATAGTTTAAGGTGGCCAACTTTATCTATCACTATAAATGGTTATAAAGAAAGAAGGGAAGAAAAGAAGGAAAGAAGAGTCATTTATTGGATATAGATAGTGGAAGATCTGTAAGTTTTTTAGACAGAAATTTGACCCACAGAATGAATTAGCGTCACTCGATCATATATCTTTTCTGACTAGGTAGCCTAATCAGTGATCGGCATTTGAGTCGATCGGCGTCATAACTATTAACTGCCATTGTATTATAAAAAAAATATTTTGGCTAAATCTGTTTGGCCTATCGATTGTTTGAAAGCCGATTTATCAAATTTTCCTAATGATTTTTTAGCATGTTCTATCAACATGGAAAATTTCAAGTCTCTACGTCTAATAGTTTGGAAATGCCAGGGTGGGGGGCACCTTACGGACAGACGGACGGACGGACAGAGCGAAATTATAAGGGTTCCTTGTAGTACTATGAATGATATGAAATTGTAACATCTCTAATAAATGAAATAGTATTAAATAAAGTTTTACTGAAAGATGCAAAGGTGAAATCTATAAAGGTAAAATATATAAAACAATGTTTTCACAAGAAAGGGAATTTAAGCACCTACTCAAGCAAAGCTTTATACGGTCTCGGAGGAGTTCGCATAAATTGTTTTAGAGGTCGCGTTTGTTGTATGACCCTCGAGGGTGTAGAATCTAGACGTGGTTAGACGTGCTGCGAGTGTTACTCTTCAAAAAGTGAAAAAGTTTTTCACTCTAGATCCCTCTCGTCGCCGTGGATTTTTCAGCTAAAATATTATGTTATGTTTATTTTAACTCGTGTGTTCATTGTAATGTTAACTTTTATAAAATCTCGTATTTAACGTGTTTTATTCTATTTAAATTCACTGTAATGTAGATATCGATTTTGCATAAATGGACTGCGTTATTTCTTTACATAGCTAGAAAAGCTATTTGCTCGCAGCACACTTTCTTCTTTATTCTTATTTTATTTCTTCTTCTTCTTCCTAGCGTTATCCGGTTTAGTGACGGGGTCCGCTTAGATTGCAGAGGATGTGGCTGTGGAGCGAGTTAAAATGACCGATTGCCATCTGACGTCATCTCCGAAACCTCCATAATCTCACGAATGATATCACTCGGTGACATTAATCGGGTCCCACTGTTTTACGTGCCTTCCGAAATACGGAGGAGGTTGGATATCAAATATAAACCAGTGTTAGAATGAGTCACCCATCTATCACCCGGTCGCAGCAAGAGCTACTTTACCTAGAGATCGACTCAAATTCCGACCACTGATTACGCCACGACCTCCTCCTCATTCTTATTTTATTTATAAACTTTTATTTTTCAGGCTTTATAAGATGTTAAGAGATATTTGAAAATAATTGTTAGAATGGGTCAACTATCTATAACACGGCCGCAGTAAGAACTGCTTTTTAAAGTCGAAGTAAAAATATACTTCTATAGACCTTTACAAGTGAGTTGCGAATTCATCCACGTAAAATTAGGTATATAGCCTTCCTCGACAAATGGGCTATCTAACAGAAAAAAGTTTTCAAATCGGATCAGGAGTACCTGAGATTATCGCATTCAAGTAAACAAAACAAAAACAAACTCTTTAGCTTTATATATTAGTATAGACTTTGTTTAAAACTATTTAACAATTTGTTAATAACGTTTACGACGAATAATCTTAGTTTACGAAAGTTTAAGAATTATAATTCAAAAACTGCAAATAT
Source organism: Charaxes varanes (assembly GCA_024363005.1). Lineage (NCBI taxonomy): Eukaryota > Metazoa > Arthropoda > Insecta > Lepidoptera > Nymphalidae > Charaxes > Charaxes varanes. The sequence continues at coordinate 7,046 of JANCMC010045352.1, forward strand.
TAAAAAATACATACATATATAATTTTATATGTAGAGGTTTAAATAAAATAAAACAACAGTGTAAAAAATATTACTCCGTTAAATATCAGTGGAATATTATTTTTAACACATTGATGGAAAATATTTGCATCCAACAATACAGGTGTGTTTTTATTCTAGAAAATTGGTCGAGAATTTTCCCATACTGTATAGTAAACAGTATCTCATAAAGTACGAGAGAATTCTTGGAACCCGATAAAGCCTTATTTATTCATAAGCTGCTCATATCACTTTCTTTTCAAATACACGGAAGTTTATTAATAGAACTACATATTATGCTTTTTTTTAGTTATTCAATTTCCACCACAGGCTAATTACCCGTGCCATTTTAATATAATGGTTTAATCTTCATATTTTATGTTTACCTTAATAATAAGTTTTTTGCTTTAATATTATTTTTTTGTAGGGAGGGAATACAAACTTGGGAGGTCATAAGCTGTATGTAAACGCTTTTTTGATGAGCGTTAAAAAAACTCTCGAAAATGACGGCTTAAGGAGCAAACAGATAATGATTTACATAATGGCTGGGTAAAGGCAAAAAACAAATATTGAATATCGCTAATAATAAGTTTGTTATCTAAAAAACTTTATTAATATTTTAATTAAATACTGACTCACTCTCAGACTTAGATATTGAAATTTTGTATATGAATTCAAAATGTTCAAGAATTTATATTTAAATACGTGAAGCGAAAACTTTAGGTACCATTTTTTGAAAATTATATCAGAGCAGTATCAAATTTGGCATAATTGTAGTACATGTAGAGGAAGGTTTGCGAATGCTAATGTTTTTTTATAATATAATAAACTAGGCTACTTATTATTTAATTCTATTATACTATATCATCGCCGTTCCCGTCCCCGTATAAGTTCAAATTGACTCTACATTTTAGATATAAAACGTTTGTGTGGGAAAAAGAAAGGGGCTGTTTTTAGTCGTTTTTCGGAAATTATTCGATTTTTTCTCGCCGTAAAAACCATCCTTGGACTTCAACGAACATTTCGAAAAAAGAATTGGTTAAATTGGTCCAGACGTTGTTGCTTTATGCGCTTACCAATACAGTTTGCGATTCATATATATATATAGATTATAAAAATAAAACCACATGCGCACCAAAGCTAAACGATTAACACCATTTATACACACGTAGCGGATAATGTCAAAGTGTAATCGTGACAACCGTCTGTTACATTAATTGACAAATTTTATTTTTCTGTACATAAAACAATATGGGTCGTTGCGCGCATAAATTTTTGTGGGCGTATACCGACCAGCCGCCGATCTCCAGCTCTTATTAATTGGTAAGTTGAAAATTAATTACAGTCTGAAATCCCATTAAATCGTTAGTCGGAAGTAAAATTTTCCATTCGGTTGAAGGTTTTTATTTTTCTCCGGTATGTTTTCGCGCAGATTTCAATACTCAGTCTTCACTCAGTCCAGACAATAATAATTGTTAATTTCTACATCAAAAGTTGAGACTTACCGCAAACGGTCACCAACTTAAACGATAGGGATTTGGAAGTCAGCTTTTATTCACAACTCAGTTGAGTTAATCAATTGTTAAGACTCGGTGCCCGTTGAACTGGTCTTATCGGTTGCGATGTTGGTAGTTTGTGGCCCTTAGTTTTAAGTTGGGCGAGTACGGTTTAACTACGGGATCAACTAATTTACTTAGCGACTAATCGCAACTACCAGTTGCAAGTCTTCGCATTCGAACTTTATCGAAACGAACTTGGTAGGTATTCTTGGGGTTTGCAGATACTTTATTCGTATAGGTCTGTACATACGTATAGCTAACTTGCGCTATAGCGCATGCCTATTTCCGTTTGCGCTGTTACGCATCTTTGCTCTAGAGCGCCAATATAAATAATGTCTTATAAACCATTGTTCATGTTTGAACGACATTTTTATAGAACATACAATACTGTATTTTTTGTAAGAAGACTAGGTGTGACTTTATAATATGATTTCTACTTTCGGTTTGTCTTGTCTATGACTAGTAACTACCCGCAACTCCGTCCGTTTCAAATGAGGTGAAATGTTTTAGCGCAATGATATATGGCCTACAGCCTTCCTCGATAAATGGGCTATCTAACATTGAAAGAATTTTTCAAATCAGCTCCGTAGTTCTTGAGATTAGCGCGTTCAAGCAAATAAACAAACTCTTCAGCTATATATATTTGTTGATTTGACTGGCCTATTAGCGCAGTGGGGTTATGAGTCGTTTTTCTTTTAACTTACTGTGTATTCGCGTCATCAAATCATAGAGGGAGTCCTCGGTGCTTTTTTGCAACGGCGGTGGGGTTTGAACCGGGTACCTTGCGGATTTCGGTCCATACCTTATACCGTTGAGCTATTGAGGCTCTACAATCTATTTTTGCTTTTGAAGAATTTAATACTACATTCGTAGATCCGGCTCGAAGGACCATATTAAAACCACTATAAAGTTCTACATGTATATTTAGCTCTGCACTAACATGAATTTATATACTTAACATACTGTATGATATAATATATCTGTTAACAAAATCACTAGCGCCTTTATAAATAGAGGCCAAATCTTGGAGTCCAAACCATACAGTTTTTCTCTCACATTAAAAGGAAACTCTTGCCCTTTACTTGATACTAAATTGCTGGCAACTTACGCATTCAGGCAGGAATCTTAATTTTAGGAATAATGTAGTCTTTAGTTTTGTCTAGAGGAGATCGTGGCCTAATCAGTGGTCGGCATTTGATTTGATCACTAGGTTCAGTTGCTCTATCTGCGACTGGGTGATAGATGGGTGAACCATTCTAACACTGCTTTATATTTGATATCCGACTTCCTCCGTGTTTCGGAAGGCACGTAAAATAGTGGGAACCCGATTAATGTCACTCTAATGAAATGTAACCAAAACTTTTTGATACACAATCAATAAAGAGATACTGCTTTTTATCAAAAACATTATATGAAAACCAAAGAAAACAACACTTCTATCCCCTGTAAGATTTTCAGCTTGATATACGAGGCAACCTGCCGGGCCATTTATCTCTATGGTACGAAGAGGCGTTACAAACTTGGATGGGAGAAAAATTTCACAAATTCTCATAAATACTAGTTATTTATGTTACAGATAAGCGTTGGAGCCCCTGATGTGTTTCTTCTCTGAGGTATATTATGTTTTGCACGTCCTTATGTGAGAAAGAGGTACGGGCACCTGGATGTGAACGCCCAATTCGGCTGCAGACCAAAAGATCTGCAAGCGAAGCGCTACTTCTAATTGAAAATACATCGTGTGACAAGATCTTTCTATATATAGATCTATACTAACAAGAGATCGCTGGCTGGAAATGGCTGGTCGATATTCCCCACAAACCTTTTGGTGCACAACCACTTTTATATAGATATATTCACGGAAAAATAAAATTTGACAATTAATAGAACATACGGTTGTCACGATTACTCTTTGACATCATCCAGTACATGTGCGTCTAAATGGTGTAAATCTTTTCGCAGTGGCGTGCATGTGGTTTTATTTTAATAATTTAACATATTAGTATTACTTATTATAAAGAAATATTAGCATTCGCACACGTTCTTCTATATGAAGTACAATTGTGCCAAAATTTATACTCCCCAATCGGCAGGTCGAGGAAGAGGTGGCGCGACGATTTGGATACCTTTGCGGGGAAGTTATGGATGAGATTGGCCCAGGAAAGAGGAGGGTGGATCAAGAAGGGAGAGGCCTTTGCCCAGCAGTGTATCAGCAAATAAACTATTTGATTTAGTACGTTCTAGGGTTGGCCAGTGGCTTTTTTTGCGTATTTTTTAATTTTATATTAAAAAAAAATTACGTCAGAATAGTCGCGCCTATATTCTTTATCACACCTTTGTTGATTCAAAATTTCATTTTGTATTTATCCATGGTAGTCGTACATATGACAGTTTAATGAAAATTGTATTCAAAGAGTTTCTTGTTTCGTGGTGACCGAAACATTATTCTAAGCAAAAACTATGTAAGTATACTTGCTGTTTCCCACGATTTAGTTCGCGTAAAATTTAACTTGCCCTCAGATCTTCTTAATAAGGAAAATCCTATCGAAAGATCTGTTCTAAATTTAATTCAGAACTTATATATCTTTTTCTATATATAATTACAGAAGAAGAAATTAATAAAACAAATATGAGTATCTTCCCAATCGCCGACAAGGGGAGCAACACCACTCCATCTGGAAAGCCCACCAGATGAGAAAAACCTGAGTCCCTGGGCGAGGCAAGCCAACGGTTACCAGTGCCCCGACAGCCGCGCCAACAGCAATCACCTCCAGACACATCTCAGATGTCCTGTCGGTGGGTAATAAGCTAGAGATTGCAGGGTAAAGTGTCGTCCTGTGAGTCGTAAAAACAAAACGGTGCAAGTTATCAACAGAACACCCGAACAGTCGCAATTTTCTCTAGCCTCCGCACTAGTCACAGCATTGTCCGCTTGTAGCGATAGAACCACCTGCATTCCGCGTGTTAGTGTATACGTCACGTTGGTGAACTTCGACAAAGGGTCAGCTGTCGATTACCTCGGATGCATCATACCGTCTATCCTTTACGATGCAGTGGTCTACAAGGACAGAAGACGGAATCTCTATTTCCTCGGTGACGGAGTACCGAGGTGCGGCAAAAGTACGAGGATAATAAACAACTTCGCGAGAATAGATGCCATTGTGATATCCGTTCTCGCAACTGGGATACAGAATCTTCAGGAACTTGCCGCGAGCGAGCAAGTTGTAGTGGCATAGAACCACAGAGAGGCCGTCTGGACCCCATCTCATCGCGGAAATGACTGCTCCGAAGAAGAAGCTCGAAGAAGAAAATGGAACTATAAAATAATTACGGAACGGGAAATAGTGAAAAGACAGAAAAATATAATGTTTACGATAATAAAATAAATATGGCATCGTCCCTGTATCAGCACGGCTTCGGCGCGGTATTGGTGCGGCTGCAGAACTGTGTTCATGAGCTGTTACAGCTCGTGCCGGGGGTGAAGTCGGGCGCGTGTGGTGCGTACAAAGGGGTAGGGCGGACACCGTACGTGCTCAGAGTGCGCAAGTGGCGCCAATTACAGCCGTACACCGCGTCACACAAAAATTGGCGAACATTGTTTCTGTCGGCGATACGTGCTATAATTAATTTACCACTGCATGACTATTTCACTCGTAATATTTTACCCTAGTTAGGGAAATGCAATACGTACGTTTGTTTATAAATCGAGATATATAAATATTTTTAATGTTAGTTTTATAACTTAAATAGCAAGAAAATATAATATTTTGCAATTTTCACAAAGATACTAGTTTTCTAAAGATATATCGAATAAAATCTTTGAATTATTAGATCCAGAGATGGCTAGCTTCGAAATTCGGCCAGAAACCTTTAGTTTTGTCTACCATGAGATTGTTTAAAACTACGTAGATATAAAGTTTTTATTCGTAGTATATTGACATTTTAAAATTTAATAACCTTAATTTGATAAGATCATTTAAAAAATGCATTGTTATTTTGTGATGGTTGTCAGGACTATTACATAATACTTTTAATATATTTATTATCAATGTTTTCTAAAAATATTGTCATTTGCACATCATCTTTGTATAAACTATAATGTGCAACCCTTCGTACTCTTTGGTCCGCGCATTTTTCAAAATGGTATGGAAAGTTTTTGGTACCGAAGTATTAATATATAGATAGGAATAAACCTGGTTACTTCAATCAATAAGCATGCATTATAGTCTGTAATTGATAAGGTTCAAATCAGAGATAATAACTTTGCTAAAACTATGCATAGTTGTGTATGTATACATGTTGAAAAATAGAGCAAGTGTTGTATGATTGACAACACCAAAATATACCAAATCATACCAAATACTTGTAGCACACGTTTTTATTGGAACTAAAAAATAGACCACAAACTCGGCAGTAATATTTCCAAATAATGTTTCATTGTGCATACTGGAGTTACTGAAAAAATACGTGCTCGGAGTACTGAGACGGTGGGGATAGGCTAAACTGAGCTGTGGGTGGGTCAAAGGGGTTTGTCTTGACCCTCCCCCCAATTTGATTTTACCTGCCTTAAATTAAATTATGCTTATTTAAAATATTTGCAAATGTGCAAACTTTTGAACACCCAGAAACTGTTTTTGGAACAGAATTGAGTCGAGTAACAGGTTAAGGTAATTTTTTGACCACCCAGTAACTCTTCGGGGCTGAATTGAGTTGAGTCACTGCATGTTCTATTATAATAATATAAGTGAATATTATATATAATACAAGATAAAAGTTGATGTTACAAAATCATTTTACAAATATATGATTGGTTCTTTGGAGCAGTTGACAGTGAACCTGCTTTCTGCTCCAGGGTAGTAGGTTTGTTTCCTGACCTGAGGGTGGATTATGTATATAATTCTAAAAAAAACTTTTTGTATAACAGGCGGTTGTTATCTATAAAAGAAAACAGTATATTCCTTACTCAAAGTTAGGCAACACATCAGCAAATTCTCTTGTGATGCAGTTATCTTTAGGCATTGGTAGTCACTCTATCCAGTGCCTGTTTGCCCCTTGATATATTTATACAAAAAGGCAATAATGCCTTAGAAAATTAATAATAATTGTCTTCCTTAGGAACACAAGCTGCAACATTTCAAAATCTAGTAAGGGACTCTTTTTACAAAAATCGTTTTATTGCATAATCTTGATAACCTGGTAAGGCAGTGCTAAATACATTAACACCAGCAGTTTGGACTTGCATAAAAACAGAAATATTTAAGCATCAATACTTTATAAATGTGTTAACTCCCTCTTAAACAATTCAAAACCTAGGAAAACACTTTAGCCAACTCAAAAACTTGGTAAGTGTCTGGACCTCCTATGTTTTAAAATGGTCGATTTACATACTAAGTTTTATATTCAAGGACAAATATACAAAGCTATGAGAGGATGGGGAGTCTGCAAAAGTGCTACAAAAGTGTCCCTAACTAGATTTTCAAATGGAGCAGCCGTACTTTTCTTAGGCTGATGTATTTTACTTTTATGTGCTCTCCTGTAAAATTTCGTTTTAAGTCTATACTAGGTTTTGAATTGAGGCGGCAGAGACGTCTGTGTGTCATATAATCCTATATGTACTTATATGGAAATGAGTCCTTACACTTGCAGCGAGCCACATTATTGAATTGTATATAATATTGATAATAATATGTATTTTTTTTTCAGAGCTACTTTGTGACAGATTACGATCCCACCATTGAGGATAGCTACACAAAACAATGTGTCATTGATGATATTCCAGCAAAATTAGACAGTAAGTGTTACTCATGTATATTCCCTGAATTATTATTGAGAAAATATTGCAGGAAATTATTATTAAATTAAGTTTGTCTCGTAAGACCTCTGAATTTTATTAGAATTACGATGCATGTGCAATTTATCATATTAATATATGTATATAAAGTATGTGTCAAATTGTTTGTCCGCAATGGACTCCTAAAGTACTTAACTGATTTTAATAAAATTTGCGCACTGTGTGCAGTTTGATTCAACTTGAAAGATAGGCTAGCTTACATCTCAATTTATAGTCACAAATAAAAATTAGTCACTGAAATTTATGCACATGCATAACTTCTGAATGACTGCACCAAATTTGAAAATCTCTTTTGTGTTGTGTTCACTATTGTTAGGACATGGTTTGTATGATAAAAAAGGAATGGAAAAGCGAAAGTGAAAAGTAAATGGAACAGAAACGGAACGGGAACAGAGAATAGAATTAAGTAAATATTAAGTAACTCACCATTTCAGCCGGCTCCACTAGTATACATATAAAATTAAACTGTCTTAATTTTCTTTACAATTTTCTAATGGTAAACTATAATTAATAATTAAGATATTGAGGCAGCTCTTTACTGAGGCATGTTTCATTATATTTTCGCTTAAATTTGAGAAAATACGAAAAATCTTGACAAATTCAACCCTAACAGATAGATGTATTACCGGTCTTTAAAAAAGTATTTACGCCACCGAGAACTCTCACAAACTAAATGAAACGCAACCACAATACCATCACTTCACGTGACAGCATTGCCACCATTTCATGTCGATCTTATGTGAATGCACTGGAAGTCGAACGCTACGGCCCTATTCAGTTGCAGACCAATATGTGTATTTAATTAACATGGTAATAGTAATATTATAAAAGCGAAAGTCGTAATGCTTCTCTTTTAAAAACGTATTGGCAATGACAACCACAAAATTAGTATCATTACTATCATGCGTTTTCGCCACAACGAATCGTGTATTGGAAAAAACCCATGACGCATGTCTAAGTAAACCAACAAAAATGTATAAACTGATCCTTTGTAGGATTGTTTTTCACTTGAGCACTAGATTAAGGAGCAATGAGAATAATGAACTAACATCCTGCTGGCAGCGCAAGCGAAACGGGGACATCCAGTACGAAGATGGCCAACCGGTTTTATCTTGATCTGAACTACGAGGGGTATTGTTTCAAACTCTTTTGTCGAGTATTAAAACAAAATAGGACTTGCTACTGTTGTGTTAACAAGGGTTATGCAATGTAACTGTCCGAATTATCATTTTACATAGATGATGATGATTAATAAGTGAAGCAAAAACTTTCGGCATCATTTTACCTTTGCGCTGACGGAGGAATATGAAATTTGGCACAATTCTAGTTTATATAGATGAGGGTGTGCGAATGCTAATGGTGTTTATAAAATATGTATTATAAATATATCAAACTATTATAATAAAACCACACTCACACCAATACCAATACGTTTATACACACAACTACACATTTTACTATAAGATGATGTCAAAGCGAAGCCATGACGACCGTATTTACATATATTCATAATTGTCCAATATAACAACGTCATTGTACCAACAATTAAAATATTACATATTTAGCTTTAAATAAGCGTATAGTACACGAATCTATACGAAATTCGGCCTGCCGGCGATCTCTGGTATTAATTAAATTCTGTTCATCCTACGTTTTCGTAATGGCTACAAATAATAGTTCATTTTTATTTAAAAAATGGGCTATGTAGTATATAAAAGTGATTAAGTTATGTATCGTTTAAGCCTGTACCTGCTTTAAGGAAAATGTAATAATTTTAAATACAAGGAAAAATTTAAGTAATTATAATTCACATAATTGCATTTACAAAAGCAATATCATAATTGGTATAAACATAAAAAAATAAATTAACGGGAAATGGGCGCTAGAATGAGGGATCTGGCAATTAACAGTATTTCATAAACGGCGCGAAAAAACACTAGAAAACAACTTGGGTGCGTCGAACGACGGGATATAAATACGATCCGGAGCGCGAAATCGTTCTACGATGTATAAATAGTTAGGCTGATTGTCTGAACACTAGGTTTCGGTGAAATTATTTTCGTTGTGCATAGGGTAATCATTTTTATTACACTTCTATGCTGACGAAGGATTACCGCTTGACCTTCATCTCACCTGGCATCTTACCAAGTCACTAAAAAAAATTTACTTCGAAATTTCGAAGTTTTGGCGGCGTTGTTTCCTCCCGCTAATAATGATCAATCTTGTATGATATTGATATTCGCACAAAATCTACATATTCACCCTATTTAATAACCCTGATGACATTAATAGACATTTTTTAAACATTCCTGGCAATTACTACATCGCCTTGACTCAACTGAGCTCACTTGAATTTAACAAATAAGTTGAGCTACATGGTAAAGCTTGTGATCCACGTTCTGTGACGTCACTTTAGGTCTCGGCTGAAAACCAGCGCTGCAGTTGTACCTTATGTATGCATGTTTTTGTTTTTCGATACACAACTGACAGCAAATGCTGAGCCGAGTACCTATTCTGTACGGTTGCACAGACAGTAAAGGCCTTTTTATTATTATTATTGTTTGTGCTACCTCATGAATAAATGCTTTTCTGTCTTTCTTTCTTTTTTTTCGTTGTCATTGTAGGTATAATCCACGGTTTGAAGGCCCGTGCCATTGGTATTTTATTATGTTCTTCATTTTTATTTACAAAAGCTAATAAGCTTCTTCGATTTCATTACATGATATTCGAAACTTTTAAATATTATTTATACGTATTAGTTCAAAAAACAAGTCAAAGGTTTCATATACAAAGTACTTTGGCATTTGGATTAGATACGTGAAATCGTCGGCGCTAAATTTCAGGAGTGGGTGTGACAGCGGAATCATAGAGGGGACAATACGCACTAGCGTTATTGAGTCTCTATAATTAAAAATGATAAACAAAAATAAGATGATTTCAAATTGTTAGAACTGAACCAAATTAAAATAGTACCACACGGGAAGCACCAGCTTGAAAAAGAATCATCAAAATCGGTTTACCTGGACGAAAGTTCTGACGTACCAAACCTACAAAAAAGTACAGTCGTATTGAGAACCTTTATTTTTTTTTTATGTTGATTGAAAAAATATTGATTACTTTCTTTTTTTTACTTAGAATTCCATGACAACTAAATTTGCACCCTCTTTAAATTTCTTTGAAAATGCCCTCTGCATAAGAAAAATACCACTGAAAATAGGATATTTGCGCTCCCTCTATTAGGTCACTTCCGCTGCGGGCCCAGCTACGAAAGGCGTTCACCTAATATGGGACGAACCCAATATACCTATACAAGTTTCATAGTAAAACCATCATCACTTCTTGACAGAGATATGTACATACTAAGTGAAACCCGCAACTTCGCCCGCATGCATTCAGTGTTTTTGTTAAATTTAATGTTTGTTATATCTGTTAAGGTAAAAATCCCCAAAGGTTTTTAATTTTTTGTGCGGAACCTATTAATAATATAAATATAGTAAATATTTATATACATATATTATATATAGGATAAAGTAGCCTACTATAGCCTGTTATTCCTTGCAACGTGAGCTATCTACCAGTGAAAGCGTAAGCCGTTTCGGAGCTTACTCGGAACAAACAAGACAGATAGACACACTGTCAGACAGACAGACAAAATTTTTTATCATCATCATTTATCGTGTTTACTTAAAATTAGAATTAAAAAAAACTTATCTTATATATAAGATACATATAATTTAAAAAATAATAATAATTTTGACGTTATAAACAAATACATGTCAATTTTATTTATATACTCGTAAACATGTATCAAATATATTAAAGTTGCAGTTTTCAAAATAAAACATAAATTTTATATTTTAATATTCCAACAAATTAATAAATTAAAGCATAGTCAGGTATTATTAATTAATATTAACATCCTTATTCATTCATTTTTGCGAATTTAAAGGCCTAAAACTTCTTCCAAATATTGTATAAAATGATATCAATTAATTATTCATTACTGATAAAACACACACAACAGATTCTTCATTTTATCGGAATAACACAAAGCGAAAGATTTGTTTACAAGACGTCAATCTAACGTCGTCATAAAACTCTTTAGAGATAAATTCACCGTCTTAAACACTTAAGTAGATAAGCCTCCATTTTATTACATTTACAAGATCAATTTTGTAAGTAGGACTCCATTGCAGGCTGACGTAATGTGTACGTAATGTAAGGTGTTTCGTATTACTTAGTCTAGACTAGCGGTAGACTTGCATTGTCTGTGTTGTACTGAAATTCAAACCAATATTCGATTTATTCACAATCAAACAAACACGTGATACTCACAATATAATTATGTTTGTTTTATGTATGTATTTCCGCTTAATGCATAACTTATGCAATTCCGTGCTTGAGTGCGTGGTTCTGTTGCGTAAGCGCGTTTGACAAAAGCAGAAATGTTATAGAATATATTATCGCATGCATAATGGTAAACTGGC
>JANCMC010045373.1:0-28265 GCA_024363005.1 Charaxes varanes
ACATGATTATTTTGCTAGTTTTTATGATACATTGTATGAGTGTTTACTTTGTTGGTGTAACATTTTAAATAAAATAATAAATAAAAAAAAATAGTTATTATAAATAAAATAAGTAATTATAAATTACTGTGTTTATTATGTGTTGGTGACTTAAGTCTTTCTAGACATGTATGGACACTGTAGATCCTGGATGGTTATCTTAATTAAATTAATATTTTGGCGTTAACTTATAAAACAACGCTAAATAGAAGTAATTTATATAGAAATATAATTACATAGTTTTATAGCAACTTGCTTTTTATATAATTATTTATAAATTTATAGGAATTCCGTAATAAAGGAGACGCATTTAAAAAATTCAATTTGTTGAGATTTTCCGGTCCTAAAATTGTTGAAAAAATATTATTATAATTATAAAAAATATCAAAATGCTTACTGGGCAAAATTATACTTACTGGGCATCTTGAAGTCATTGGGCTTGATGCAGCGTATATAGGAAGGTTCTTTACTACTCAAAATTTTTATAAGGTCGTTTAGCGAATTCTTGAACTGGGTTATGGCAGTTTCTGGTCGTTTCTTGCTTGCTAGATTATAATCCTGGAAATATTTATTTCTTGTAACATCGGGGTACTTATTTTATTTAATGTAGTAAATTCCTTATGTTCTCTATTGTGTAATGCAATTTGTTTTGTTTACCTTGAAGCAGCTTTCGGCAATTTTATTCCCGCTGGATGCCATAACGCTCTGCAAATCTCGGAACAGCAAGTCATTATTCTTTTCGATGAAAGTGTTTACGTTATATGTAACCTCGCCGGCGTAGTGCACCAGGCAGAATTCCTGGTGAATAATAACATAAATTAATGAAACTGATATTACATTTTACTTCCTCATTTTAAAACTTAATGTTTTCCCGATAATCATTTATTATTGCAATATCTTTCTGATTTGAAAAAAAAAAATAACGAATTTTTTTATGCATCAATTGGTGAATGAGCTTTTTTGCCTTGACTTTGATATTTTCTTATTGAATACGATATAACTAGAGCTTAATTTAAATAAAAAAAAACTTAAAGTTTTTTTTTTATAAAACAAGGGGCAAGCAAGGGGCACTTACACTAATAAACAGAAACGGAATAGATAGAATAGACGGACTCGGACGACGCGTGTATTTTCTTAAGCTGAAGTTTATTTAATTTTTAAGCCCATTAATTACATATCCCATTAAAAATATATATATGTTGGAATATGTTATTATAATTCAATTACTTACATCTCTTCCCATAAGCTTTTGAGTTCTGGAGTCAACTTTTTGATGTGACTTGTAATGCGCGTGTCCATCCAGACGTTGCGACAGTTTTTCTAAAAAGCTTATGTCGGTAGCGTCTCCGGGCCGGAGGCATTCGTCATCCAGAATTGATATTATACCTAAAGTAAGAAATATGTTGTCAAATTTTCGGCTAAAATTTATTATTTTAAATAGGCTTTCAAATGACACTAATTTTTAAAAAGTCTGACAAACCTCTGTGCCTTTCCTCAATAAGGTCGCAAATGATGATGTTGTTGAAGTATTCGACGGGCTCCCATTCGATGCCCTCTCGCAAATACTCCTCTTGTTCCGATTTGAGAGTCAACTCGATAAATAGCTGTTGTAACTTCTCATTGCAAAAGTTAATGCAGAATTGTTCAAAGCTGAGAAACCAAACATTACATGACCCTTTTTTATCTTGAAAAAGCTTGCTTATATAGTCAAATCCCACGTCCAAGTCAGTTGAGTGCAAGTAACACTGTTTGAGGAGATCGTGGCCTAATCAGTGGTCGGCATTTGAGTCGATCGCTAAGTTAAGTTGCTCTGGCTGCGACCGGCTGATAGATGGAGCGCCATCTAGTTTGCTTTGGTGTAACCTTTTCCACTTGACATCATTGCCATCTTGTTATGTAGCAGCCGCTACAGTGATCCATGCAGGATTCCATAACCAATGAAGATGATGAGCAACGAGACTTACAAGCAGTTTCTGAATAAACATTACGTAAAACCGTAAATAACAGCAGTCTACTTGATATTTCACTTGTATACTTACATGTGACTAAAATTTGTGTCTTCTCACATCCCAAACTATCTATTGTTACATCTGGTATATCTAACAAATGATGTGATCTCTGAAATGTTTTCTCATTATAACAAACCGAACATCTGGAAGGAAAATAAACGCTTATTATATCCTAAAGCTCTTTGCCCACTACATCGTTACATACCATAACCTTGCTAGGAACGTGACAGGCCAACAATATTGTTTGTATTGAAAAGTTTGAGACGATGCCCACTAGACCGTTTCGACATGGACCAGCATCGCCGAGTATCTTGCATGGAGCGTCAACAAAAGTCGTCGAGAATATAAGAATGAAGCGGAGTCAGTTCTGGCGGGTGTTGCATACGGACATCATATAAGTTACATAGGGGCATCAAACGGGTTGTATCCTAGTACAGAACGCCGTTGTTTCGTTGCAGTGGACATAGTAGATATCGTATTGCTTTTCGAGTCTGATACGTTCCTAACACCGTCGTGGTATGTTACGGTGTAGTGTGCAGATACCTTAAGCGTAAAAAGCAATGTAAGCAGTGGCGTATTTTAAAATTCGAAACCATTGGCCGGTAGGGTTACCCATAATTTTTTTTTAAATCCAGCTGAATTCCCTGTGTTTCGAAGTTTATTAAACTTACAACCAAAATAATTCCAGTCTTTGGAAATAAGGTAGTCACTTTTATTTAGTTCTTTCACGCATATAAAGTCAAAAAAGCAAGGCAAGGTTGGCTTGAACCGCCCTTCGCTACCTGCCCCCTGGGTCTTGGCCCTTTTGTCCCTAGTATAAATACGCTCGGGAATATAACGATTTTATCGTATAAAATCGTTTTATGTGAGACATTAGGCATGGAGCATGGTAGATTGCCTGCTGTACCTCGTCCCTAATGCCTCATTTAGGACAGTGTTGTAATCATAGTTTCTGTGAAAATCCTTCCTGTACATTTCGTATTTAAGCAGCTTATTCTAACATATAAAGACTCTTTTTAAATCGTCAAAAGTAATTAAAATTATTACAAGTTATTTTAAACCATCTATATAACTTTTTATCTTTATCATCCGTGATATATATTATTTTAATAATGAACTCCATATCTTTCCCTACAAAATTATAATATGAGTATCGGATAATAAGTTACTAATAAATATTTTTATTAGCTTACCTGCAATGGTCTCGTAGCCAACAGTCTTCATAAGATATTGATGTGTCATCTTCGAAGTTTACTGTTAAGGTTCTCTTTTCAATACTAGCTGATTTTATGACTGGAATTTAATTAGATATATATATACTTCTCATTAAAAAAATCGAAACAACTTGTAAGTTTTTGTTTTGTAAGGATTATCAGATAAATGTATATATTTAGGAATATATGTAAAAAAAACGGAAGTGCTTCGAATTTTTCCGATGAAAAGTGTATTATGGCTAAAGTCTTAACCACTCGGCTTGCCGCTCGCTGAGCCAGACATAACTCAAAGTGTTTGTACATTACGTCCTTGAAGACTACAAAGTACTACAAAACTTTGAGCAGCTACAAAGTCCCCGGCTGCACTACATGATCAATAAATGATCATTCAAATGAAGCCATGTCTGGCTCCGGCGTAATCAATAATTAATTCGTCTTGTTTTGTCTATGACACCAAAGAGTACATGTGGGCGACGCTAATTCTTTTTGCCGCCCTGCGTCTTTCGCCAAGTTTTTTGTTCTTACCTATTCGCCATTGTCTAACAGCATACGCTTGTATGCAATTAAAAGTCAAACAGTACTTAAGAGGTTTATTTTAAAATATGTCGATTCTATTACACCGCCCATAATCAACTGACGTAACTAACTTAAATTCTAACTTTTAAATATGACCTATCTATGTATAGAATAACAAATCCCTATTTCCCATTCGACTGGACCGATTTTTCTAAGCCTATTTTATTGTATTTGCTGGGAGAAGGTTCTTATGAAAGAAAACATTAAGAAAATTGCGCGGAAAATTAGAATACTTAACCACCATATTAAATTATTTCTAATGTAACTTGCTTTTGACAATTTAAAGCGAACGAGAACGGAAAAGATCACGGGAACGGGAAATGAAACGGGAACGGAATGGAACGGGTAAAGGAACGGGAATAATATTATAGGATAATAGAATGTAGTAAATAGTAAGTAACCCAACGTTCGGGCAGAACACCGTCAGCCGGGTCCGCTAATAAGATAAAAATTCCTGAAGAGATTTAAAAAATGGAATAGATTAACTGAAATTATTATTATTTTTTAAATTAGGTTTACTAAGAACCACTTACATTAATACACTTAATAATAAAGGACAAATACAAGTAAACTAAATGTAGTGATCACATAAAAGTAAACTCAACATTAGCCAGCCAAATTATGACCGATTGGGTCATAGATTGTTCAGCTTTAGCTCAGCCCCGCCTTTTTTTTAATTAGCCTATACTGTCCCACAGCTGGGCAAAGGCCTCCCCCTTTTCCAACCACATCTTCCTTACCTGACCTATTTGAATCCATTTCTTTCATTTATTTAAACCCTATAGGTGAAGTGTCCAGGATACTTCACTTATATCTCAACGAATAGATAAAATATACGAAATGTATTGCTTTTATAAAAATGACTGGCAGTTAATAAGAAAGATGAACAGATTTTGATACATTCGCGCTTTTTATTAAAAAGTTTAATAACTTTAAGCCGTAGCGGATAAAGACTTATAACAAGATGAAAGGTGATATTTGTTGATAACATTAATGATGTTCACATCATCAATATATGAAGAAACTCTTTTCTAGAATTGATCACCTTCGAATATTTTATATATACAACTATTACAAACTGACCCTCGCAACCCGTTAAAAGTAGACTAGCTACAAATTACCATGTTATATTTAATTTATAAACAACGATATCAATCCGAGTCTGAAATAATTATAGTGAAAATATACGCGAAAGTATAAAATTCTTTAAAAAGATACATTTGGAAATATAAAACGACTTACCGCACATTATCTAGCAATGTTTAAATTCTACTCTTATACATCCTGGAGCAAAATGTGATATTACAGAAGAACAAAATTATATCACTGGAATGCAGACTCTTATCAACCGAGGTTATTTACACCAATAATTGAGCTTCTTACGACTTTACTACACGATACCGGCAAGATATTTGTTCAGTATTATAAAACACTAGTTCTACTACACTAGACTTCGTCCGCCTAAATTTAGGTGAACAATTTTAGCGTGATGATATATAGCCTATAGTGTTCTTCGATAAATGGGATATCTATCAGTGAAAGAATTTTTCAAATCGGATCAGTAGTTCCAGAGATTAGCGCGTTCGAACAAACAAATAAACAAACAAAACTCTTCAGCTTTCTACAATAGTATAGATATATGTAGATGTAAATAATCTAGTCAAGAAGTTGAAAATGGTGAAAATTTGTGATATCGCTCGTAAAAATACGTAGTACCAAGAACAAAAAATTAAAAAGCAAGTTACTTAAAAAAATTATAATTAAACTGTAAAAGCTTTATAAACTTTAATTACCTGATCTTATTGAGTAGGTATATAAGAAAAGCTCCAAGCACCATTTCATTGTAACCTATTATCTGTAAATAAATTAATTTTTAAGGCATACGAAGCGAGCCCTAACTCTATCCCACAACCTGAGACGTGTTATAACGCACTTTACTGTAAAACTATCACGTCTATAGGTTTGTACTTTAAGTTAGTAATTTAACTTCATAGTAAATATATTATTTGTCAAAAAAATAATCTATAAAACACTATACGACCCCTCACAAATCTCAGATTTTTCCACGAAGCAAAATAACTTAAGGCAAAATATCTTTAACACGTTTCTTCATCTGCAATGACGGCGCGGATGCTGTAAAATTTTATTTTTTCAAATGTTTAAATTAATATTTAAAGTGTCAAAAGAATAATCCATGTAACGTGGTCATTTTAGACACCGAGTCCATTTACCGAAATTGATATATTTACAGTGTTAACCAGTCACAAAAAGTACAGTGTATCTAAGTACTTATATAAACAATAAAAACTGAAGTTTGAGGGGTAAGACATATTTTTAACAAATTTTCTCCTATTCAAGAATCTTTTTTTGTAAATTCTTAATTATTCATAAATTTGAAGATATTTGCAGAAAACTAAATACCTTTTCTTCATCTTTTTTTTTTATAATTTTGTCATATTTTTACGTGCTGAAAAACGGTTTCATTATATTGTGAAAGACATCACCCCTGATCGAATGTCGCAGGAATTTTTATGAGCGATATTTATCGCCATTTTGAAATCCTTCACTAGTCTAAAAATGTTATCATTTTAAACAATAATGTTTATTTGCGTAATCTATAATAAATCGTGTTTTTTTAAAACTAAACAATATTCTGCTCATGTTTGTAATCGATATTATATCTAAGTGAGATTTAAATAGTGGCCAAAGCGATGTCCTAAAGTATAAAAATGGATGTCGTTCAAAGTTCAACATGTTATGACGCACGAATATGTGATTAGCAATTAATTAACCGTTCCAGCTAATGCTTGGACGGTTTTATAACATACTGTAACCTATTTTATAAAATCATAATTAAAATGGAAATACTATGTGACTAGCAGACCCTGTTTTACCCGAACGTTGGGTTACTATTGATTATATCCTACTCGTACCCCTTTCTCCCTTAGAAAGAGAAGAAATATCTAAAATAAACACTTCCTTCATACATTATATATGTACATGAAACTAACGGTTTTTGCAGCGCACGCCAGAAAACTTCGCAGATGGCAGAATTTTCTCCTACTTACTTACTGACATTTATGGTTATATTTTGGACATTTCACACAATATCTTTATTATTTATGGCCTATGTATTATTCTGTTGTATAAGCTATATTAATCTACAGTTTTATTAAAATCCATCCAGTAGTTTGTTCCTGAAAGAGCGACAAACATACCTCCATACATCCATCTGTACAAACTTTCGCGTTTATTATATTGGATTGTAACTAAGGCAGTTTTGTTTGTTACAATGCTGTTGGTCAAAATAAGACCTTAAATACTAAACCTTAAATATTGAAACTCATCATTCATTTATATGAAAAGAAAATCTGCCGTCGTAACAACAGCTCAAATAGGTCCTTGGTCTACAAGAAAACACGTCCCATTTTCTCGGTAAAATACATTTTGTTTTACCCTAAATTGAAATTTTGCGTCATTTTATGCCAACGTAATAGACGAGCGTAGATGCTTTTATGGATACGATAAATCCCGTATCAAAATAAATTGTGTTAAGCTTCAGATGAAAGCCCCTTTGTTAAACGTGGCGACAGATGGATATTCAGCCCACGTAATGAATAGTTTTTGGCTTCTTTTTTGTGTTTATAAAAGGACGTCCAATCAAAATACCCCTTTATAGTCTTACTTCTTCTTCTTCCTAGTGTTATCCCGGTCAAGTACCAGGGACGGCTTAGATTGCAGTGGATGTGGCTATGGGACGAGTTAAGATGGCCGATTGCCATCTGCCGTCACCACATCAATTACTTACGCCTTCAATCGGGTCCCACTGTCTTACATACGTTCCAAAGCACGGAGGAGGTCGGATATTAAATAAAAACCCGCGCAAGAATTGGTCACCCATCTATCACCCGGTCGCAGCAAGAACTACTTAACCTAACGATCGACTCAAATGCCCATCACTGAGTAGGCAACGACTTTCTCTGTTATAGTCTTACTATTCTATAGTAATATAACTTTGGTACAAACCCAACTGCAAAAAAAAACTCGTATTCGTTATTATAAAAACTCGTCATTTTACTTTATTGATAAATTCTTGATGTTTTTTTTTATGGTACAAGGGGCAGACGAGCAGTCAGCAGGCACCCACGTGCCTACCGACTCCCATGGACATCTGCACGATCAGAAGGCTAGCAGATGCGTTGCCGGCCTTTAATGACGAGTTTAGGCCACCGGGAAGTTTCTTCATGAGCTCTCTACAAAGTGGTGTCGCCGCGGGTACTGGAACTCTAAATTTTGTATTAATAGTGTATATCTTTTTTATCTTTTTGTTCGTTACCATCCTATTGCTCCTTTCTATAAAACAATAGTCACACTTGTCTAACTAATAACTTTCAAACAAGTTGCAATGTAACGTAATCACGATGACTCTCACAATGCGAAGGTATTTCGACCATGTTGTATCTTTGAAGTAGACTCTTTCTTGTAAGTTAAACACACACATCCTAGGGTAAGCAAAGAGATACAATTTTTATGTATAGAGTTTATTCTAATGGACTTATACTTTACATTAAAATCAATTCGATGTAAAAAAAAATAATAAACTAATTAACATTTTAATTTTTAAGAAGTAAAAGAGTGAAATTCCATTTAAATATAGCCCGCACCTAGCCGCGGAAAGCGTCATGTCGCGATGTTAAATCGCCATTAATAAACGTCGCGCATTATTTATCTGTGCACGTGCGACGAACTCGCGACCGACAAATAGAATACGCGGAATCTAGATCGGATTATTTTAATTGGACACAAAGTTTGTATTTGATACTAGCAGTAACTCGCAATTTCATCTAATAAACTTAACTTTGTTTTATTTTGTGATTGATCTCTTTTTTTCATTAGATATAATAATCATAAAATAATGCTTCAAAAGGACTATAAAAACTCTGAAGACTATCAAAATAATCTGTAGTTAAGGGCACAAAATGTATAAGTTGAAATATAGAGGGCTAAAATTCTACAACACGCTAGTGAAATATTCTTATAAGCGTCTTTAGGTTGCGGTGGTTGGTTATTGTATACCATCAAATAGTCCGTTTGCGCGTAAGCCACTATACTCACATAAAAAGATCTAATATTTATTTTCTATACTCTATTTGTCGGTCGCAAATTGCACGTGCGCTTGTGAATAATGTGCGACATGTATTAATGGAGATTTAACACCGCGACTTAATACTTATCGCAGTTATAAATACGCTATGTTTGAAGGCAATTATTTATTTTTATTCTCTAATTTAACGGTTACATATAGTATTAGTCATATATAATTTATATTATATAATTTATTTTGGTCAGTCTATCTCTGTCACTTATACTAAGTTTAGTTAAATCAGATACCTATGACACAAGAATTTTCGAGACTCACGAGAGACTTCTCGTGTCATAGTGTTTATTGCCAAGCTCTTCCGAAATAACTTGAATGTAATTTTTTATGCATATTTGGTAGGTCTGAGAATCGGTCGTAAACTTTTTTTAACTCGGTAGTAATAAGGGTGACCCACACAGAAGTCACTGGGCACAGGTAGTTGTAGATAGAAATCCAATAAGTACGTATGTTCCCAGTGAACTCCTTAGTTCCAAGTCAACCGATATTCATGAAGTTGGCATTTATGCGGAATTTGGTCCAACTTGAAGTGTAGTATAGCTTTTTTTTTTCTAAATCACTCAGCGACGCGTGGCTGGAGCTGCTACTTTTATATATGTAGACTTTTTCTTTTTATATAATAAAATTAATGGAACTGGTTTTCAATTCCAAAGTGTACAAATATAAGTTTTTGAAAGCAAAAATAATTTATAACTTACCCTTTTAACTGTTAACCTGAGGGCCTAGCACGAACATTCTCGATTGTTTTACTTACTTTTACGTTCAAAACGCAACGTCAAGTACGTCAGTAGCATTAATGTTTCATTTGACGTTCGGTTTCGGACGTAAAAGTAAGTGAAACTATCGAGAATGTACGTACTAGGCACTCTGTGCTCAAATAGAAGATAATATTATATTGATTTAGATACGTGTATAAAAATATTTAAAATATACTCGTGAAAATATTTAGTATCTTGGCGCTTTTTAACGTCGTCGGTACGAATATTACTATATAATAAAATATAAATAGAGTTAAAAATAGAACATTGCTCTAGAAAAAAGCGTCGCGTTATAAAAGCGCTATCGTGCGACCACCAACTTAGGAGTTCATGTTTTCTATTTGAAAGCTTTTCTAACGCGCGGTAAAAAAGCGCTCGTGCGAATGAGGGCTTAGTCAGTGTTTGCCAGATTTTCATTCATATTAGTCAGTGATTGTCCAATTTCATATTTGTATTAGACAATGATTGTCCGATTTTCATTCATATTAGTCAATGATTGTCCGATTTTCATTTGTATTAGTCAGTGTTTGACCGATTTTTTAACTTAGCCTGTGTTTGTCTGAAGGAATAGGAGATTAATTAGCTCTAAGTTGCTCTGAGACTTTCTCTATAGACAAGTAGCAGACGGTAACGAATAACATAGTGTGGAAAATCCCTAAACCTAAATCCCTTTGAGTGTGTTTATAGAATTAGACAGATTACGCCAAATATGTACTCTTATATGAATGATTACCAACGTAACTTCAAACAACTACGCCTGAATGACCACCGCGTAGTACGTTCTAAAATAATAAAAAGCGATCAAAAAGTATGTCAAATAGTAGCAATTTTATACCTTTTTCTTTTGTAAATATGACTTAGAGTCGTGGAAAATATTAGAACCCCAAAGAGGAAAAAAATAATATGTATTTTATCAATAAAAATCCGTTTATGATATCTGGATGTTATAAATCTTTAATAGATTAAATTTAACAACTCTTAGAAACCATTTAGTATCAATGTTATTGAATGGAAGGTGCTAAATGTTGAATATACTCTTAGACAAATTGTTATTGTTACTCTTTGATTGATCGTTGACCTTAAAGTGTAGCCAGAAGGTTAGTTATATTCTACTATAGTATTTTACTAATAAAATAAAAAAATATGAATAAAAAATACTAATTTTTATATCTGTAAATTACAATAAAGAAAAGTAGTTTAGTTTTTCATGCATGTCATGGCTTTCCGTAAAGTAACGTCTGATTCTATCAGGCATATACATTACATAAAAACCGGTAGCGCACGTAGGTGAACCGTTGTTTTATAAAAAAAATTATTAAGGTACTTTGTTCCAAGTAGTTACAAAAGCCAAAATTTAGATGTACCTACGATTTCCCTTGAACTAAGACTTGATTTGAAGGTGCGTGAATGCGTTTTTTTTTATAAAACAAGGGGCAAACGACCAAGTGGCATTCACTTCAGTGACTATCAACGCCGCGTATTGCGTATCAAATTATTTTCAGTTTCGTAATACATTTCAATATTAAACATCTAATCAATGGATTATAGGTATTATGACACTATTACTATTTACGTTATCCCTGTCCGTGACTGTTATAAACAGATAACAATTCAAGGTCACAAAATGTTACAGTACAAAAAAGACTGTCTTAAAACCTTCCAATTTATTACGGTAATTTAAAAGTAAGATTGGTTCAAATGCGTCATTTAATGCAATCGGGAACTAGAACTTTGTTTTTACATAAGTACCACTGATTGGGGCGGTTTTTTTTTGTTTCTACCGTCGAAGTATAATTACTTGTAGTAAGTTATAATTACTTATTTATTGCCGGAGCCAGATATAGCTTCATTTGAATGACCATGTAGTGTGGCCGGGGACTTTGTGTAACTGCACAAAGTTTGGTAGAACTTGGTAGACTTCAAGGACAAAAATGTACAAACACTGAGTTATGTCTGGCTCCGGTATTACTTTTTATTTAAATTCACCTTTGACGACAAATTAATAAAAATCATAGTCAATCAATTATATGTATTTAACATATAATGTCACTTCACTGTCTAATCTTTTGGGGAAATCCACTTTCAGCTATGAGCTATTATCCATTCACTTTATAGGTGTTTAAAGTATCATTTTATCTAAAGTGATCTTATAAACTATTATATCCAGATAAATAAAACTAGAGTTTATATTTTTTAAATATAGATTTTACTAAAAGAATATTATAAGGGACCTACAACAAAAAAGTAAACCATTTTAAATATAAATTTATTTTGAAACATCTTTTACTTTGCGTAACTTTTATTTCAGTACGCTGATATAATTTTGTTTTTTTATGGATTTCATATTTAAACGGTTATTATGAAATTACGAGTATGTATATTTTTTTTAGCATTATATAAATACATATAGATAATACACCCAGACACGAGGCGGGAATCGAACCCACGACCGGTGCAGAACACAGGGTCACTGCCCACTGCCCCAACGGGTCAGTCAGTCATTATAAAAATTACGTGCCTAAAGTTGCGAGCAAGACATAGTGTGACCAAAAAGGAAGTATAAAGGAATAGCGGAAGCACGTAATATCCAATAAGTATGGAAATAAGCCTCCCTGCAGGAGGATTAAGCTGAGGCGCGCAGATTTAATGACTGAACGCTACTTTTTCGATCATTTTACTTTCCTTGAGCCCTTTTCAGTTAAGTTCATCGTTGTCTGCAATATCTTAAAATATGTATACATAAATTACGCATCACGTTGTTTGTCCGCAATGAACTACTAAACTACTTAAGCGATTTTAATCAAATTTGCATTACGTGTAGAGTTTGAACCAACTTGAAAGATAGAATAGCTTACATCTCAATTTATAGTCGCAAGTAAAAATGAGTCGCTGAAATGTATGCACGTGCATAACTGCCGAACGACTGCACCAAATTGGATAATTTCTTTTTTGTTGTGTTCGTTATGGTTAGGATAAGGTATGTATAATAAAAAGGGAATGGCAAAGCGAAAAGGAAATAAAACGGAGCGGGTACGAGAACGGGAATAATGTTATAGATTAATAGAATGTAGTAAATAATAAGTTACCCAACGTGCGGGCAGGACAACGTCTGTCGGGTCCGCTAGTATCAATATAGATTTCAATAATGTATATGTCTCTTACTAATTTTTCCTCCTTTTCCTTGGCGCTATCCCAGTGTAGTACCAGGGTCCGCTCAGATTGCAGAAGATGTGGCTGTGGGGCGAGTTAAGATGACCAATTGCCACCTGACGTCATGACACGTTGGGCATTTTTATTTAGTACCAGCGGACCCGGCAGACGGTGTCCGTACGATGCGTTACTTATTATTTACTACTTTCTATTATCCTATATTATTATTCCCTTTCCCGTAGGTATGCCGTTGCGTTCCCGTTCCCTTTCCCTTAAAAGTTTAAATTGTCAAAAGCGCTAAAAGGTTACATTGGAAATAATTTAATATAGTGGTTAAGTACTCAGAAATTTTATAATTTTCCACGAACTTTTCTTATATTTTCTATCATCCTTTTCCTGACAATAGAAAACAAAATGAAAAAAGAATTAGTGAAATCGTTCCAGCCGCTTACGGTGACGAAGAGAAATAGGCATTCATTTTTATATATATAGATACATTTGGAAAAAACCATTAAACTCGCGACACTGTTATCGACAAATCTGGCGATCTCACTTCTGTTGGCAGGTCCGGAGTGAAGATGTACGTTTTTTTTAATTTAATAAAACATTACTTTGGCGAATATACTCATTTTGACATTATTATGTTCGCTCGCGCCACACCCCCCTTACATGTGTAGTTATTCTAATCTGAGCGGACGAATCGTGAGTGATATAGGGTCCGATGCAATACCATTCTTTCTAAGGTTTTGCTACATTATTATATAGCCTGCTAGTTTTCCACTAAAAAAATAAAACTTTCACTGGTAATAAGCTGCTGTTACAAGAAGTAACGTAATGGTACTTTTAGAAAAATACTTACAAGGGTTCAGCACAAAAAATGAAAGCCCTCATTTAAAAAATCCCTGACATAATACGAGCGAAGTCGCGGGGTACAGCTAGTCTGTTAACCAACTGTCGTTTGGCAGTCTCACTAAACCTCTTAAACCGCTGGACCGTTATAATTCTGTTTGCTTTGTTTAACGCGCGTTAAAAAAAGCTCTCGTGAAAGTGAGGGCTTATATGACATTTTTTTTAATTAAAAAAGCCATACCTTCTATTTTTTAATTAAAAAGACATACCTTCTTTTTTTAATTAAAAAAGCCATACCTTCTTTTTTTAATTAAAAAAGCCATACTTCCTTTTTTTAATTAAAAGTCATACCTTCTATTTTTTAATTAAAAACTCATATCTTCTATTTTTTAATTAAAAAAGCCATACCTCCTATTTTTAATTAAAAAAGCCATACCTTCTATTTTTTAAATAAAAAAAGCCATATCTTGTATTTGTTAATTAAAAAAGCCATACCTTCTAATTTTTAATTAAAAACGCCATACCTTCTAGCTCCCTTAGTGAGCTTAATGTCGGCCTGTTTGGTTTTGACAATCTCCTGCATCTCTTTCACGTCTTCACTGTAGTCCATCAACTCCCCTTTGAGCTCTTGAATGCTCTCCTTCTCTAGAAGCAGGGACTTCTTCTGTTCGGCTGCGAAACGTAAATTTAATTTTCGTTATGACTAAGTTTTAGCATTAAAGTGTGTTCAGTCTAAAAATGCACGCCCCTCCAAAGCATTCACTTCTACATGCAAAATACCGTTTAGACGCAAACACGCAAGCTCGTTAATATCATTGGCTCTCAGCGCGAGGTTGAGTTTGAGTTTACAATAAAAACGCTGCACACACACACAAGCAAGCATTGCAATTAATTACTGCAAGGGCATGTATTTTTAGACTGAACGCACTATACAAGTTTCATTATATACTATGAGGATACTACCTGGAATAAATAAGTTTTCCTTAAGACAAAGACAAGCTTTGTGGTATATGGAGTAATTATGACAAGTGATATTTTAAGACCATTATTTTGGGAAATGAACTTCACAGTTGAAAACAATGTACTACCTTGACCTTGCTAGAGGCTGAAAAAAAGCTGAAAGCTTGCCAAATTTACCTAATTTTTCTAAAGCATCCTCTATGACTTCTATGTCTTTGCCAGACAGGCCTTCCTCAGACTTGGGCTTTACGGGATCAACAGCTATAATTGGTGCCGGGTCGACCATTACTGGGGTGTCCTGCACACCAATAACCGGAGCCTTGTCCTTGAGTTCTTCTTTCTCGCGTTTCTTCGCTTCGAGAATCTCTTTCTGTCTTTCCGCTTCTTGCATTTCCTGTTTTTCTTCTTGAATCTTCTCAACTTCAAGTTTGATAGCATCTGCTTTAGCCTGAAATATAAAATGTTAACATAAATGCAAATATTTTGCTTACTAAGCTCTTACAGTCAACTAACACATAATCTCGAAAACCGCGGTACGTACAATGATGAAATTTGGCAAGGACATAGTTCATAGTTAATAGATAGACTAAGGATTTCATCATCCGCCCGGATATGGACTACCTTGGCAGCTCTGGAAGCCTTTAAGCAGACTTTGGGCTCAAGTAGGCAGAAGTAAGAAAAATATGTTTAAGGGGAGATTTTCGGATGGTACCAGGATACCAGCTTATACTCAGTAGAGGTAGGAGCAAGGGGTATACCAGCAAAGTCCCTATACAACCTTCTAAAAGACCTTGGCTTGTCAAAAACTATCATAAGTTCATTACTAGAAAGGACATCTAAAGCCGCACTAGTAGGATCCTACCTGCGACATGTATACGTAAATATATGTCTCAGGTAGATAGGTGGTTCCTTCCTCTGCAACGCGATGGACACGGCACTCGCACGATGACTCCATAGAATGCTAAGAAATTCGTATCGATTTAAAAAAACTGTTAGTGTCTGTCATTCGGTACTCTGTAATGTCTACAAATTTTCCGTTTCATAAAAATTTTCCAATTAGTCAAGAGAATTTTATTTGCACAATTTATCGGTATTCATGTCTCCTTTTTTTTATATATCTTGCAACTTTTATATTAAATAGTCATTGACTGGACCGTTGCTGCAGGTGACAATGACCCTGCCTTCCGCTCTGTGGGTTATGGGTTCGATTCCCGCCTCGAGTCTGGGTGTATTATCTATAGGTATGTATTTATAAATTTCTAAAAAAATATTTGTGTATGACAGGCCTTCGTTACCTATAATACAAGCATTCATTTCTCTACCTTACGTACTGACGACCGTGTGTCATATAGTGCTATGTGTTTATTTATTTTAAAAAGGCCCGCGTCTGTGACGCGAGGATTTTTTTCTTCAGTATTTACTTCCTTAATAAGATTAAAAAGGTTATTTTTGTCCTGAAATATTTACAAAATATTGAAGAATTCTCAAAAATCGGTAGGAAATATAAAATCTTCTCGGCTTGCATAAGCTAGTATAATATATTTTAATATGTAGAATTGCAAACGTTAAAATATCTTCGCAAGATAATAAAAGAGAAGTTTACGATACACAATAGAAATGAGTTACGAATACCCGTGCATTTTACAGTACACATTATTACGGGGATATACATAAATTTAGTTTTACTGTTTTATATTTACATCTGCGTCATTATTGTAGACCATATCATATATTCGTATCTATCTATATATTCATCATAGCGAGTGGCCCGTTGGCACAGTGGGCAGTGACCCTGCCTTCCGCTCCGGGGGTCAAGGGTTCGATTCCCGCCTCGAATCTGGGCGTTCGTATCTATATGCATGTATTTATATATCTCCAAAAAAATATAATTGTGTATAACATTTTAATTATTTATTGTAAAAATTATTTTTGTCAATTGAATTATTATATGGGTGTACTTTAACATGAAATACAATGAAAAAAAAATAACAAATTACCTATAACACAGGAAAATAGTTGCCTACCTTAGGAACAGACGTCCGTGTGTCATATAGTCCTATATACTTATTTATCGTATAATAAATCTTTCCGTAACAGTATACGAAATATTCGCGGACGGAGGATTATGAAATTTGGCACATTTATACAGTGTGACTGGTGAGACACTTAATATACTTAAGGAGAATACTCGATTATTGTTATAATTGACGGGACAGCCGAATAAAACTCGAAATTGGTGATGATTATATATATTGGAATCAATACAATAAACCGTAAGAGATGTTCTCTCGTCGAGTTCGCAACAACAACTGACCCAATCTTGAGTGAATACAAAAAGGAAAGGTCCGCAGGTACAGCTACCTGCACTCGGAACAGGTATAAATTATGACCTTTCGTCAATCACACAACTATAATAATGCTAACATATTTATGTAATAAAAATAGGTATTTAATTTTTAACTAAATTTCGTTAAAATTAGCTTAAGTGTGGCCTTACGTTGTGTGGTTAATTTACTGTTCAATAAGGCTAGTTTGTATGGAGGAATGTTATAAATGATAATGGCTGGTCAGTTATAAAAAGATTTTATGACAGCTGTCAGTCGGAATTAAACGCGATATCAAGCACAATTTAGATAGGTTTAATTATTTAGCCTCTGTTCAGACACGACGGGAACCGCACAATTACAAATCGTGCGGTTTGCACATCGCAAAATCGTGAGTGTTCAGTTATTACTAAAAAACCGCCAAAGATTGGAAGCTTTATTGAGTGGTGTATGTAAAATGGTACAATGAAACAACTAGTGGACTATACGTGGTTTTTGAAGTTAATGGACTGCGAAAAAGCTGTTGCTGAAACGGTTACAAATAACTGCCTAACTTGCTGGCACTGGTTTCTAACTTTAAAATTATTGGTTAGCAGTTGTAAGCGTTTATGTTAGTTATTTGTTGTGAGTACCACGTAGTTTACGCCAAATACTAATAAAATGTATGGAGAGCGTGTTTTCGTTAGTACCAACGAGGCGTAAAACTGACAGACGTTGTCCTACCCGACCTGACAGACAATATCCTGCCCGAATATCGGCTCGTCTGCTATTATTAACCAATCTCCTTTATATCGTTTCCTTAAAATTTGTCGCCGGTCGAATGTTGTATGATATAATAATTTTACATGGCACGTCAGTCAAAAGGTTTAGTACGAACCTAATCTAGTTAAAATATTCTGAAGTATCTGACAATGCTTTAATATTTTGAAATAATCTTTTGATTTTTCGTTTCATTTTTACTATTAAACCTTCCCTGAAATAAGGGGAATGAAACAAAACAAATAAAATTGATATAGGTTCAGCCGTAATATATATAAATTACGCGTCAAATTATTTGTCCGCGATGGACTCCTAAACTACTAAACCGAGTTTAATGGAATTTGTACACTGTGTGCAGTTTGATCCAACTTGAAAGATAGGATATCTTACATTTCAATTTATAGTCGCAATTAAAAATGAGTCACTGAAATGTATGCACGTCCATAACTTCCGAACGACTGCAAATAATTGGATTTTTGTTTTGTTCGTTATGTGGACAAGGTTTGTATCATAAAAAAGGAACGGCAAAGTGAAATGGAAATGGAACGGAACGGAAAGGGAACGGGAACGGCGAATAATGTTATAGGATAATAGAACGTAATAAATACTCAACGTTCAGGCATGTCAACGTCTGCCGGGTCCGCTAGTTTGTATATATAGATTGAGAGTACTATGTAGTATATGCAAAATATTTATACAATGTATGGAGAATGTGTTTGTGTTAGTACTCGTATCGAAGAGCTTAATCAATAATCAGCTGGAGGAGGTCGCATCTTAATCAGTAGCCGGCATTTGAGTCGATCGCAAGGTTAAGTAACTCTTACCGCGGTCGGGTGATGGATGGGTGACCAATTCTAACACTGCTTTTAAAATATCGGACCTCCATTTTTCGGAAGACACGTAATAAGTAGTTCCCGTTTAATGTCACTGACTGATATTAGCCGCAGGTAGAAATTACAGGGATTCCGGGGACGACGTCTGATGGCATTTGTTCATTTTAACTGGCCCCACATTCTCTGCAATCTAAGCGGACCCTGGTAATAGACTGGAATAGCGCTAGGTAGAAGAAAACTCCTAGCAAAGAACCGATCTAAAATTTGTGATATTTATTTGTTTCTGTGCAATTCAGTTCAAGGCAACACAAAATCAAGTTAGAAAGTGAAAAATTACAATTTCTGCAAGACAGCCTTATATAAGGTGACTGTTGAGACATTTAGAATACTTAAGGAGGGTACCCCGCACTCGATTCTCGTTTTTTTATTACATTGTTAACAATGTAATAAAAATAGGTAATTAATTTCGGACCAAATTTTATTAAAATTAGTTAAAGTGTGACCTTACGTTCTGTGATTAATTTGCTTACGAAAAAGTTAGTTCGTATAAATTTCCCAGGGAAATAGAAAGGATTTAAAGACGGCTGTCTGTCGGAATTAAATGCGATATTATCTTAAATAATATCGCGTTATATAAATAAAATAATTCAGTATTTTTTTTGGCTGCACTTATTATATAAATAACTGATGTCGTATTACTTCTTCTACCTTGAATTGGATAGAGAGCATCTAAAAGTAAATTATGTTTAATGATATTTCTTTAAGGGATGTTATGTTCAAGGGATATTTGTTGAAGACAAACGCATGGTCCCCGGGCTCGTTACATAGTTTGACGATAAAATAAACTGGGCATCAGATCAGCCTCTGCCTATTTATTTTATCGCTTTTGGAATTTTGATAAGGCTGCCCTTCTTGTATTTTCGTTTTATAGCCAAATGCCAGTACACTTTTAGGCACTTCGTTCCCATTAAATTCAATGATTTTGCTCAATATCGACGGTTTTAATCAATAGTAAACAGCCCTAATTCTTTTTGTCTTCATGAGAACCATATTTAAACGTCAAGCAATCTTTTACCTAATAAAATAGCCAAAATTTGTTTATAAATCGTAAGTAGTGTATAGATTTTGGTAAAGAAAGTGATAAAAACCTGTAGATTTTTCTGTGAAAACTAATTATACCAAGACCAGTTTAAGTACTGCAATTCCACCTATAACACGGTACTCCTATAACACATTAATATTATTCTATAATATATAATATTATAACATATAGAATTTAGCTGGACCGTTGGCGCAGTGGGCAGTTACCCTGTCGTGCAAACAACACTTACGTGCAAGTAACAAATAGTAAAGTATATACGAATCATAATATTCATCATCATATTCACATTAGACCTATCTAAGCATTATTAGCTCTTTATTTCTTCACAGAAGTAAAGCGTATCACAAACTCATTTCCAACAACGCGAGACATGAAATTTTAAAACTTCTCAAGCACTATGCCGAGATGCATTGTCACTGGAAACCTTCTAGAATACTATTCTTTCACCGAAACGTCCACTACTATTGTGAACATTTTACTCTAAAACCAAAGTTAGTCTATATAAATATAAATTATTCTTAAATAGAAAAAAAAAACTGCCATCAAAACTGAAACACTCTGACTGGCCCGTTGGCTCCGTGGGCAGTGGCCTTCCGCTCCGGGGGTCGTGGGATCGATTTCTCCTCGAGTCTGTGTATATAAATATATGTATTTAAATATACCATGTGTATAACAGGCGCCTGTTAGTTTAACATTTAAAAATTAATTATTTTTAAATAAAAAGAAAACCGCCTTCAATAACACCAAGGAACTAAATAGCAAAAAAATAATTAGTACTTTCATACAATTACTTACGAGATACCTATTCATGTGTTTAAGCCGGTACCATCTGCATCGGTTTAGCGGGGAACCTTTTTGTCTTGATACCGATTTCAACACACCAACAGGTGTCTACTAAGAAATTGTAAGTATTTCTTTTTGCTTTTTAATTCCTTGGTATTTTGTTGATAAATAAATATATACAGAACTATATGGTACACGCCCATCTGTTCCTAGGGTAGACAACTTAGCGCCTGTATTATAGCTAAGAGACGCCTGTTATACACGAATATATATATAATTTTGTAGAAATATATGAGTAGATATATAGATAATACACCCAGACTCGAGGCAAGAATCGAACCCACGACCGCCGGAGCGGAAGGCAGGGTCACTGCCCACTGCGCCAAATGGCCACGCCACATATATAAATAATGATAATATAATAAAGTTATCTGATTCCCGAAAGTTCTTCAAGATGATATAAAAATGGTTTTATTCTGATATTTTCTAACTTAAACATCAAACTTTAGACGGATTTTTAAAATATGTACCTATATTAGCGATTAATAACCTCCTTACCAGTAAGTTTAAGTCTCATTAAAATCACATTAGTTTTTCTTGGAGACAGATAAAAATTAATACGTATGTGCAGAAGAATTATACACGTCTATATCTATACTAATGTATAAAGCTGAAGAGTAGTGCTGCGCACGACGATGCAAACCGAAGCGCAAGTTCACTACCAATCTTTCTCGAAACGTTTAGTCTGTTTTTCGAAGCATAACTTTGCTTTGGATGATAACAGATAAACAAAATTCTCAGGATATGATTTTGGTAGTGAACTTATTAAACATACAAAGTTTCAGTATCACAGCCCTTATATTTTCTATTTTATTGATATCTAGAAACTCCAAATTTCGTCTCTGATTCACTGATGACCGTCAAAGTGTATAAGGGCTTGAAGTCCAGAATTGTACGATTTAAATAAGATTTTCACCAATTTTGATGCTAGAGATCTCAAAATGAGTATAACTCCTCCTTGTTATATATAATGATTTTCAGTAAATTACCCCGTACCCTTAAAATTAGGAGATAGAATGTGCACGCATAAAACCTGTAATTTGTGAACTGCAAATATAATACACTGCGAGTTTGCTATTGTCTATTAACAGCATAATTTAAATTTTTCATAAGAAGTTGCATCGGAGGGGATGTAAAATATATCAATCAGTGGGTAGGAAAAAGTCCTCTGATTATCATATCGTCATTTCATTAAATTACAATTGGGCATTATTACCCCTTGAACTATTAATCATTTGCAAAAGACAGTCATAATATAATTAGACAGGGATCGCAATATATGGGGATAACACAGACAGTAGTATAAAAAAGTAACAACAGGCTTCATTATCACGGCAATATACATTTTGCCTTCGGCATTTTACATAATTGCGAATTTTTATAATCTTATGACGCCCTATGAAACGGCGGAATTATATAATTTGCCTGCGATATATACACGTATATCTTGTAAAACGAAGTCGCTTTCCGTTCTTGTACGCCTAGATCTTTAAAACTGCGCAACAGATATTGATGCGGTTTTCATCAATTCAACGCGAACATAGTCCTCGGGAGTTACAAGTAATTATAAATAAAACAACCTAATGTTTTATTAATATATATTTATTAACTAACAACACCAGTTGATTATTTGATATGCAAGAAACATTATGGTTGCTTGTCTATGTCATCTTTTGGGCAGCAAACGCCAGCGTAACTGAAAATATAGAACAACTTTTACAAAACTCCAGCTTTTTAAGCAGTTCTTGAAGGTCATAATAATTAATGGATTGATTTCTTTATTTTACATATAAAAACACAGAGAAGCGACACAACATAAACAGTGTAGGATGTAGGTATACATTTGTTAAACATCTATACTTAATATATGAAGCTGAAGAGTTTGTTTGTTTGCTTGAACGCGCAAATCTGAGGAACTACTGGTCTGATTTGTAAAATTCTTACAGTGTTAGGTAACCTATTTATCGAGGAAGGCCATAGGTTATATATCATCACGCTAAACTAGAATCTATTTTTTTTTACCTAATTTTACGCAGACTAAGTCGTGAGCACAGATAATTATAAATATATTTTATGTGATAAATTATGTTTAAATAAAAACTAAACCGCCATTAATAACAAACAAAAAGGAATTAAATAGCAAAAAATAATTAACATTTATGATCTCTGATTTGTTCTATGTTGAATCTTATATGTCGGCATAAATTGTTTTTTTTTTATTACAAAGGGCAACCGACGCCCGTCGACACCTGCACAACGGGAATGCTCGCAGATGCGTTGTCAGCCTTTAAAGATGGGCTTAAGCCATCGGCAAATCTCACAAACCGCACAAAAATATACTGATACACGGACGCCAAAAGGACTGCAAGTTAAGAGCTACCTCAATGAAGGAAGGGGTGGAGTAAAAGAATATAAAGGTAGAT
This sequence comes from Charaxes varanes, assembly GCA_024363005.1. NCBI lineage: Eukaryota > Metazoa > Arthropoda > Insecta > Lepidoptera > Nymphalidae > Charaxes > Charaxes varanes. Next base: position 22,998 of record JANCMC010045373.1, read on the forward strand.
GGAACGGTGAAAAAGGGTATATATTATTTTTTTCCTTTATTGTCACCTGTTATTAATCTGGCAGTAAGACCTGAACCTTAATTTAAAAACGAGAAATCTTATCACTCACGTATATTTTAAGCGGGTTGCCAGTGTATAAAATCCCGCACGCAGGCAACACAAAAGGCTAAAAGGCAACATTTCAACGTTAATCAAGATGGACACGCGATCCACTGACAGCGTTCACAGTTAATAACCGCCAAATATCGCACGCGGTTACTGGAAGACAGTTAAATGAAATAACACGAAACACCCACCTCTCATCGAGCTCATAAGTTACGTGAAAAAATACCCAAATCAAAGAGAAACTTTTAACAACTTTAGTAATGTAACAATTTTTATATGAGCTGTGGAAATTATAGAAAGAAAAAGTGATTTGCCAATTTATATTTTACAATAAACCCTAAAAAAATTACAGAAATTTAAAATAAAGATAAATAATAAATACAGAGGGCTATTTCACACACGGACGGACGTCTATTCTTAAGCTAGACGATTTAATGTCTGTGTAATAGGTAACAGACGCCTCTTGAACACAAATATTTTTTTATATAAATATATAAATGCAAAGGTATATAGATGATACACCCAAACTCGAGGTGCCAATCGAATCCACAACAACAAATTTAAGGTTTGTTTATGTGTATATTACTATTGGATATTCGTAATTTGAATCCTCTAGGGTAAAGAAAGAGTAAAGGGCTCCTTGAAAAATATTCCACATGTACACAAAAGCTTATTCCGCGATTTGAAATTAAAACCGGCGGTCAAGAGAGCTGGATTGCACGGTGCTCCCACGATCCCGCGGCCCGTCAGCGTCGGCTCGCCGTACGAAACTTGGCGCGTACGCGTCAAAGGATGTAATTATGATGAAATGCAATCAGCGACCGCGGACGTTGATGGAGCGATCTCGATCAAGATAAATCGACTGATCGCGACAAATCGGTAGCCGATACCCTGATCAGTGTTCGAGACGGAACAGGCACAGCAATGAGAATGATAAGGCCAATAAGATAATTTAAGTTAATAATACTTGTAATCAAAAGTTAATATTACTAATGAATAACATATGAAAGCAGATTCACTCATATTTTGTTTCTTCACAAATTTTGATTCTGCGATTTACTTATTATTTAATGTCGGAGACAGAGCAAGACACAATGGTGAAAGTGAATATTAAGGTTAATCATAGAACCTTTTACTGGAATGTGATTCCCATTTAATGACAATCTTTAAAGTAATGAGTAATAATCATATGGACATTTTGAGAAAAAGGCAAATTTATTTTTTGTTGGATTTCAAGGTACAATTCACGCAAAAGGAAAAGGTTAGAAAAAAGAGTAAGCACGAAAGCCACAATCCTCTACTTGAGGCATACTAGCAAAGGCACGTAACCTTTCATGCACAACCTTGCTTATACATTCCTCAATGTAAAAAGATAGACGTATAGTTATGAAAAAATTAAAAAACTGAGTATAAAAATATCAGCAACAAAATTGAGGTCGACGTATTAAAGCGTGAGCTACAAATGTACAAAATGCATACACTCGTATACGATGTCATGACCATATTGATTGCAACTCAAAAACATCAGACAAACAAAATTAATGGCGATGGTTAATATGGAAATGCTCATATGAATATTTTCAAACAGATGAATCTGTACACGACTTTTGAAATACAATGCCTTCTCGGAACGGTCGTTTAATAATGTGAAAATATTATGTCCTTGTAGGCGTATTGATGGCGCCCTGAAACCCCGATATAAATTCTCATATTGCACATGAAAAATAAATACTTTATGCGATGACCCGAGGCGGTATACCTGGCCGCGCACTATTGGATGGATAAAAGGAAAACTTAAACGTATGATCTGAAAAATTAATCTATTCACAATGGCTCGCATATAATACTAAAATAGTAAATATAGGATATTGAAACTTAAATAATATGGCGGCTATTCAATATCAATAGCAAGAATAAGCCAACCTTTGTGCAGGACAATGTCTGCCGCTCCGCTAGTATGATATAAATAACGATGTTGCTTACTTCATATTCCTTGTTCGCGGTACACAGGACCCACTGCTCATTTGGGACATTCATTCTTTGGTATTCCGTCTGGATATCAAAGAAGTTCCACCCCGCAGACTTTGGCAAATCATCGGGAGTAGATTTGTAGTAGAAGCAGTACAGCTCGTCCAAGTGGACTGTAAAACAAGATACCAACAGAAACTTATTTAACCAATATGATTTCACCAAATAAATAAATGCATGGGACTATGTGACACACAGACGTCTGTTCGTAAGATAGACAAGGTAAGTGGGTAACAGACGCCTGTTATACACAAATTCTTTTTTTATAGATATATATATAATTATATACATATTTATAATACAACCAGACTCGAGGCGGAAATCGAACCCAGGACCCCCGGAGCGAAAGACAGGATCACAGCCCACTGCGCCAACGGACCAGTCATAAATAATACTTAATTACAAATAGAAACTCAATTTAAATTTATAATATATATGCCACTGCAATTATAAATGACACAACTTAAATAAATATGTAGTAGCAAATTTACAGACTAAAAACTATAAAAGCAAAAATAAAACAGACTAAAAAATCGGGACAAAAACTCTAACATTAGCAATATAATCATAAATTTTAATCATAGATTTACAATTGGAACTTACGTTTTAAAGAAATTTTTTGAATAATGATAATGCTTGGGAATGAATAAACAATTTTTGACTTTGCCCATTCAAAATTAGCAGCAAAACCTAATGGATTGCGTTATGGCTTATAAAGTTATTAAAATAGAAAATACTATATTGATCTTTCTCTTCAGTCAATGATAAATCTAAATAACCCATTAAATAGGCGTCATAAGCTAGTGGAATTCAGTTATTTGAAATATGTATATACGAGCTAGTTACCGGGTTGACTTAGTCTCAGCAGAGTTTGATGCATCTCGTGGCAATCTCTCTCACGTGGTATCACAAAGAATACGGACTGGAAGGTCTTAGTGCGAACCAATAGCGGTGAACCCGTCGTGGTGATTGGCAGTCTCTCGACTGCCGATATGTGCATAAGAAGAATCTGAAGACATCAAACATACATATTCTTATTCTTACATAATTGAACACAGTATAAAAAAATACTGTGAAATAATTGGTTGTCCTTAAAGTCGGTTTACGGACGATAACTTAATGGCTTTAACTTTATTGCTTGTTCCGCGCTTTTGCTTCCACGCTATGCACAGGCGAAACGTGACATTGCAATACTTTTTCCTGCTTGCAACCGAGGTTTATCGATTTATAAGACATTATCACGTTAAATAAGTTTATCATTAATTCATCTTACATATACTTACAAGATATAGTATATAAAAGATGGACTCTACGAATACTACAGTATATCACACGAGATTTGACAATCTATAACGTTCTGGCCATCCTTAAACATACAAATATGTAGCATACCCATGTTTCCTTTCTCATTTCATGGTCGACGAAAATCAGATGAGTCGTGGCGAAGTAAAGTGTACCCTTCGATGGATTACGAAGATTATACTTGTCCAGCATCTGGACATTTTCCAACTGTAACAAATAAAAATTACATCCTGGTTTAACTGTATTTAGTTGCGCGCGTATTCGCAGACCTTTTGCCCAGAGTCCAGTACTCTGCGCTTAGTAAATATCAAATACTGTCAGTGTACATATTTATTGTATTTAATTTATTGAAATTTTATTTATTGCCATATACATAAGTGTACATTTATTATAATTATAAGTCACCACATTGGTGTATGTACGCGTCGTACTCACACTGATCATAATGTAATTAGATAGTTGTTACCAAGTCAAGGGTCGTAACACAACTGCCCCGTTTATCTGCGTGTCTCTGTATTTATACTCTTATGAATAACTACCTTCATTTACATATGTTTACACTACAAATAGGTTCATAGACACTGAATATGCATATCACTAAATAATTAGAAATGAAATTCATTGAAACTATACCTAACTTACTAACTGGATTGGCTTAGCAACCCAACATGAGTTTTGGTCTCCGACAGGATTTCGCGCCACTTCTCGATGATATAAAACATATATTTTCGGTCAGAAAACTATGCCCATTTGACACCTTTCGGTCACTGGTTTTCTCAAGTGTCTAACAACGCCCATGTACAACTGTATCTGAGGGCTCGCAGATGCTTTGCCGGCTTTAAAGCAATGAGTACATGCTCTATTCTAGAAGGTCCCTAAGTCGTATCATTTTGAAAAAGTTTATTATTTACAAGGCCTAAAATCGATCTTGGGTCGTAAGTTAAGGTTATTTTTCATATTATTGTGTAGATAGATAGACAGATAGAGACTTTATTTGACCATAACAAAAACTTAAAATCTTGGAATAGAAGATAGAATTCTAAATACAGTAGTACGTCGGTCAAAAAGGTCACCGTCTCAGCATGATGTCAAGATATTACCTGATTTTCAGACAGGGCCTTCATGATGCTGCGGAGTCATTAACTTAAAAATTCTACATATATTACATTACTTAAGAAATTACGCTAAAGAAAACAAAACAAAAAATAACCAACTGCAGATATAGATGTAACTCTCGATTAGACGCTTCAAAGGTTCTTTCTAAATCATTCCAAAATGGTTTCCACTTTCGTTTTACTTTTTAGCTTTTGTTGTAAATATTCCAATTATGAACGTTATTCATGCTTAATTTCTAAAGAAAAGGATTAGTGTATAATCTTTTATGAAGACCGTGGGCGTAGATTAATTGTAGCTAATTAATTGTAAGCAGAGACAACCTTAAGTAATTAAACAATTACGCGGTATTACGGAGAGAGAAGCCGGCGGGCACTTATAGAGATTAGGAATAATTTTCGCAATAAATTATGCTTTAAAATTAAAATATTTAGATATAGCACTCGTTTATTTTTGTTAATTACGCTGTGTATCTCCAAACAATAGCGAATTTTTTGGCTAGGGCTTGTATACAGAATACTCCCCACCGGATTACCCCATCGTGTTCAGACCACGGCTGATACAAAAAGGGATGTTGCTTTGCGTCAAGCTGGACATGGGTGTGAGACAAGACAACAAGCGTCATTTAGGTCGATTTTTTTTCGCCTTCTTAAAATAGAGCCCAATTTTCGGTCACTGTAAATAATGAAGAAAGAGTTTCGAGAGATGGGATTTTTTTTT
>JANCMC010045373.1:28365-151166 GCA_024363005.1 Charaxes varanes
GCCTTCTTAAAATAGAGCCCAATTTTCGGTCACTGTAAATAATGAAGAAAGAGTTTCGAGAGATGGGATTTTTTTTTTAGGAAATTTCTTCTTTTTTTTTTGAAATTTTACTTTTATCGCGTATCATATATGGAACTCTTCTATATAAACGTGTCTCGATGCGCTCTTGGCTACTTTTTATTTGTTATACTAGTTTGAAAACAATAGATATAAAAAGTAATTATAAATATTCGTAATTCTAAAGGGAAATCGTCTCTTGAATACGGCACGTAGTCGTATTTTGAATTGAAATACCTATGTTTTTGAATGATGTATATTATTTCCGACAAATTTTCATACACATAAATAATTATTTCAGAGCATTGTAGCACATACTTCACTCGCAATAAAGACCGGAGTCGTATAAAATATTTATGCGAATGCAAGAACTACAATATTTATTTTGTGGTTTACATTATAGTGGGGTTGAAGAAATTGTGTCACGTACGGCCATGAATTCAAATTGCATTTCTGTCAGTTCTACGAAATTCTAATATAAATTTTGCGGATGGAGAGCTTTTAATTTCATGCATATGTAACTAGTTCCTAGATTTTATAGAGTTAAGATGAAATAAAAAAGTGACCAAGAGCGTGTCTGACACGCCTATATAGGAGGGTTCCGTATCTGAAACCGCGATAAAAATATTTATTAACTTCAAAAGTCGTTGACAGATTTCGTTCAAAATAATTTTTCTAATAAGTTTTTTAGCACGTCCTATCTCAGGGTCGAGGTGCATCCGACATGTAGGCCCCCACCAATTATAACATAACAACAACACGTCCTATCAATCTGTAAAAAATTCAAGTCTCTATATCTAATAGTTTAGAAATTCTAGGCGAAAGATCCTCTTGCATGTGGACACCGAACGGATGGACAGAGTGAAATTTAAGGGTTCCTTATAGGACTACAGAAGAGGAAGTCGTAGCTTAAGCAGAGGTCGGCATTTGATTTTATCGCCAGCTTTCACCGCGGTCGGGTAACAGATGGGTGATCAATTTTAATTCCGGTTTTCAAATATCCAACTTTCTCCATGTTTTGAAAACCACTTGGCAGGTCGTGAGATTATAGAGATTGTGGGGATTCCGGGGATGATGTCAGATAGCAAGCGGTCATCTTGAATTGCCCCACAGCCATATCTTCTGCAGTCTAAGCGGACCCTGGTACCAGATCGGGACATCGCTAGGAAGACTCATTGTAGGATTACGGAACCCTAAAACTGACAAGGTAAAGATTTCACTGGAGTATCATAGGTCATTGTGCTGTGATTGGCCATTCATAAACCAAGCTTTTAACTAAAGCTAGACTAGACGCTTAATTTTGTCCGGACTGAGATAAACGAAGCTATGACTTATACATCCCCCTGGATCTCTCAAATGGTAGGTTCAGCAGTAGTCTGTAAAATACCCAGCGGACTTAGGATATTTAATACACATACAATTAATTAGAGATAGCGCCATGCTTGCAGCACTTTTGGTCAGCTGAATTGTGCCAGTGCGTCCGGGTACCAATAATTCTTTCTCACAAACGATTGGCGTGAGGTTACAATGTAGTCACATCAAGAGATGGTATGGGGCCCAAACCCCTCTTCAAAGGCCGCCAACGTATCTACGTGCCTCCTGGTGGTGCAGTCGACCATGAGCGTAGTTAGTAGCATATGTGAATCTCCTGCCCATTTGCCCCTAGTTATATATATAAGAAAACTAGCGCAGTTAAAATTTATGTATCGTTACACCAGGAGACTCATCGATAATCTGAAACTAGTTCTAACAAAATCTTAGAGCTGAAACTTCCAATCAAAGTTTCTGTTTTATTATAAGTTATTTTTCGCAGAGTTAGTCTGCGATTGAGTCAGTGCGTGAGTGAGTCTGTGGTGAGTGATTTAGTGAAGACAGAGTGGGTCTTTTTCATGTTGTTTTTTATATATTTTGTCGTTAATTACATCAATGGCGTAGCGACCCAAATTGGATCGTGGCATCTGAGACGTGGTGACTCCACTTTTTGTTGCCACTGTGTGGCCCTGAAGCTGGCCATTTTTAATTCGTCTTTACTCAAACAATAATATTATTTTTGTATTCGTCTTAAACGGCTTATTTCAAAGCTCCGATATCCGATTCGAATAAAACCGCCAATCTAAGTTAGTGTTACTGGATAATAAGGAGTTTGCCATAAAATTTAAATAAACAATAAGAGTATGTTTGAAAATAGTCAGTAATACTAAAATTCTAGAATCTAGTTTCCTTAGAAAAAACGAAAGAAAAGCCGTCATACCAAACGAGTGCTATCACACAATTACAGGCGAGCTGGATTCATATGACACAGCAATTCACAGACGCTACATAATGACTTGCTTGGACACATTTGGGAACTTTATTGCATGTCAAATTCTATGCCTTCCCCAATGCGGTCGCTCAAGAGATTATACCACCAACGGCCTAGATAATAAAGGCTAGAATTCTGTAGAATGTGTATCAAATGCCAGCAACGTATATATCCTACGTATAACATTCATTATTCATGTTACGGGTTATGGTGGAACTCAAAGAATAGCGACGTACAGGTTGGTGAATTTAGAATGCGCTTCCGTTTTATCCTTTATAAAATTTATACATACATATTCGAAATTACATACATATTCAGGGAATTTCACGGCTCAAAACCCTCGTTAAAGGCCGTCGAACTACCGAAAAAGCATTAAGGCGTCGCTAGTCACCTAAGTGAGCCGCCAGCCTGTTTTCTTGTTATAATATATACAATCTGTGGAAAAGCCAAATTCAAATGATATTTTACTCAAGTAGACTTTTACAAGCTCTTTTAAATCGTCAAATATTATAAAAGCTACCACTGATTCGGAAAAGCCGAGCCACGAGAAGAATTAGCAAGAAACTCGTTAGCCACTCTTTTAAAAATAATTCTTACAAAACCGATTTTAAATGACGTTTTTGCCTGTTAACTATAAGGTACAAAACTGGAGTATCTCAATTCCAAGCATCTCAAATGCCGCTATAGACTTTGACAAAGGCTCTTGAGATTTCCCACATTACCCTGCCGTAAAAGAAAGGTTTATATTGATAAAGTCGTCATGGTAACGTCATGGTCATGGTAATTAAGGAAAATCGGTATATAATATACTGATTTTCCTTAATTAGTCCACTTCTCAAAGAAAAAAGAAAGAACAAGTTTTATATGACATACATATGTACATACTTCTCAGGCTCACTCACTAATGCCCGGAGTGTGTGTCCTAGATTATGTAACATTTATTTATCTATAATTTTAGGAACTCTTATCCCTCAGAGGATATGCCAGTCCCATCGTTATCTAATTAACCTCTAATTACTAAAATTAAAAAGTTTGTTATATATCGCAAATAATATGGAACTTTTCTCATCTTGGTGGTGTGCAAAAGTGCCCGGGAGATAGATATGAAGATCCTCTCTCTGGAGGCAAATTGCTTGAAAAATTAGATCGTTTAGGACTCTGATGGTATTAAGTATAGAAACGTTTGCGCTAAATATTCTATTTAAAAAAAAATAGGATACTTTAAGAAGAAAAAAGGGTGTAATGTCTTCGCTGCCAGTCTGCCAAAAATTTCATTACCAGTCAGACAGGTCACGTTGTTTGTTATACGGCAAAGTGAGCCATTTATCAAGTTGAGCTTGAGAAATTACTAGCGTAAAAATGTTACAAGAGTGTTTTTATGTATAGAAAACTGTATGAAAGCTCATCAGAAAGGTCCGTAATGGTTTGGTTCGTTTATTCCTTTATCAGGGTTAACTCAGACAGCACGTGGAAGTATCGGATCAATTGCATTGCAGAGGAAGAAACCAAGGCAGTGCCTGGATCTTGTGAACCTCGGTATAAAAGATCAATTCAAAGAGGCCCTCACCTCACTTTCCCTGCCCAAGAAGTTCCGATCTTCATGATCTATTTATAACGAGTATGTACCACGATAATTAATTTTGATTTCTCGATATTTCGATCCAGTTACATGGGCCGTATTCGAGATTGGACTGCCCCGACCGCGCTTCATGTATCTGGATCGAAATATCGACAAATGAAAATTAATTATCGTGGTACGTATTCGTTATAAATAGATCATATTGTTATTAAACCACGAAGGATTAAGTTTAAAATCTTTAAGTTTCGGTCCGATCTTATAACGTAAAGATATCTTTATTTTATCTTCCATCGTAGTGATGGTGGTGATCAATATTATATAATCGATTGTTATTCGGGATCATTAGAAGGTTCTTGTAGAGTAATAGCAAAAGGAGAATTAAGATGTTAAATATCGAAAGAGATAGTGAAGGTACCGTCAGTTACATATGTATTGAGTTAATCATGCTGTTTGTATAAACATAAACTTAGCGCATTCACAATAGTTTTATAGTTTTTTTAAATAATTTTAGGAATACTTTTGAGGTTTGTTTTACCTATTAAGCTTAAATGAAATAGGACTGGGCTTAGAGGCTGGAGGCCCTGGGGCAAGAAAGGTGTGGAGGCCCCTAATTATTTTTCATATAAACAAATCATTTTTTTAAATTGAAGTATTTCAATAATTTATTGCGAGAGAAATTAAATTTTATTAAATTGTGTATATATATGGGTATACTATACTAACAAGGTACTAACTAACTTTCCATCTCAATGCATCTCGACCCAAAAACGTCCTTTACAACCCTGAAGATGGGGTGCACATTGTTATTATAACATTAGCTGATGCCCGTAACTCTGCCTGCTTATTGGAATACATTTCTTATATAAGAGAGATCACTAATCCTTCCGTTGGCGTAATGAGCCCTTTTTCGGGTACCACTGCCTCTCTCACATAAGATCGGCTTGAAGTGGCGACAATGCTGTTTTTGACGTGTCAAGTGATGGTATTGTTGTCTTTTTGTTAGGTTTCTTTTTAAGAGTTTTCGGTGGCCTCTGGGCCACTCCTTAAAGGACGACAACGCATCTGCGAGTCTCCTTGTGAATAAGATGTCCTTGTGTAACCATTCATGGGTTCGTCGTCCGGGTCAATAGGGTTACAGGGGAAGAAACCAAAGCAGTGCCTAATATTCGCTACCCAGGTGTAGCTTTTAGAAATCTCTTTAACGAGTGTTATAGAGTTAGTTTATTAAGTTGAAATAGAAAAAGGAATTTTACAATAGGTACTGCAATGAACTTTTTCAATGCAATAAGTAAACAAAGGTACAAAGCTTTGAGAGAGCTTGCAGCCTAGCGTAGGCTTCACAAGTTCCTGCTTCATAGAAGCGTAAAGAAAAATATATGCAAACTTTCTACACGTAACGCATCGGTAAAATAGAAAAGCCACACAATTGAATTATTTTTAGAAAATTCTTTTAGCGCAATTAAAATACAAACGCTTTAGAATTCAAGGAAATACTATAAATTATATTCAATTCTAGCATTAAACGATATCGAATAAAAAACCTCCTGCAATTTTCTAAAGGTGGTTTACATCTTTTAAAAGTAAAGCCTCGGGTGGAATAATTCTTATTTTAAAATGCATGAAAAACTAGGAAACAAACGCCTGAAATCTTTGTGATTTTATCAAATATATAATCACAACTACGAATTATAAAAAACCTAATAGTTTCTAGATATATAAAAAAAATATGCTAATTATACACAGTTTGGTCACTTTTCCTAAAAATGCATTTCTGTATTGAAACAAAATAAAAATAACCACTAAGTGGCCAGGGCGATCGCTTCGCGATCTCCCGTCCGCTTCCGTCCTATCTGTAACAGAGTTACGTTTCACGTGGAATGTCATCCTCCCGCGACGGAATACCACTTAGTTGCAAACAACAATTTGGAGAAAAAAAATATACATTGTCGGGAAATGTAACCAAGCAGCATAGTAACCAAAATATTATCAACTCTTTTACCAACGGAAAGTTCCACTAGTACGATATATCTCATGTGTTAGTGTTTTTTTTTTTCATTTGGTTCATGTTTTTATACATCATTTTTAAACAATATAATAATTCTAATGAAGAAAAATTTCAAAATACAGTTTAACAAAGCTTTCATTCTAACACGCAAATTTCGTAGATACACTCACACTTTTTTAAACTGATGACGTAGCAGGCGTAATCCATCACCCGTTAGCACCTTTCCACAGCAACAACGTTGCATCGCCGCACTGCAATACGAAGTGCAAATATACTGCCCGCGCTGCCGCGTTGTCGTGATACATGACTGCAGCGATAAGCCTGTTTTCCTTCCTTCCTCTGGAATTACTCAATTAGGATCTATTTATGAGCATTGCCTTTTCCTTGGACATGGCCAAGTCTGTACTGTGTTTGTAATACTTGGTTTCTGAGTAATGCTTATGGCACCAGAGAATGGTTTTAGCAGAAAATTAACTCCACTCTCTGTAAAAAGGTATACAGAATGTATGCTATATTGCCAATTTATCGGTTAGTATAATTATTATAGATTCATATATATAATAGCGAAAGGTTACCTATCTCGCGACGCTGTCGAGGCCAATAGGGCCAACAGCAGAAGCCAAACAAAAAAAAATAAACTCACTACCGAATTTCGTCGTTTTATTGAGGAAGACCCACAGTAGGCGGTGTTCAAATTGCGTTTTCACAAATTTACGGGAAGTTAAAAGCGATTTGCATAGTGGAAGACTTATAGATTGAACTTCAGCGTGCTTTAGTACACATATTTGTCATTCCTGTTATCCAGTCCCGTTCTAACGCTTGAGAGATATTTCGCATAGCAGTTGTGTATGACACATGTTAACTCGCAGCGATTTGTAAGCTGTTAATGTCAATGTTTGCTACAAAATACAGAGCTATACAAAAACAATGCTTTCAATAGTACACCTTTATAGATTTTAACAAGATGAAATATAGGCAATTGGAAAAAAAAAAACTACATTTTATTTTACTATAGATGAAAAATACTGAATCCGTGAATTTACCAACTTTGAACACTTTATTACGCGACCAAAATGAGTTTATTCATGAAGAGTAAGCGAATACAGTATATTATTAGAAATGAGTGCATACATTCAAATATTTCGACTTAAATGATGTCTAGAACTTTACTTTAAATAAATAAATATATACACGACTGTATGACACACGGACTTCTGTTCTTAAGATAGACAACTTAATGCCTGTGTTAGAGGTAATACATGCGTGTTATACACAAATATATTTTTTACATATAGATAATACACCCAGACTCGACATGGGAATCGAACCCACGATCCCCGTAGTGTCACTGCCAACTGCGCAAACCGGCCAGTCAAACAAAATTAAAACATTTGTCTTGTCCGTCTGTCTGTTTGTTAAAACTCAAAAATGGCTGAACCATTTTCAATTCTGTTTGTTTTGTTTTATTCCCCTTACTTCGGGAAGGGTTCAAAAAAATTAGAAAATTCAAAAGATTACATATAATGACTAAAAAATACATTTTATTTATTTCTGAATAATTCAAATAGATGACCAGACCATGTGCTATGTAAAATTATTATTTCATAAACATTCGGTTAATGAAACACGTTTTATAAAAAACACAAAGAAGATTGGTTAATTGACTTATAAGAGACGAACCCAAAATTCGACATGATAATTTCTGTCGGGTCCGCTAGGAACTATATAACAAAAGAAAGACCATACATGAGATCTTATTAGTTATATATAACAAAAATGGTATACCAAAGCCCGTCTAATGAATACAGCATACTATTTCTTAATGTTAACGATTCATAAATATTAATGCTGACTGACAAATTATTCGCCTGATATGGAATGCTTGAACACGGGCGTTGTTCGGATTAATTTATACAAGGAAAGCTGATGAAAGAGCTCGAATGTTTCCGCCATAGAGAAGTTTGAGGTCACGCAAATTAATTCCAAAACAAATGAGGTGACAACACTGTTCGGTTATTTATTAATTAATAAATAACAACCACACCTTAACCCAAATTCATTAAATAGATAACTGTTACCTAGCTAGTTACGTTTTTTTGGGTTCCGTAGTCCTACAAGGAACCCTTAAAGTTTCGGTCTGTCCGTCCGACTGTTTAACCATGTCTAACTTCTACAATTATGAACAGAAATGCATGAAATTGAGTACAGTTATGTATTGTGTATAGATTTTATTTTTAGCAGCATTATAAGCAGACAGCGATTATAATTTTCTTTTTAGAGGTGGCTCCCATACATGTGAAGTGGGGCTAATTTTTTCATTCAACCACTTCGTGTGTGGTGTCATAGAATTGGATAGCTCTTTTAAAATCAATGCGAGCTTTCTTACACACCTTTTTATTAAGGGTACCATTTTTGAGTAACTGGCCTTCAAAGAGTTTTCCAAAATTATCCTCCCCAGTGCCAGCCAGGATCAGTCCGTCCGACGGCGTCCACGATCGAAGACGCCGCCATACCGTTCTTGTATCATCTGTCCATAACAAATATTATATACTAATATAAACAAATTATATACGAATATATACTTAATACACTCAAACTCTAGATGGGAATCGAACTAAAACCCCCGGAACGGATGGCTGGACCATTACCAACTGCGCCAACGGGCCAATCACACTTTACAGAAAATCTATAGGCATTACTCACTAAAAATCTATTATAGGATATAAATTTGTTTAGTATAGAAGCAGAGTCTCGTACAATATTTCCAATTTAACTCTAATAAACTAAAACCTCTAAAACTTTTGAAGTTATTTGGTATAGCCACAGTGATATTGCGTTACATAATTATTAGACTGAATTTCTTAGAAATCCATGGATCCACCCTGCGCGTGCCGGGTTCATCGCGTTGCAGAGAAAGAAAACATAGCACTCTTTCTAGTGGCCACTAACATTCACCTGCTCTGCCGGTGTTCCCTCCCTTGCCCTAGCCAAATCTGGTATGTACCTACTAGTGCGGCTTTAGATGTCCTTCCTAATAAAGAACTTATGATAGTTCTTGATAAGCCAAGGTCTTTTAGTAGGTTGTAGAGGAATTTTGCTGGTATACCCCACGGTCCCACCTCTATCGCGTATATTAATTTTCTTATTTTTTAGGCAAGTCTCGTTTAAGGTTTTTTTCAGAATATAAGGAATACTTTTCAGGTATGTCTAATATAACCCTTTTCCCCTCCTACTAAGTTTAAATTAAAAGCTTGTATTAGGAGTGGGTGTGACAATACCCCAACGGCGGTGGGGTTTGAACGTAACGGGTACCTTGCGGATTTCAGTCCATACCTTATACCGTTGAGCTATTGAGGCTCTAAATTTATTAGTTTTAGTATATTGTTTACTGTATTTTTTAACAGACAAATAAATGAGCTTTCTTTCTACATCATTAAAATTAGCTTTTTACATATGGTAAATTTTGAAAAAATTTAGCCGATTAAATGAAAATGTCAAAATAGAAAAAAAGAAAGAAAATATTTATTTTAATTATAGCCCGCAAATGTGAACGTAGCATTACGCGTTTTCCGACCAACTACCCACTCGACCAAAAATAAAGGGGAGGCATACAGGGGGCTTCACAAAAAAGGGCGTCGTTATAGCACCCCGTGTAACCGACAGACAAACATGAAAACATCAAAGGTAAATATTATACGGTGCCAAAAGGGTGCTGTAATATGGGCGAGTAATAAAGTTACGTCGATCTGTTCACATTTCTTAATTGGTGTATTTTCTCGTTAAATTTTTCGTCAAAGTCGGTGTCAACATTTCTTAATTAAATTCGGTCTTTTACAAGCACTTTTTTATATAATAAGGGGCAAACGAGCAGTCGGCTTTCACCCAAGTAACTACCGACGCCCATGGACAACTGCAACACAAGGGGGACCGCAGATGCTTTGCCGGCTTTTGAGAAATGAGTATGCTATTCTCTTGAAGGTCCATAAGTCGTATCCGTTCGGAAATACCGAAGCAGGCAACTGATTCCACAGGGGAATTGTGCGAGGTAAGAAATTCCTAGAGAATCGAACGGTTGTGGACTTGAGGACATCGGTGTGATGCGGGTGAAATTTCACATTTTGACGAGATGTCCTGATTTGATAAATAACTTAAAAAGTTGTTGTCCGATTTCGTTCAAAATAATTTTCCTAACGAGTTTTTAGCATGTTCTATGAACATGGAAAATTTCAAGTCTTTACGTCCAATAGTTTGGAAATGTGGGGGGGGGGCATTCTACTAGAGAAAGATTGGTCGTGTATTATATCACGTTACGGTCGGCGCGGTTTGAATGACAGGTGGACAAATGAGAGGTAGCGCCACGTTTGCAGTCCTTTGGTCTGCAGTCAAATTGGGTCGGCGTGTCCGGGTACCTCTTTCTCACATAAGATCGGTGTGAAGTGGCGGCAATGCTGTCACGTCGTATTGTTGTCGCGTTTCTTTCGGTTTGTGAGACTTTCCGGTGGCCTAAACTCGTCATTAAAGGCCGGCAACGCATCTGCTAGCTTCCAGGTCGTGCAGATGTACATGGGCGTTGGTATTCACTTCGATGAACCGCCTGCTCGTAGCATAAAAACATTATATATCATATATATACAATCATAATTGAGAAATCGTAAAAAAAATATGGCTAAAATAACGAAATAGATTTTTTTAATTAAATTTTTTTGTCCTTTTTCATTAAAACTTTCCGAGTACCATAAAGAAAATACGAAAAAATATTGCCGAATTGGTAAAGCGATTCTCGAGTTTTTTTATTTTATTTTTTATTATTTTTCCGTTTAAAAACCTTCATTTTTATTTATATAGATTAAATAATAAGTGGGTGAACGGAGATATGGCGATTATTTATGTGCTCCATTAAAAGAAGGAAATCAACGGTCTTTCTCTCTGGTTGTTGTTCTTGTTGATAAAGCACGTTCCAGTGTAGGGTACCTACTAACATAATTCAGGATTCGATCGTTATGGAAACAGGTTTATGACGCGGCTATAGTACAGTACCTTCATAAAATTCGCTTAAGGGGTCTAATGGTTCTCGTGCCTATAGTGCACTAGCTGTTTCCTGCGACATCGTCCGCGTAAAATTAAATTTACGAGAGCCTTGCGACCATAATCTTTAATTAAGCCATAACGATCGAGCCGGCCTTTGCGGATGTCTACTACCTATACACTACATTCCTCCCTAATTTCATCTTTATAGGTCCCGCGGTTTTCGAGATTTTTTGATAGAGAACCTTTTGCTTTTATATATACCGATACCATTTCAGTGACAGTTAAAAGGTTTTCAATGTGTTAGGAGTGGCCGCGATAGGTTAACGGGATCGGGGCTTAAACCGGGTGCTTAAGGATTTTAATGAGTGAAATAAAGGCTTCTGTTTTAATATACTCTTTGTTTTTGTTTATTAATTTACTCTTTGTTTTTTAATACGACAGGTCGTGTGCAACCAAACGTTATGTGACTGCTCTGGAATAAAAGGAGATCAAGGAAACGTCGGTCCTCCAGGAATACCCGGGCCTCAGGGCGACTACGGTGAAGATGGCCCTGAAGGCCGTACGGGTGTCCTCGGAGTACCCGGCGATTGGGGGGAGCGAGGTGATAGCGGCGACAAAGGAGAAAGGGTACGAAACGCTTTCAACCTTAATTATTTATTATATATTTATATACAATACACAAATAAACATATTTAATATACATAAACACTGTCTCTACTTTATAGAGCCGTCGTTTCCGGAGCTACTGAAAATCAGCTCCAAATTCCTCTGATTTTTTTGCTTTTAATATTATTGCATTACTACTTAGACAATATTTAACAAGTTTATATAATTCTACATATATATACTATACTCATATGTCTATTTATTTAAGCTGTTTGATTTAATATTTTGTAATAGTGTCACCATTTTTAGGGTTCCGTAGTACTACAAGGAACCTTTACAATTTCGCTCTGTTCGTCCGTCCATCCATCGTCTCTGTCTGCCCGTACCACCTAGCATTTCCAAACTATTAGACGTAGAGATTTGAAATTTTCCATATTGATAAACATGCTAAAAACTCATTAGGAAAATTATTTTGAACGTAATCGGACAACAGCTTTTGAAGTTATTTAACAAATACGTTTATAGCGTATCAGATACGGAACCCATCTATATAAGCGTGTCTTGACATGCCCTATATCATCCGTGACTGTAGTATCCGCATCCCTTTTCTCCTTTCCATCTACTTTTATACCCTTTTACTCCATCCCTTCCTTTACTCCTACCTATTTCTATAATTAAAGGTAGCGCCACGCTTTCAGCGTGCTGTCGAATTGGGCCGGCGCGTTCGAGAAACCAGTACCTCTTTCTCACATAACATCGGCGTGAAGTGGCGGCAATGCTGTCACGTACATTGTTGGTATTGTGGTCGTGTTTCGTTCGGTTTGTGCGAGTTTCCAGTGGCCTAAACACCCCTTTAAAGGCCGTCAACGCATCTGTGTACTATCCGGCAGTACAAATATCGTCGTAATAGTCGATATTTATTTAGGTAATGAACCGCTTGCTCATTTGCCCTTTGTAATATAAAATAAAAATAAACGTAATCCATTAAGGTTTCTATAAGAAAATATAAGCAGAAACACAAATACACTAAGAGGAAGAGATTCTCGAACCATTTTAACTAATATGTATTCTATTCTTCATTAATTAATTAGTTCACTCGTGCAAACTCAGGGACACAAATATTCAGGATTTATATTTGAAAGTACAAGCAAAATCATAAATCCAATAAGAGGAAGAGATTCTCGAACCATTTTAACTAATACGTATTTTATTAGTAATTAATATGTTCTAATAAAAGAACCTTTTAATACCGTATAATAAACTTTTATGTATTCTATTCTTCATGAATTAATTAAATTACTCGAGCAAACTCAATGATATTCAGGGAAATTTCCACGAAATCGAGACATAATGTTATCAATGAAATGTGGGAGGTAAACTGAGCTCTCTCCAGGAACTTGTAGAAATTACGATATGGGCGAAGTTTTGCCCCCACATCAGGCTTGGTAAGCCAGTTGTTGATCATGATGAGGTCTTATCTAAATATAGAATAGAACTACTATCCTTTCAGGAATAGACAGTGCTATTTTTAGTCCCTTACCCCATGGCATTTAAGATAAGTTCTTCTTATCGTAAATACCTTGTATGATTATATTTATTATCAACATAGTATATTGTACTAGCTGTGTCCGCGCCTTCGACCGCGTAAAATGAAATTAAAAAATTAGATTCAATTTTAGCGTGATGGTATATAGTCTATAGCCTTCCTCGATAAATGGGCTATCTAAAACTGAAAGAATTTTTCAAATCGAACCAGTAGTTCCTGAGATTATCGCGTTCAAGTAAACAGACAAACTAACTCTTCGGCATTATATATTAGTATAGATATAGATTATCTAGGGCCATTGAACCTATTTTCCCTTCACGAACATTTATCTTTTCGTAACCATTTAGACATATGTATTAATAAAACTACGATGATATGAGACATTTCGCCTTTATTTATGTGAAAAACAAGACTGCAAAATATATCCTACAAGCAATTTTCTGGACGGTACATTAGAGCTATAAAAAAGTACTTGTCTTTACTATTTTGTATAAAACCTTTAATACTAGAGTGCTTTTATAGGTCTGAAACGGATAAAAAATCAGAAAATATTCATGAGTCGTGTAGCGAAAGGACGAGGGTGCTCAACTTAAGAATTTTTCATGCTTCAGCAGGACAAACGTGAGCCTAGTACATAGTAGATACATATATAGGTACACAGATAAATACTTAATTGTACACAAAAGACAAAATGTAAAAACAGAGTACATTTGTTTTAAAAAATAAATAAATTTTATGGGTGGTCAATTGGCTGTTACTGGTTTATAAATATCCGACCTCCTCCGTGTTTAGAAAGGCACGCAAAACAGTGGGTCCCGATTAATACCAGTGAGTGATATTAGTCGTGACGATGTAGAGATTGTGAGGGATTCCGGGGATGACGATAGACGGCAGTCGGAAAGCTAAATACCGGCTAAGCCACAGCCTACATCCAATGGAAGATTTCAACAAATAAAAAACCAAACCAGCTTGTTTGGTTTTGTGAATCGGCAAGCAAATATTTGTTTAAAATATAAGCTGTTGCCCGCAACTTCAACTCGCGTAAAATTTTGACAGTCTTAGACCTTCTTCATCTTTTTTTTTTCTAGTTACTCAATTTCGACCACAGGCTAAATGCCCGTGCCAATTTAAAGCAGTATATATTGTTGTATTTATTATTTTCGTTCACTCTTCATTTCTTATTGTTCTTCTAGTTTTAACTAAACTACTTTGCTTTAATCCGCGAATGAATACGAGGGAAAATCGGTGTAATGCTGCAACCCGAATGCTACAACACCGAATCCGCCACCAAAGCACAGCACTATACTGACTTTCCGATGTGCCTCGACGCACGTTTCGCTTGGACACCGAAGCATCATCGAAGGTCGAAGCGAAACGTGCGGTGAAACCGGTGTCGAAGCTTTAGTGACTACAAATTTAGCTTTGCTGTCTCCCCTATTATTACTACAAAACATTTTTAAATTATATTTTATACAAATAAATACCTGATCAATTGACAGAAATCATGAAACTGTTATATAAGGATTTTAATTACTTCAGTGACATCTTTTTTATAGGTACTTGGTCTCCATTGCCAATTAGCTTCTAATTAGTTTGCTATTCTCAACATGATTCATATGATTCGTATATTTATAACAATTTATTATTATGAGATAAGTTGAGAGAGATGACATATTAGAGTACATGTTTTATATTTATATTATTTTCTATGATAATAAAAAGTCTATTACAAAATCTTTTTGAAATATTATTTTGGTACTTTTTATTTTTGTACGGAACCCTAATTATATTTCTAAAACTAAAGTAGCCTATGTTACTCCTTGCAACATCAGCTAGCTGCTTGTGAAAGTCCTATCGAAATCTGTACAGTCGTTGCGGAGATTACCCGGAACAAACAGACAGACGAAAGTACAAAAAATTTTTACCTTGCGTTTTCATTATAGGTGTGTACAGTCATGTGCTTTTAGTAAAAAAAATATTTATACATATAAATAGCGGCTTTTTTTTAAATTTTATCTATAATATGATTTGTATTAAGAGCTCACGTTTATGGCTACGCTTCAGAATGCCGCAATCAGCCGAAATGGCTACGAATTCGCGCTATGAATTCCCATATTCTTTGTCGTTTCCTTTACGTTTTGTTCAGTCCAGTCACGCCTTGTAACTTAAAAGGGCCTCTGGTTTCTTCTCTTTGCTTAAATTGTTTTTTTTTTATATAATTCTTTTAGGACAGTCTTCATATCATTTTGGGTAATTATGCAATATGGTTACTTTTCCCAAAAATGCATATATATCTTGTTTTTTCTCGAAGTTTTTGTTTATACTGTAATGAGTGATGCTCTGTTGGAGGAGGTTGACAATTTTTTTTTTCTTATTACTAATGCCAAAATAGGGCATTTTGGAGCTTTTCGGCGTTAATGCTTATATTACACACACAAAAAAAATAATAACCACTAAGTGGCCGCGGCGATCGCTATGCGATCACCTGTCCGCTTTTAAGCTATCCGCAGCACGGTTACATTTCGCGCGGAATGACTGATATTCCGCCAGGGGAGTCTGACATTCCGCACGAATCGAAAGTATGTTACGGATATGTTAGCCGCTTCTCAGTTTTTTTTTTTCATTTTATTGCAGAAATCCTTGTATATGTGTACGTATAATGTTAACATTAACGTCGAAATGCTCCGAAATGCCCCCATTCCAAATATTGAAAACATTTTAAAGACAAAGCAAGATAGGGAAACTAGCGAATTTACGAAGACAGCCTCTGATTGCCTCAACGCACGTTTCGCTTCGACACCGAAGCATCATCAGGAGATAGACTCTACAAAGGTTATTCGTAAAGTCAGTTCTTTAGCATTAGCTATTATTTTTCTTTAGCATTACACCGATTTTCCCTCGTATTCATTCGCGGATTAAAGCAAAGTAGTTTAGTTTCTCATGCATGACATAAAATTGTAATATGTTATTATATTCTGTAATATTTTATATTCTTATTAGATTGCTAACTGTGATAGAATTGTTGTGACGTATGGAACATGAATTAAAATACATTTGCATAATATAAGCGTGTTCGTGTTTTTTTTTTGCCTTTCCAAAACTCAATGATAATAAAGTAGCGCTATGTTTTTTTTACAGGCAATTATAAGAAAGGAGCTTTTTAGAGTAGTCATTTTTTTGCGTTACCAGTACGAATACAACACTTTTTGATTATTTTTTATCAAAATAACAAGAATTAGTTAGAGAAGAGCGAAAATGGAAGCGTTGTTATGTTGTATGTAATGAATTTAATTGTATTTTAGATATGACGACCCACTAGTGACTCTTGCACACTATTTCTATCCAAAAGGGAAGAGGCCAAATAGCCAAATGGGACTGTTGCTAGCCGTAAGTTACCTCTTAGGTGCTTGACCTATGTTTTAAAAATATGTACTTTTATATATATAAATAAAACCTTAGTTTATTTGCGATCACAAGAAAGCAAATAAGCACTCGCTTTGGCTATCATACCCCAAATTTGAGTGTTTTTGCCAAAGACTGTATGTTGTAAAATTTAAATTTTAAATCGAGCACATTGCTACGAGGTAGTGTGGTGATCGCCTCTTGATGTATGGGTATGATAGTCTCCTTGACTTCTTCTAAATATTAGGGGTCATCTTCTCATATAAAAATAAGAGAGCAAAGCAGTCCAGAATAAAATCTAAATTTGAAGTGTGAAAAAAGATCGCCAGGTAGATTGTCTATCCACGCAGACGAGGACTCAGCTCTACATATTTAAAATTATTTTTGCTCTTTCTCAAGAGAAATGGAACGTTGGATGAAGTGCACACGATCAACACCGGACAGAATTTGGAAAAGTTCGGTTACCTGGACAAGCTCAACGGGTTGGATCACCTGCCGTATTGGAGAAATAGCCCTTGCAACAACATCATGTAAGTGTAAACTCTACCTTTCCCCCATAGAGATACATTGCACACAATTCGCGTATTTGAAAAGTGAGTTACCATCTATTTTATATGTTTATTAAGTCGCTGACTTCTAATGTTGCATACATACGGTTACGATATAGGTATTGTCAAAGATCTCCAAGACAGATATCCGTTTTACTCATAAACAACGTGTATGTTGTTTATGAGCAAAACGTGACGGATTATACAGTTACGCTGTTAGTCGTAATTTATATCGTTTGTTTGTAATATAATTGCTTAGTTTGTGGTATTCCCGCATTTGACCGGCCTGCATCAGTAATTGCTCATAATTACGTTATTATTTTTTACAAATATTATAGAAATTTTTTGTATACAATTTAGTATTGTTAAATTAATGCATGTACATTTATAATCATCTTCCATGTAAAAATTGTTTCAGTAGACATTGGAGAGTGTATTAAATAGTAGATATGTAAGACGTAATTAAAATAATACTATTTAAATCTATTTAATTTGTATAATAATTTTATAATATACGTAAAATTAAGTATACAAATCATTAGTTGTATAGTCTTAAAATTACCCACTAATAAACACTCGGCAAATAAAATTCAACCACAAAAAAATGTTTTTAAACAAGCTTTAAATCAACCTGGTGCATCCATCACATTAAATTACTTTAACTTTATTTTTATTTAGAATGACGTCACTTGACTTTTGACGATTGCTTCCCAATGTTCACGATACATTGCGCGCTCAAGAATGGGACGAGGATGGCAATATCTGTAACCTCTTATTTGTAAGATGAATGATTTTTGTAATTTTATTTAGGATAATAAATGTAGTCTTATCACAAAGATTGCGGTACGATGTCTTTTACACGCTGTAATAGGCCTTCTCTTTTGTAAATTTAGATATATAAAAATAAATCTCTATTTGTCTTGGTCACGACATCATGCGTGAACGGTTGGACCAACTTCGCCAATTTTTTTTTGTTATTTCCAGGAGAAAGTTCCTATGAAAAAAAAATAAGAAAACTGCGAAGAAAATTATAAAATTTAAGTATACCATAATAAATTATTTCTAATCTAACCTTAGCACTTTTGACGATATAGACTTTTTTGATGTAACCGTATGGCGTCTGACATAATATTGACAGAATACGTACTGCAAATATCGTCAAAGCGGATAGCTGAATGTTTTCGTATATATTCGTAAAGTTTACGGGAATAATATTGTAAGATAATAGAATATAGAAAATAGTAAGTAACCCAAAGTTCAGACAGAAATGTGTCTGCCGGGTCCGCTGGTATATTATATTTTGAATGAAATAATATATTGCTTATGATATAATTATTACTTGCGCACAATAAAAAAATATAACAGTAGTAGAGAAAGTTTTTCTAATTACTGACGTATAACAGGGTGCGTAAGTACAGATTTATCGCTTATAGCAATTTCTTACAGACGATTTAGTCAAGAGAGTATTTATTTTTAGAAAGAAATATATCTATATAGCCCAGGACAGGAAAGCATGACTATATGACACACGGATGTCTGTTCCTAAGGTAGACAACTTAATGCCTGTGTTATAACAGACGCTTGTTTTACACAAATATTGTTTTTGTAGAAATATATAAATACATACATTTATACAATACACCCAGACTCGAGGCGGGAATCGAACTCACGACCCTCGGAGCGGAAGGCAGAGTCACTGATCACTACGCCAATGGGTCAGTCAATAAAGAAATAGATAAATAAAAAAGTTTTAAGCCTAGCCCAGGATAGGAAAGCATGATTTAAGAGAGTCTTTGCCAAGCAGTGGTTTATTATAACCTGATAAAAGAAACACAAAAAAAAAAACTAAACGGTACCTATCTTTTAAGTAAAATTATTTTATATGTGACTTTTAGCTTTGTATTTGCTAGAGTCGAAATGTCGAGTCTTTGAATTTTTCTTTTAGAGATAAACCGTATCTAGGAGGGAAGCAATATCGTTCCGGCGGTGGGTTCCGATTGTTTGGGGAAATGGCGGTACCAATAAACAGCACCGCCAATCCTGATACAATTCATGCCTTATCTTGACTGCAGTGCTCATTTACTGTACGAAAAACAATCTGTAACACCCATATCGTTTGGTACACTATCCACTTCCGTTTGCATCATACACTTTATAAGACGCGTTTTAGAAAAAACGTTAATGTATTTTGCGTCAGAGATACAATCGGCTTTGGTAAAATAAGGAAAATGTGTGAGGGGAAACCCATTAATAACAAACATGATGTTGACGACGATACAAAGCCGTTGCCGCTGTTTCCGGCCTTATTTTTATTTTCTTTTAGGATTATGGTATGAATATAGCCTACATAAGTACAGTTTTAGCTAGTTATGATATAACTGGCTATGATTTCTTATTTAATTTGAAGTAGCAGTGTGGTTATAAAACATTACATCGTATAGTGTATGTACAATTTATAGACTGCATGATAAAGAAAAATGACTTTAGTGAAGTCCTGATAAACCACAGTATTTTTATATAATTAAAAATATAGCAGATGATAATTAGGGCGAGCGACGCTGGATGGCAAGGCAAATACGCCTGTAGAGCCTAGTCTAGGAGAAAGGTTGACTGAATTCTAGTATGGATTATACGAAATCCAACACTGCTGAGCGAAATTCACACCCACTAGAGCTTTACGCCTAGTTGGAGGGGTATCGAGTATACTAGGCATACCTAATGTATTCATAAAGAAATGAGCGAGTTTATAAACGGTACGAATAACTATACAGAATTTAAAACAAGGACTTTGTCCTTTACTTATTGGATAGTATGGTTCCCGTGCATGTATGCTTTCATTGTAGACGAATATTGTTCGTTGTTAAGGAAAATCTCTTACTTATTTCGGAATCCCCATTGTTTTCGATTCCTTAGGAACTAAGGAAGACTGTTTTTAGGGTTCCGTAGTACTACAAGGAACCCTTATGATTTCGATCTGTCCGTCCGTCCGTCTGTTTGCCATAAGGTGGTCCCCCCCCTAGCATTTCCAAACTATTAGACGTAGAGACTTGAAATTGTTCATGTTAATAGAACCTGCTGAAACTCATTAGGAAAATTATTTTGAACGAAATCGGACAACAACTTTTGTAGTTATTTAACAAATACGTTTATAGCGTATTAGAGACTGAACCCTTTTATATAAGCGGGTCTTGACATGCTCTAGGCCATTTTTTATAATATTTTGTTCCTACTTCTTAATAGGTATTTCATGTTACATTTTGTATTCCCCAATTCATTTTATTTTTACTTTAATGTGTTACACGCGTATTTAGGATTAAATTAAGTTAAAAGTAATGGGATGGAATCACAGTTAAACTGTGGGTAGATGTGAGTTTATGTTATAATAAAAGACAGATCGGGTAGTTAGCGTCAGCCATTCACGATAAGTGATCCGAGGTGAGCAGACGTGGCATTCGGGCAGTGTACTTACATTTGATTTATTTGTGTTCATTACAGGTAATCTCGAAAATGAGGTAGTTTTATTTTCTTAATCTTTTATGATTGAAAGGCGAAATAGAGGTTATTTTTCATTTTTTTTTGCTTGCGACGAAAAACCATTTAACAATAACGATTTAAAAATTGTCTCATTTACTTACTACACCAATTTTAATACATATTTCATCTACTTCAACAACCAAAATCTTCGTAGAGGCCCTGAATAACATTTTTGTAGAGGTATTATAACTAGTAGTAGCAAAGCGGATTTTTCTATCACAGCGTCGTTATTTATGGTCGTGACGAAATAGGGAATGTAATGGAAAATAATAAATTTTGACGGAGCGCGGAAATAATTCTATTCTATAGATATCATTTTTAATGTTCCAGTGTGTGTGTGTTGCGTGTGCCTGTGCGTGCGCGCGTGTTTGTGTATAACGCAATACAAATAAATAAATAAATAATCACTTAATAATTAGATATTAAACGAAGACGTATAAACGTTAGAAGTATAAACCTGGAACCAAATTAGACAAATCTAAGACTTCATCCTAATAATTCGCGCGATCGCATCGAAGTTTAATTAGGACACTTCAGACCACAATATGTTTGATCGCACTTTCGTACGAACTAATTTGGTTCGCATCGCGCATTCGTTCTGTTAGGGCGACGCCTATTTCGGAGTTTATCCTAGCACCTTCTTGTTCCTTATTCCTTAATTCTATCTTTGAAAATAAATTAGTAGTAAGTGTTGTAAAAAGTAAAGTAATTGCCAAGTTTATATATAACTTTTCTTTCTTTTTTTCCAGATAATGCCTTTCAAATCGCAAACAAGGAGATGCTATAACAGAATATTGTCAACAGAGTGAATAAGAAAGATGTCGGACATGGATTCGGCGGACAACTTAACAGTAACGCCATACTGCATGCCTGCGGGTCAGAACTTTCAAGAGATGTATGTGAAGGTTCACAGATGTCCATGGGCGCCGGTAGGCACTTCGGTGCCTGCTGCCTGCTCGTCTGCCTCCTTGTAACATAAAAAAAAAAACTTTGCGACCTAAAGAAATTTACTGCACAATAAGCATGAAATAACTGCCGCATATGCTATTGTCACTTGGCCTGAAAGTTACGACCGGTGGAGTAAGACAGTGACTGAGTGGTGGCCGAGGCTAGGAAAGCGGATAATTGGTCGTCCAACAACTAAACGGGTCGGCGATCTATTATCTGTCGCGGGACGAAACTGGTCCAGATTAGCTCAGTACAAACGGGTAGAGACCAAAAAAAAAATGTGTATAACAGGCGGCTGTTACCTATAACACAGGCATTATGTTGTTTATTTTAGTAACAGACGTCGGTGTGTCATATAGTCCAGTATATATTTAAAATTTATTTAAATTAAAAAAATTCTAAGTATCGATTTTGATATCTATCTCGAACAGTCAATGCAAGTCGCGAAGGGGGAGGTGAAGGCGGAGAGTTCGGAGAGCAAGGAGAGCGAGTGGCCGCGCCCCGTCTTTTCGCACATGTTTGGGCTGCAGCTACCTGCTCAGGTTCGGTTATATACGTATTACTATCGGAACCAGTAGACGTTGTCTTGCCTGATTTCTGGCAGACAATATTTATCCTTTAAATTTTATTCAAAATTAAGATCGTACGATTAATTTGTATACAAAGGTAACGGGATAAAGCATTTTAAAATTTTCTATAAACTACCAAATTTTCGAGGGAATTTTACGAGCCCATGTACGCCAATCGGGGTTCGGTCCAACCTGTTCTAAGTTTCTAGTAACTATAATAAAACTACTGTAAAATATATTTGTTTTAGGGTCCACATTTTTATGCGGAACTAACCTAAATATTTTGCTAAAAATAACTGTCACTGAAAGTCCCAATAAAATTGGTCCAGTCGTTTGGAACATTACCCGTTTTGATTATTGGTATCGAATAAATGGTCAGATGCAATTAGATAGAAGATGATTATGATATTTATTAATATTGTTATTCAAACAGCAAGCGCAGGCGGTGCGAGCGACCCAGCAGGCGTTGCCACAGCACGTGGCGACGCGTCCGCAGGGGCAACTCCTCAATCAGCAC
Source organism: Charaxes varanes (assembly GCA_024363005.1). NCBI lineage: Eukaryota > Metazoa > Arthropoda > Insecta > Lepidoptera > Nymphalidae > Charaxes > Charaxes varanes. Next base: position 51,007 of record JANCMC010045373.1, read on the forward strand.
CTGCAATTTACACAGGTTAATATTCTTTACAATAATTCCTTGTTTCTTAACACTTCCACTTTATCTAAAGAATAGAATAGATTTTTTCTTCTCGGCTTTATTGATTAGCCTAAAATGTCCCACTGTTGAGCAAATAAAGGCCTCTTTCCCCCTAAACCATCCTTTTCTGTAGTGGGCTACTTGAATCCACGTCTATCCCACAAAGACATCCCAATCATCTCGCCACCTCTTCCTCGACCCACCTACAATGTCGGCGGCCTCTTTTAATCTAAAGGTTAGGACAAAAATTGAAATAAGTGAAGTTTTACTATATGCAAATTTGTCATAGAACGCCGGCGGGCAGACGGGCGCGATGTCGGCCAGCACGCAGAGCATCGTGAGCGCGATGACGGCGCAGGTGCAGGCGGCGCTGGCGGCCGGCCGCGCCATCGCGCCCGGCACGCGCCTCCTTGGCGCCGACGGTGCCGTGGGCGTCGTGCGCCAGGACCGATCCGTGGCGCTCGCCGCTCTGCCGCACTCGGGTCTGTTGCCCTGCTCACGTAGTCCACTGGCATAGTTTATTCATAGAGTTCACTGACATATTAGATTTAGTTCACTGACATAGTTCACACATATATGTAGTTCACTCATATAGTTTATTCGCTTAGTTCACTCATATAGTTTATTCGTATATACTGACATATTAGATTTAGTTCACTGACATAGTTCACACATATATGTAGTTCACTCATATAGTTTATTCGCTTAGTTGGACGTTATTTCACAGAAGGAAGCATTAGAGAGGGAGAGGGAAGCTGCAGATACAGCACCACCTCTTCGGCAGAAGCTAACGGGAGAAAGGGGGAGTAGATATGCTCACCTTCTTACCCCACCATGAGTTAATACCATAACGATACTTACATCCGGAGCGACATAGTAGAATGCGACAAGTGAGCTGTATATCATTTCACCCAAGGATGACGGGGCCTCGCTGGATTTTAGTGGGTATTCTGGCATTTATCCAGCGAGTCCCACACTACCGGTCCCTGGACCGGGGGGCGTAAACGCATTTCCCAGCGACAAAAAAAGATTTTAACCGCTAAGATGTTTATCCTCCAAAACAATATCAAAAAATGCCTCGTTAGATTTCAACCACCTTATTCCCCTATATAGATTGATTGTTCCGTTTCCTTTCAATTGAATTAAAATAACAGTGATAGTCATTTCAAGTAAAAATAAACTAACATTTAAAAAATTAATAAGTTGAGAAAATAAAAGATGTTAGTCTCTTATATAAGATGAATACTATAATCGTTATTTATACTTTATGGAAAGTCTTTTGCCGTAAACGTTTAAATACTTCTACTTGTTCTTACAGTGATGTACTCACTGTTAAACAATGGGTAGATTGCATCGGCCATTCAAGATCAGTGATCAGTGGTGAGCAGACGTGCCATTCGGGTTGTGTAGATTCTTACTGTTGTTTTATGTGTTGACACCACATTTGCGAAATAAAAAATTGCAGCTACAGCAATTGCTTAAAGCAGTTTGTCCTTTATTTATTAAATATATATTAAAAGTGAATGTTCGATCGTGAACAGGTATTTTAAAAGATATAATGAAAAATTGCGACATTTAGAAGCAAATATTGTAAGTGGCCGTACTCATATTCGAAGAGATAGTGCCTACATGATTGTTCATAATTAATTGTAAATAATTGTACACGAAATGCGACTCACGATACGATAAGGAAAGACCGCGAACGATAATACAAAACTAATCACATCAAAGCTACACACGCCGCTGTTTGTATTTTACTTTTATAATAATGAAGATAATGACAAATTTTAACATAAACGGCCTCTGAAAATAAATCAACCTTCGTAAATGTAAGCATTAAAATCTTTTTAATGCTTACAATACGAGGGTTGATATTTTTCACAGCTTCAAGGAAGCGCAAACCTTAGTATTGGGTAGTATTTTTAACTTTGTAAGTGTACGGGAGATGTCCTGAGAAAAAGGGTCTTGAATGACGGACAATAAAGTGATGCTATGAGGGTTCTTTTTTTCCTTTGGGGGTACGGAACCCTAAGAAACAATTCTAAAATCCCATTATCGAAAGATCCAACAAGTTCGCAAGATCACCCTCGCTTGGCAACTGCTCACTGAGAATGAATGTAATTCACTGGCAACTTTCCAGGAATTGCAGCCCATTCTTTGATGTGTAACATATTAGATCGTTCATAAAAATATTATTACACTTTTTATAACGTACCGTAAACGTCTTGTAAAAATATTTAGTGTTACATTTTAAAAAAAGATTTATATTTTTAACGTTATATTGTGGAATTCAAAAAAACATCTATCTTTCTCTTCTTCTATAACAATATTCGGACGATAAAATGGCGTTATTTAATTAACAACTTGCAGTTTTTCGGTATACAAAGATCCCAGGCCGAAAATTATAACTTATTTCCTAATAGATGACCTTAGGTTTTGAGTAGTTTCATTCATAAACTTACTAGCTACACCTGCGTCTTTGTCCGCGTAAAATTAGGTAAAAAAAAAAAATAGATTCAACTTTAGCGTGATGTTATATAGCCTCTAGCGTTCCTCGATAAATGGGCTATCTAACACTGAAATATTTTTTTTTAATCGCACCGGTAGTTCCTAAGATTAGTGCGTTTAAGCAAACAAACTCTCCCACTTTCCGCAAGTTTGACCCTTGGGCATGTAGCCTGTGCAAAATGCGATTAAAAGTAAGAGCTGCTTAATATATTTATGGCTGATGTTTATAAATGTTTTGTAGAATATAACTCTGAAGTAATATGAAAAGTTTTAGATGCCTTAACATTGCCCAGTACTTTCATAGTGTACAAATTAGGATAGCACCATTACTCTTAAATTCGATGCTATACAAGGCGATTAGAGGACTACTTTGAATCCGGTATAAGCGGCGAAAATAAGAAAACTTTCCGTCTGTGTAACATAAAAAGAAGAACGTGGCAATTTTGCAATGAATTGGTCGACTATTGGAAGTAATGAAACAACCTCATTTCAAAGCCGTCGCAATCGAAGGAACAAAGAAGTCCGAGTCTAAAAGAAATCACTTCAATGACAGCTGATTATAACGTTCATATTTCACTGTCCGAAATTAAAATCGAGGTCGACGCGGACGGACGTACAGTGAACCGTAACTAATCCATCTCGTCCTTCCTTAACAGTCCTCTGACCATATACGTGAAAGACGTGACGTTTTATACAAACAGTAAGCTAGTGGATGAATATTTGATAGGTGTATATGCAACCTTGAATCTCGAGCCCTGATATAAGATTGTTTGTATAATAGATACTTTAAACCAGAGGTCGCAAACCTTTTGACATTCAAAGGCCACATTTTAATAAATTAGATGTCGGCGGGCCACACTAGTAAAACAAATTTTATATATTAATACGTGAAGCGAAAACTTTCGGTACCGTTTTACGAAAAGTGCGCGAACGGAAGAGTATCAAATTTGGCACAGTTGTAGTTCATATAGAAGAAAGTGAAAAGAAAGAAAGACGCGGGCCACATGCAGGCAGTGGAACACGCGTTGCCAAACGTTGCTGCTATAGATTTTTACACATATATTATTAGGTTATCTACTGGTTTAAATCGGCTATTTCATTAGCGGTACGATGAACTTATAATTTATTCATTATTATTTACGTGACTGACTCACGTAAGGCATAAATAAATTGGTAGGAAGTGCCAGATTTCTAAGTGTTTTTAAATTTTCTTAACCTTTTTATTGCTCTGTAATCTTCTAATAAAAAACCCATCAAGTTGAATAAGTCTTTCCGAATACTACCAAAGATAAACAAAGAGACAAGGAGTTCTTTACATCTGGATGATTTTCTATCTGACTGGCCCGTTGGTGCAGTGGGCAGTAACCCTGCCTTCCGCTCCGGAGGTCGTGGATTCGAATCACGCCTCGAGTCTAGGTGTATTATAAATCTATATGTATTTATTAATAAATTTCTAAAAAAAAAATATTTCTATATATATAACAGGCGTCTGTTACCTATAACACAGGCATTAAGTTGTCTATATTATTATCGGTTCTTTCTTGTACCTCTGAAAACATATAATCAAAGTTTCCTATAAGTTGGTCACGTAGATATATTCACATATAGAATATTAGTGCAGAAATCGACACTTACCCGAGTATAACAAGTTCTCCATACTTGACAAGAGGTTTTGGCTTTTGTTCGGAGCCGCTCTCACCGGCTTCCTCCAGTATTGGGGAATCCGCACTGTCCGCAGCACTGCAAACAAGCAAATCAAATTTTACCCAAGATAATGATTTTTCTACCTAACGTTATACCGGTCTAATACCAGGGTCCGCTAAAATTGCAGAGGATGTGACTGTGGGGCGAGTTGGAAAGACCGACAGCTGTTTGACGTCATCCTCTTGAACCCCGCGATCTGTACAATCTCGCGTTTAATATCATTCGGTAACATTAGTCGGTACCCACTGTTTTACGTGCCTTCTAAATCACGGAGGTTGGATATTTGAAAACCAGTGTTAGGGTCGTCCAGCTATTATCCGGTCGCAGTAAGTGTTTAAACTAGCGATCAACTAAAAATACCGACCACGACGAAATAGAAAATTACTTCAGTCCCACGATGAAAATATCATGAGACTGAAGGTCGAATCAAGTAAGTCGACGAGTCGACTTTACTCAGGATAATGTTCGTGCTAGGCCCACAGCGGACCCTTGTTAAGAGTCAAGGCGCGTTGCATTAGCAATGATTAAAAAGCGTGACACGAATAAGACTTGCCTCTTATGGGCCTAGTAGGAACATTTTCATCGTGAGTAAAGTCGACTCGTCGACTTACGTCGGTTCGAAAAGTTCGTGCTAGCCTCTAACCGTAACTATATATCCTCGTAATAAATTAGTAAAAAAAAAAATAATTTCAACGTTACAAAGAGACCCTTCAATTTTATTTATATGTATAGATTTACTTCTCGGTAGAATAAGTCAGTAAAGACTGAAGAAATGAAGACCGAGATTTCACTTATTAAAATGAACTGGAGCTCTAGCGCCCGGAATTACCGTAGCCGCCCACCAACCCACTTCCGGCGCAAAACGGACGCGGGTCAAGACTACAGTCTTTATGAGAACTGGTTTAAGACAGCTATGGGTCAAGACTCAAGATTAGTGATGTAAATTATGACCATCGAGAAACCGGTCGCGGGCGATGCACTGACACTTATTACGTAAGGCGGAAAACTATGAACGATGCGAACATATGAAGATACTTTTAGGTATGTCTAGGAAATAGATGCATACATAATGTTATGTAACCCATTAGTGAGAACAGACAGTTTCAGTGTACTGTCATTTAAACCCGTAAGTCGCCTTGCTAATGGGGGTAACCGTCAATTGTTATGTAGACCAATAAAATAATTAAGTTAAATAACATCGTACAATAAAATAATTATACTCAATGTTAACCCTATACGGTCAATTATACCGCAGAATACGTGATATTGCGCAACATAATTAACGGCTTAGTGGAGCGTGTCCAGGTTGGACCAGCTTAAGTAAGCTGATTGCTGTGAGTTGGAAATGAGTTTACGCACGTGATTCTGGAACTCGATGGTACTACCCTAACACCCACTAAAAGCCAGCGGGGCCCGTATCATCCATAGTGTTTTTCGTGTAACTCTGCTACCTCCAGTAGTAAGTAAGGTCACGCGCCCTCTGTCTCTTTCTCTGCCAAGTGCCTTTAGTGACATGACGCCGTCATTGAAAAAGACAACAGCTTGCCATCATCTCATTGCAAATCATTGCGGCAATAGACTCACCAGTGTGAGAGGACTCCGCCAAGAACCGGCAACAATAAGTATCATTGGGTTCTCCACGCCGAAAAGTCTGTCAGAGTGTTTCTGTTCCTGTTCCCTTTCCCGTACATTGTAAATTATCAAAAGCGCATTACATTATAAATAATTTAATATGACTATTAAGTATTTTTAAATTTTCCGCACAATTTTCTTTTTTTTTTCTTCCATAAGAACCTTCTCATGACAATAAGAAACACAACAAAAAATAATTAGCGAAATCCGCAAAGCCGTTTACACGTGATACCGTGACTGAAGGAAATAGGGATTTAATTATTTATATAATATATATAAGATATAATATAAGTTTTTATACATCAGAGAATGCTTTTAAGTTAATACAAGGAAGCAGGGGTTTCTAAGAACTTATTCCATAGATTATTATTTTATCCGTTTATTTTATATAAAACGTCTTCATAAATGTGGGAGTAATAACATGCTGTATCAAGCAAAACATGGGCATGAAGGTTAAATCTAGCACAAACAAAGTATGTTTTTACTGGTAATTGCGCACAATTATAATGGCCATATCGTGTAGTACTCGTTAGTCTTGACTCCTAACCCTGCGCGTCAACGAATTTGACCCACTGATAATAATAATTTATATTAATAGAAACAATCAGTCTGTCTCCCTACTAAGCTCCGAAATAAGAGCTCCTGACTCAGATTTCCGTAATATGATGCTATAGATTTAATCTGATAATAGAGTCGGATATATCCTTCTTCTTCCTCGTTCCCTTATTGCTGAGGATCGTAACCATATACGAACAGTCTGCATAAGTTACGATCTTAAATCGGACATAGGAATTTCTAAACAAAACTTTCTATTTTCTTTATCTTACAAGGGGCAAACGAGCAGGTAAGCGCCTGCTCGTTTGCACATAAGTGACTACCGACGCCCATGGACATCTGCTCCACCAGGAGACTAGCCCAATTCAGCTGCAGACCAAAAGGACTGCAAGCGTGGCGCTACCGTTAATTAAAAGGCTGAAATTTCCTGCCTTTAGTTATTAGTGGCAGGGATTTCACGGTGAAAAGGAAGATTGAAAGAGTCGGTTGTCATATTTCAGTATTAGCTGAAAAAGATGCCTCCCAAACGATTATAAATATTGATAATTGTTTGGGATGAGGTCCAGTAAAAAGAGGCATGCTTGTCAGTGCCAATTATTTCTATTTTTAAACCCTTAAAAATAGAAATAATTGACCATATTATGTAACGTTGAAATCTATATATATGAAAGGGAAAGGTCATCTAACACGAATACTCTGTTTCGAGTATTCTTTTTTTCTTGGACGTCCGTGGTTAGATGAGCTGAATATGTTTTTAGCATTAATCTAACCTAGTTACACAATTGTCTTTTTCAACTTTCCAATAAAGAGGAAAAAAATTATCGAAAACAGAGGGACGTACAAAGATGAAATTTTGCAAGGAAGGTAGCTTAGTTAAGAAACAGTTTAGCGCCAGATTGGGGAATTCTAGGTGCTTTCGCAAGTCTACACAGACGTAGACGCGGGAAACAGCTAGTCCAAAATATAATCAATCTAACCTTTGTATGATAAACCTAATTGTAAATCATTATTTGGTATAACGAATATTATCAATTCCTCTTCAGCATAGTTATATCGTGTTTTCATTTTATATTGGCTTCCTGATAAACAATACACGTTATTCTCAAGCGAATACCAAAAAAATATCACCAGATTTTCTATTTTTCGTTGTCACACGTAACTCGATCTGCGCTCGCAAGGGATGATAAGAGAAATCAGTTTCGCGATATATTTTTCTCACGCGAAAAAGTGACAGTGGAGTTCGTATGCCAGCCTCGCTCCCATACAATATTAGGTGGTCCCCAGAGTGGGGCATAATTAAATTAATGTCCTACCCTCTTTCGCCCCGCGTTTTCGTTTCGAGTAATCCGACACCTGCATTGTCTCCACTTTGTATCTCTCACCGACTTACTTCAGTACTTTCTGAGGGAAATTCTTCTTGATAACAACCTTCTAGTGATCATGTATTTGTAAGATATATTACGACGTTATCGCATTAAACATTTATCTCGGATTAAGCAGTTTTTGTTTAGAAAAACCAATATGTGATTTATCTATGGATTTTGTGTACATGAAATATGTGGTACAATATGTAGCGAAATCTATAGAGTTCATTCGAATCGAATGGACTTGTGTTTTCAAAATATTTTCGTTAGTGTAGTGACAGATAAAATCTTGGCTACTGCGTCTCATTTGTATGTAAAAGTGGACGCCGCTGAGAATTGCGCCTTACGAATCTAATTACACAATTAGAATTCGCTATAAGAAGTCTTCAAATGTCTCTCTGCTCTTTTTAAGCCGATGAAAGCCTTTAAAAGGTAATCAGGGAGCTTCCAGCGAAAAGTTGAGAACATTTGGCGCGAGAATCGCAATTATGAAGTGTTTTATACTTTTAATTTTGTTCCTTGAAATCTTTTTCCCCCTTGCAATTAGTTTACAAGAAATCCCTTAGCTATGGTTCCTTAAATAGTTAATTTGTTCAAATTTCATTTTGTATTGATATGTAACTTATAAGAATAAGTAAAACTTTATTAGAATCAATGCACTGCAGTCTTATAATATAACAGAGACAAATAACTTTCTGAATTAAACTGTAGGCTTAATTAAGCAGTGAAATGAATCTAAAAGAAACCTATTCAGTAAATTAACTGATTTTCAATAGGTCCCATATGGAGATCGACAGCGACTAATTTATTCTAAATTCCTAAATTAAAGCCTCAGCGTTATAAAGAAACGATATACCTAATGCATATGTATTTTTCTTCCAACTAATGTTATCATTGACCACTACAAAACCGATCATATAGGACGTATTTTCTGCTTAAAACCTATAACAGTGCAGAAATGATGTATAAAATCTAATTTTTGCACAGTTTTTCATTGATACACTAATTTTTATTTTGATATTACTTTTCCTCCCAAGGGGTGGATCTTTGTTTATCTGTCTGATAACTGATCAGATCCACTAGGGAACGCGACCCTGAAGCACCGTAGCTGCTATTGTCACTCCCCCTATACTGTCTGTGACAGTAGTATCCGCATCCTTTCTCTCTTCCCCATCTACCTTTGTATCCTTTTACTCCGTCCCATTCCGTTACTCCTGTCTTTCTAATTAGAGGCAGCACCATGCTTGAAGTCAAATAGGGCCAGCGAGTCCAGGTACCAGTACCTCCTTCTCACATAAGATCGGCATGAAGTGGCGGCAATGCTGTCACGTCCAGTAATGGTATTGCTGTCGCATTTCGTTCGGTTTGTGAGACTTCCCGTTGGCCTAAACTCGTCATTAAAGGCCAGCAACGCATCTGCTTGCCTCCTGATCGTGTAGATGTCCATGGGCGTCGGTAGTTACATAGCTGCTGTCTGTTCGTTTGCCCCTCGTAACATAAAAGAAAACCTCGGTTATATTTGAAGGTACAATGTTAAAATTAAAGCTGATTGTGTTGGCCAAACTGTTGGCAAGTGGAGTTGGCTTAAACTCAGTAGACGTATAATCCAATAAGCTTTTTAAGCAAATTGTAGGTGAAGACGATTCTGCTGAAAGTTTTAATTAGGCAGCGAACTTTGCCACACCTGTAGCTAGGGTTGTCAAAACATTAAATAAATAAAGAGACCAAGAGATGTCGAGACTTATATAGAATGGTTCCGTGTCTGATACTTGATATAGGTTTTTGTTAAGCAACTTCAGAAGGTGCTGTCCGATTTTGCTGAAAAAAAATCCAATGAGTTTTAGAGAAGATTATAAGAAAAGAGAAGAGATGACGCAACGATTTGGATACCTCTGCGGGGAAGTTGTGAATGAGACTGGTCCAAGAAAGAGGAAGATGGATCAAGAAGTAGCCAAGCAGTGGGACATAATAGTCAAATTTAAAAAAAACAATGAGCTTTTAGCATGTTCTAACAACGTGGAAAATTTCAAGTCTCTACATCTAATAGTTTGGAAATGCTCTAGGGCGACCACTTTACCTGCAGACAGACGGACGGACAGAGCGAAATTATAAGGAACCCTTATACAACTACGGAACACTAAAAACGCTCCTCTTTCGGAATTTCCAATCAATGAAATTTTCCGTCTTGTGCGAAATTTTGCTAAATAAATTTGTGTGTAATCAAAATAAATAAACTTATATACTTATTAATAAAACAAATATATTTGTTTTATTCTCATAAATTGACAACCCTACATACTCTACATTGTATAACTGCAGGCTCGATTATTTCAAAGGTGCAAGCAGTTATTTAAAACTAACTTACGATCCTGACTTCACATGCGGAAAATATTTTTTGATGTGATAGACTGTAAAGTACTGTACACTAGCGGATTCGGCAGACGCTGTCCTGCTCGAATGTTGGTTACTTACTATTTAATACATTCTATTCTACTTCCTAGTGTTATCCCGGTTAAGTACCAGGGTCTGCTTAGAATGCAGAGGATTTGGTTGTGGGCTGACTTAAGATGACCGATTGCCATCTGACATCATCCTCGGAACCCCCACGATCTATAAAACCTTACAAACACAAAGTGACATTAATTGGGTCCCACTGTTTTGCGTGCCTTCCGAAACACGGAGGAGGTCGGATATCAATTATAAATCAGTTCTGGAATTGATCACCCATCCAAAACCCGGTCGCAGCAAGAGCAACTTAACCTAGCGATCGACTCGAGTGCCGACCACTGATTAGGCCATGACCTCCTCACGAGACTGTATAATTAATATAATTATATAAGATCATAATCAGACAATAAGCAAAGTGTAGGAGGTTGACCTGATTGTCTTGCGTCTACCTAAAAAAGTATTTTTTATTAGGGCTGGGTCAAGGAGCTCTAAGTGCCCTTGCAATTTCTAAGGACAAAGTTGAGGGAAACAGCTAGTTGCATTATATAATGTACTAGAAATAAGTAAAAAACAGTTTCTCATCGATCAACTTGACATGGTAATCGTGTAAAACTGCACTTGTAATAAGTAATAATAACCATAGCTATAACAGCAATTACTAAACGATTTGATTACAAGAAAAAAAAATGGAAAACAATAGCCCTTCATTCGCATACAAATCGTTATTGATTCTAAGAATATTTATATTTCTCATGGAGCGGAAATAGAAATTAATTAAATACATTTACAGGCATGCAATGAATAATGGAAACGGTTTGATCGACAGACAAATTATCCATAACAAAGTTATATTAAATATGCACAACAGCAGACTATAAAACCTATATACAAAAAAAAACAATTCCTTTCTTGTAGCTTAAAACTAGTTGGTCTCCCACACATATTCACTATATGAACAATCTCATTTTCTTTGTGGTTATCAATAATAAATGAGATCCCAGGGCCGTAAGATTTAACTTACTTTCGCAAGGATGAAACCTTAGGTTCTAAGTAGTCTCGTGTAGCTATTAATACCTGCATACTTGTAACTATAACCCGTTGGCAGGTGAGAATACTGACTAAAATAAGAGCTACGTAACATACTTTTAAATGACTGATTTATATATATTTCGTAAGATATTACTCTGAAGTAATATGAAAAGTTTCACACGCTCACAACTGCCCAGAACTTTTGAAGGTTTGTAACTATGTTGAGACAACTATTAGAGAGTTAAATTTTAATCAGTAAGACAAATTAAAATAAAAACAGTAAAAAAAAAAATAAAAAAAATAAAACAGTAAAACTAATCATTCAATTAGGACAAAAAATATTCTGCAACGCATGCGTGGGGCTCTCGCGCTCATAGGCATGAGTCTGAGAACAGTCCCAGTAAATATGCTATTATGGTGTATACAGTAATGATAGTTCTGCAATTGTAAATTGATTTCCACACATTTAAAATTATTTAGTCATTGTATTTGCGCAATCGCAGCGCTAGCAACAAATATGTTACAAGCAGTGTGTGTTACAAAATCAAATTCCATACTCTAATACATGTGTTTACGTTCCGAATTAAAACTTTGAACTTGGTACAAATAGTAGTTTTTACATATATCCTCAGCAATTTTAGGTGTAATTTGGAGTCTAGTATCAGGGTCTGCTTATATTACAAAGGATTTGGCTGTGGGGCGAGTTGAGATGAGCGACTGTCGTCAGACGTCATCCCTGGAACTCCCACTATCGCGACAATCTCACCACTTATATCACTCAGTAACATGGATCGGAACGGAACTCACTGTTTAACATGAATGGATGAATGAATGAATGAATGAATGAATATACTTTATTATACTACAACACAACGTACAAACAGAAGGATAGACAATATAAATATAAGTACAATGTTGCAGTATAATCGGCGGTCTTATCGCTTCAGAGCGATTTCTAACATGCCTTCCGAAACACGGAGGAGGACGGATATTAGAAAACAAGTGTTACAATGGGTCATCTATCTATCTCCAGGTCGCGGTAAGAACCGCTTAACATAGCGATCGACTCATGAGCCGACCACTTGCACTAATCAGGCCACAACCTCCTCTATTTTTTTTAATTTACACGTTTTTTTTAAATGTTGAAAAGGCGTGATGCCTTTTATAACTTAAAACTCACTTTTAAAACTAATTTAAAACATAAGTCAATGATAAGTACCCTTTGAAACTAGTTTTCAGTGTAATTGTGTTTTACCGCGACTTTAAAAGAAATAAAATTTCAAGCCTAGTTTTTAAAAAGTTTGAACTGGAATTGCAACGAGAATATTAGGCGTACCTACAACTATTCCTAATATTCTTTGAAAACACAATGCCATAACGAATAGAGTGACAGAATTTTACACAAGAAACGAGGCAAATTCATGACCCGAGCACCTGCTACCATTACTAACGTTCATGTAGATAGTGTAGTTTCGTACGTTCCCTGTGAGCTTGCATTTAAGACTAAAATAGGCTACGTGAGGCACTGGAAGGCACACCAAAGTGCCGAGCATTGTGGCTCTTCCTCCTGATACAGAGTCCAGAAGTCGTCACTGTAGCCGAACACCGCTAGAAGGCGTGAAAATAAATGTATGCGCAAATAGTAAATGACACAGTATCTCATTTGTGAATGAAACAGACTTTTTTGACGGTACGACAACGACGTCTCAATTAAAACCGAAAGCAAGTTACACACTTCTCAGAATTGATTGTGGGCTGAGAGCTTGAGATCTCAAAAGTGGTTCGGTCAACGAGACGCGTGTTGGTTTGTCGCTTTCCTGAGTAAACATGCGGTTTAGGGAGTCCACGCACTGCACGGCCAGGCCGTGAGTGCGAAAACTGCTAAATATCGGAAACTATAACCCATGACCAGCTGGCCGTGCATCAGAACGCTAAAAACTTAAAAAGTTTGATTATCCGCATTCGATTCAAAGTTCTTTATACGATTTGGCTATCTTATAAGCAGCAGTAAACCTCAAATTTATACAGGTTTTAAATTATTCTATAGATGTTTACAATTAAGATATTCGACTTTGAGGACGTGTTTACGATGAGTATTTGGCATTCAAATAGTGGACGGTCGGACGCCGCGATCCAACCGCCAGGTACGGAAACATCCTAACGGTGAGAAAGCTATGAGAATCGAGTACGCAGTGGGTAACTGAGTCTAGGCTAGCAAATGAATCACCGCTGACCACCGTGTGGTTTCATAACAACCGCGCGGTATCGTGATTCACGACACTCCCGCGCATGATTTATAAGATTCGTATTATCGCTTCCAGGCGTGTATACTTTAACTTACACGGTATATCGATATCGACATCGATTTCCTGTCATTGTAACTGACGTTATCTTTACGTGTATATAAATAGCCATTGTTAGATTTGCTAACACTAATGTATACTTTATTGGCACTTATACGGAAGTGGCTGGCAGCTGAGTCCTGATTAATGGCCGCCACTTGCCAACATCATCATCATCCACAGCCCTTTCTCTCCCAACATAGAAGGTGCAAATAATTTAAAATAAACACGATGGTCAGGGACAGTTGTAAATGATAGAATCTAGCGTTACTTTGAAGAAATCCACAACATCCATGAAAAAATATGCTGAAGTCCGCGTAGAAATAAGAGACAATGTTGGTGAAATATTGTAACTCGTATGTTGCATCACCGACACCGCCTAAAGCGCAGTACCGCACTGCATTGCTTTTCTGTTATGCCTCAACGCTAGTTTTACCTCAAAACCGAAGCAGGTCATCAAGAGACAGACAGTACAAAAGTATTTAAAATCTGGAAGGCCTCTAAGTAGTTCCAAAACTTCGGCGCTGGCAACTGTATCATCAACGGCAATTAATAAGGAATCAAACTCTGCAAGGCTGTCAAACAGACAGAAACGATAATCATAAAACAATTATAAACATAAGTTAGAATAGAGTAGATGTTACCTTTTAGGCCAATACGTCTGAAATGCGTGAAAACGCTTATGGCACTGTCATGCGTGGAGGCGACTCGGTGAACTCTGCAAATCAGCGAGCTTCGAGCTGAGACGCTTCAACCCTAAAGCCTTCTAGCGCCAAATAATTTTAATTAGAGGTAGCGCCACGCTTACAGTCCCTTTGGTCTGCAGCTTAATGTTACGTAATATAATGGTTTGGTATCTGTCATTCCACTGTTCGGGAAACCAGTTTTTTGAAAAGAAGACCGGGATCAGGAGATATTGTGAGCAAAACTTTACGAAATCGTAAATCTACCTAACCTTAAGATCAAAAACAATCTTGAAGATGTTAGAAATAAGAGTGTTAGCGTCTGGACTATCAGGTGGAGACTTCTAGGAGTGGATATATTTAGTCGAACACCTAGGGGTCCTAAATTACTCCGTAGGCATCGAATTGCAAGGTTAAGAATTTCCCAAACTCAAACGACGTGGACCGATGTAGGGTGGAGAAAGGTTTTATTTTCTGATGAAGCCAGAATCTCTTTTTTTGAGAAGACTAAGGAGAGCGTCCCTTTTATAACTGTTAATACAAAAAGTAGTGGAATAAATCGTCGGTGCCTATTTTCTGGAGTTTATATGAAAATTCTTTTATGGCGCATCTTTATTCATAGAGCCAAGTTTAGAGCAGTCGTGCTAAATATCTTAATTATGATATCTTAGTAACAAAAATGCATGTCTGGTTATGCTAATTGAGTATCTAAAAGATTCCATATCTATTTATAAGTGTATGCCCATTTTTATGATTGTTTTAATTTTTAAACAAATAACTCTTCCCTCATTAAAGGTTCGCTAAAATATGCATTTCTTTTTTATCCGTCCGAAGATTTACACGTTTTGATAGAATTATTACTTCATACATTTCGATTAATATAATGCTATATTTTAGTCTTTTAGTAGTACTAAAAAGTTATATATGTGATAATAAACTTTTATAATAATAAAACTTTAATAACAAACATGCTTATAGTCTTAATTGATCTAACATATTCATGTGAAACCATAAAGTATTTTTACGAGAATATATTAAATTCTTGTTTTGTGTAAAAATAAAACAAAAAAAAACTTTTCTCATGATTTTATTCATCTGCAATACAAAAAGAACAACAAAATAAACACTACCCACATTTGAGTAACAATAAAATTACCAGAGCACCACTCCTGCACACCAGTATTATAGCTATGTGATGTATACCAATAATGCAACGCAAGCGCAGCGAGCAGGAAACAATTTCATGTTGATTCTCGCCTGTTAGGAAATTTATATACCTTTATGATGATGTGTGAAGGCATATAATAACCTATAACACTTTTAATGGTTTAATAATAGTGTTTGGGATTCTATAAGTCCCATACCCTTTTCTATAGCACTATTTTTGTCTTCAAGATGCGATGTCACACAGTGCTATTTGAGTTTACATTTTCTAATATCGAATAAGAATAAATGTACATTTTTATGGATACTCTTACGAAACACGAAAACTCAAGCATAGAT
This sequence comes from Charaxes varanes, assembly GCA_024363005.1. NCBI lineage: Eukaryota > Metazoa > Arthropoda > Insecta > Lepidoptera > Nymphalidae > Charaxes > Charaxes varanes. Next base: position 66,814 of record JANCMC010045373.1, read on the forward strand.
ATGATAGGTAACAAAAAATTATTTATATCTAATCTGTGAAGAATTTATAACAGTTCGGATTAGAAATTTTAATCGAATAACGCTGTGAAGATATCGCTAAATCACTTGACACATGGAAATAAATAAGGGCGCAACAAAGATAAACGATCTTTGAAATGTTTACTACTCGCAGCGCGTTATCAAAGCAATAACCATAAAAAGGTAAAATAAATAAAAATAACTACATGATTTATAGTTTAAAGTCTTTCGCAAAATTGTAAAAAAAAAACTATCCTTAAAAATAAGTTAATATTGTGCGTTATATAAAGATTTTTCCCCTTTTGTGGATTTAATAGGTAATTTCACAATTTATTGATTAGACGCAAAACAGACATCTTTAATAATAAAAATTTTAAACGATACTACAATATATAAAAGGAAGAATTCTGAGTACTCGCATAATATCATTAAAGACGCTTATATGTTTTTACAGTAAATAATCACACGATTCACTTATATGATATAACAAAAATAAATAAGTTTTATTGTTCTTTTAGATTTTAGCTTGTCTCTCTATATTAGGCAATTTTGGATCTACTTTCAAAGCAATTATGTATGACCTTGTTTATACTGATATACTACAGCTTTCCTAAGTACCTTTAAAGAGAATTCCTGGCTGTGAAGTTCGGTATAATGTGTGAGTACAGTTATATACACCGATTCGATGTTCGCTACCATTCTTTTAATGTGTAAAAGTATTCCTGGTTTAGAACAAAACACGTTCGATACCGGGACCCGTTAGTTCGGCATCGCCGCTTGCATTTTAATTGTTCTTTGCGGTTGAAACGAACATAATCGTCGCTGTTTATTGCGTGATTTAGAACAGTATCTGTTTCAATTATTTTTCTCTTTTTATCAGGTCTGCTAACTACCACATCCTAAACTATGCTGCATTACAGTATTCACCCGTAAAGGTGCAATACCAATGCATGTGTGTTTACCTGTAGTAAATATAACATGCGTATTAGCAGAGGATAACAGTTAAGATTGTAAAAGAAAAACTTTACACTTGTTGTTATTTATATGCTATAATAATATAATAGTTTCATAAAGATTATACTATCAAAAGATGATTAAAATTACAACAATATATGCTAAAAACTCATAAGGAAATTAATTTGAACGAACAAACTTTTGAAGTTATTTAACAAATATGTTTATAGCGTATCAGATACGGAACGCTTCTATATAAGCGTGTCTCTATATTCTTTTGGTTATAGAATAAGAGCCCCTGAACAACCAGACTTACGGTATTTTGTAAAAGCTGAAAGTTTGTCAGCGCATGCTCTTAATACAGGTAAAGCACAATGGCCCATTGTGAAGTTTGAATGGTCGTGGCTTTGGCAGGCATACGGCATTAGAGGTGAGAACAATGTAGTTAGTGTCGTATACCTGCCAAAGCCATGATCACAACGGGCCATTGTTCTGTATAGAGAGCATGCGCTGACAAACTTTGAACTTTTACAAAATATCTTAAGTCTGGCTGATCATGATCTCTTACTCAATTAGATTACATATTTTTATTAATTGGAAAATACAATCATATCGATGAATTCATCATGCTAAGTCAATTTTTATATATGCGAAAGGTCACCACTCGAAATCTTGAAAATTGTGAGACTTACAAAGATGAAATTTGGTAAGGAGGTAGTTTGTTGGTTGGTAGAGGTTTGCTAAGAATGCACTTTGCGATAGGGCTGGATTACATAAGTCTAGTTAGTTTTAGTCCGGAGGTTTAAATTCCCGCCCACTTGAATTGCTTCGACTCATTCCATCATAATGTTCTGTTTCTTATCACTACTTGACTACATTCACCTCGCAGAGGGAATCCTTTCTTATCTAAAGTGGCTTTTCAAAGGAATGACAAATTAATTATTATACATATTAGCTAATCGACTTAACCAAGGATTAAGTAGCTGACCGTCCTTTAGTGAAGTATTTGACAGTTGCAAGCCTTATCAACGGATATCTTCACAAGTGGCTCTCTAAGTCTGTTAGAAGAATTAAATATAAACAACAACTTAAAAAAATATATTTATTTGTTAAATTAATTATGATTTACAATTGTGTTTGACAAACTATTTGTACATAAGTGCTCTTAGGCGGGTTAAACGCCTCGACTCGGCGTCAATGCTGCCGAAATGTCTGCAACGTTGATATGATTAATCTTTATCTATTTTTTTTAATTAGCCCATAATGCCCCACTGCTAGGCAAAGGCCTCCCCACTCTTAGACCACTCTCCTCTATCTAGAGCTAGACCAATCTACTCCGTTCCCGCAAAGGCGTCCAAGTCGTCGCGCCACCTCTTCCTCGGCCTACCTGGTCTACGGTGGCCATTGGTGGGAGTCACGGTCTTGATCGTTGCGAAATGAGCTGTGTTTATAGTTTTATATACATAATTTTAGAGACATATTGAATTCCTTTTGGTTTGCTATATCCCCCATATTTCCTGGAAGGTTTAAAAGACATGAAATAAATAAGAAGTCAAAAGACATATTATTATTTCATAAAACAAACGGCCATTGTCAGGTATTATGGAAAAGACATGAAAGAGATTCGTTAATAGGCTAGTAGCAAACGAGCCAAAATTCGGGCAGGACATCGTCTGCCAGGTCCGCTAGTAAAATGTAAAGAAAAAACTTGAGTCGCTTCGTCGTACTTAACAATACAAAGATTTAACATATTCTGTAATATTAAAAATATTGTAAATGATTACATTATTTTTTAAAATAATAAACAAAGATATACAGGACCATATGACACAAGGACGTCTGTTCCTAAGGTAGACAACTTAATGCCCGTATTATAGGTAACAGCCGCCTGTTTTACACAAAAATTTTTTTATATAAACACATACATATTGATAATACACCCATACTCGAGGTGGGAATCGAACCCACGACCGCTGGAGCGGAAGGCTGGCATATATATCAAAAGATATCCTAGTAAACTCGTATATTAACTAGGAAGATAAAAAAAATATATATGTAATAAACTTTTGAATTTTAATTTCACTTAGCAAAATATTTAACCATTTAATGAAATTTTACTAAGTGTCATAATTATATTGTCTTTTTTAATTAAAGCACTTGAATGTAATGGTCAAAACGAAGTAGCCGGATGTCGCAACGGCTGCCCGCAGACATGTGAGCTAGGCAATAAGTGCATAAATCGTCGAACACCGAAAAATTGCATACGCGAATGTCGTTGTAAGCCAGGTTTCTATAGAAACAAAATCGGAGAGTGCATATCACAAGAAGACTGCGGTAAGTAATACATCATTTCGATAGTAAATTATTTACCGCAATATATAATATTAAATACATAATTACCGATTTTATAGCAAAATGTACTGGGCCCAATGAATATTATTCTTGCGGCGGAGCGTGTGACAATGTGTGTGCAACATTGAGCAAACAGAACCAAACAAACTGTCCCATCGTCAACGTTAAATGCAACGAGATGTGTTACTGTGAAAATGGATACGCGCGTGACTCTAATAATACATGTATACCTATTAAAGATTGTCCAAAACAACGTAAGTATCAATATATAAAATGTTCTCCAAAATATAAGTAGCGATATCATAAATCTAACTCAATTCAATGAAGTATTAGCACACAATTTATAGCCTAAGCAATAATCTAGAAACAATAAAGCCTACCTTTAACCTCTAATGTTATAATAATCTGAATTCCGTTATGTTAATTTTTAGTATATTCCGTTTTACTTAAATTCCCTTTTACTTGTCTTCTTTCTTTTTATATCTCTCTTATGCAAGATGTAATTAGCTTTAAGTGTGATTATGTATAAGACTATTACCCCTAACTTAAGTTTTCTATGTACGTACAATATATAATTACGTTGCTAGTTCATAAGATAATAAATAAATACATTCGATCAATTCAAATATTATACATAGCAGGTAAGAAGCCCGATGTATATTATTAACTTGAAGTTCATATAAATTTATCGTACTATTATTAAACCACGAAGACTAAAGTTAAAAAAAACAATTAAATAAATATAGAAATATAATTTTCTTTTATAAAATAAAGCCGTATTCCTAATACTCCACATTTCCTGACTTGAAGTAAATAAAGGAATAATATCTTCAAAAATTGTTATAAAATATGTCTGTCCCTTAGCAATTTGCGGAGTTAATGAAGTATTTGACGTTTGTCCGGCGCCCTGTCCTCCTCGAAGATGTGATGTTGATGAACGAGCGCGACGATATAGTAAGGGCAGCAATAGGAGATGGATGCTGTTAGCTACCACCAAAAGCATATGGCATGCACATGAAGGGGCCCTAGTCCAGCACTGGACTGATACGCTAATGGTCCGATGTCATAAATTATTTCAGTGTTAGATAGCCTATTTATCGAGGAAGGCTAAAATTGAATCTATTTTTTTAACCTCATTATGTGGCCGAAGTCGCGGTAACTGGTAGTAAATAACAAACATAAATTACGGCATAACATGAATATGATGTGCATATACCCATTTGTCCCCAATGTATGGTATATGTGTTGGGGACAAATGGGTATATGCACATCAGTTTCACAACGGAGCCTTTGTAAAGCTTTGTGATTTAGATGTACAGAGGACTTGTCAAAAGCAGATATATGACTTTTATTTCTCTCTCTTATTTTACTACAATATATCATGACATATATTTAAATGTACTATAATATTCTGGAATTATATATTAAATAAACAGAACAATTGCGAGTCAGACTCGCGCACCAAGGGTTCCATACCATCACGTTATAAATTACTAAGCTATTTTGAGATTTATTATTTTCATAACATTTTTTTTATGTTGACAAAGTCACTGCAATTTTTTGCTGCTTTACTGCAAAACACAGAAGAGAGCTACCGCCTGCCACGAACTCTCACAAATTTACGGGTTTCGGAAATTTTCTAATACTTTAACTTCTTGCCAAATTTCATGATACTAGGTCAATGAAAAGTGCCTTAAGTATATGTTTATAAGTACTAGTATGGAAAATGCAAAATAAGCGACAAAATCTTTCTAAGAGTTTCCGAAAAAAAGGATTTTGGCGGACAGGCGTACAGACAGACAAACATGCATTGATGCAACAATAATATAAGAGTTTTATGATTTTTTCTATACTTGTGGTTATGAGATATAGTTTCTTGTAAATTTTCATGATTCTAGGTAAACGGGTTTTGCTTTGTAAATAAAATAAATATATACATGACTATATGACACATATTTTGACTGGTCCGTTGACGCAGTGGGCAGTGACCCTGCCTTCCGTTCCAGGGGTCGTGGGTTCGATTCCCGCCTCGAGTCTGCCTGTATTATCTATATGTATGTATTAATATATTTCTAGAAAACATATTTGTTTAGAAGTAGTGTCTGTTACCTATAACAGAGGCATTAAGTTGTCTACCTTAGGAACAGACGTCCGCGAGTCATATAGTCGTGTATATATTTATATATACTTTGTAAATGTATGGGATATGTAACATAATCATATTTTTTGATTGCGTACACTTACAAGGTTGATTTTTTCATAGCTCCAAGTGACTGCACACCTCTATATTTGGTAATTTCAACTTTATAGCTCTACGCGTTTCTGAAAAAAGGGGTCGCGATAGAAACTTAACGACAATAGGGTCGCAAAAAAAACCATATAGATGGGTTCCTTTTTTCCTCTGAAAAAAATGCCTATTAAGGGAAGCTATGCGATATTATTCTAATTTATATGAAGTCTGTTGTACAAAGAAGTAAAGTAACTAAGATGAATTTATTAAAATGTATATTAGATTTTTCTTACAATTTACGGATGCAATTTACATAAATCTTTCATAATTCTAAGCATATTTGAATGCGAAACGACTTCCGTCTAACACCAGCTTTTATAGCCTAAAGTAGGGAACTTTCTTTCAAGTAGAGAAGAAGTTAATCTTCATAAATCCGAAAACAAAAAAAAGAAATAAATATGTGCCAAACAACCAACCTCAATACAAATAAAATTGTTATCACCCCGACGCACGACTTGAGTTTACTCCCCCACCTTTCCCCTTCATCCCACTCCTTCCCTCTCCTTCCAACTCCATCCCCCTCCTTCAATGCCGTGCAGAGACAAACTGGGGTACCTCCAACGGTGCATCAGCAGTTGCTCTTTCACTGCACCATGTGGTAGTTGGTACGCTTCGATGGAGCTCCTGGAATTCCAAATACGATATTAATTTTTACTGAAAATGTTGAATAGTAAGGTATTCGATTTTAAGAATTGTAATACTTTGAGGCAGCGCTACCCATATGGTCGGTCGCGAACCGGCAACGGGTTACGTTAAATGCTTATTTAAAATGTTATTTAAACAGAATTTGCCCCAGAATGTACAGATAGGAGAGTGTTTAGTAATTCATCGGTCTCACAATTTTTCGCGCTTTAACCTGAAAAGAGCCTATTGCAGATTCGAAGCCAGCAGGGGCCTTTCCGATATGCCTCAACGCACGCTTCGCTTCGACACAGAAGCATCATCAGGAGATAGAGTCTACAAAGGTTATTCGTAAGGACTTTACGAAAACGAAAGTAGTTTAGTTTCTCATGCATGTCATGGATTTCCGCAAAGTAACGCCTATTCTATCAATTACTTTGCCCTCTGTCAACAACCTATTTTATAACATCTTGGGGTAGTGCTTCAAAAACCCATATCATACAGTTTGAAGGAGCCTAGCGCTCGGTGCTCAGGTATGTTAAAGAAGCCTCTTAGATAAACACAAACACACACACAAACTACCACAAATGTCTTTATAAACAAAGCAACTTAGTAAGCAATATGTAATTACTTCCTTGACCAAGCGATATTCTGTTAAGTTTCACATCACCAACGCTTTATGGCTACCCGCGACACAGGAGTACCTAGTCTGGGTTCCACTGGAGATATTTTACGGGCTGTACTCCGGCTAATCAAAAATATTCTATATGACTAATTCGACAAGTTAACACTCATTCGACACTATTCTCAAAAATATATGCTAATATTAAGGCCATAGGAGGATATCTATTTCATCATTTCAAGGTATGTTAGTAAGTCTGGTAGGTGATCGTCATTCTTGCTCTATAGCGCGCGTCCATCGTACTGTGTTAGGTTCAGTACAAGCTAGCGGAATAAAAGTTACTTTTGAATTACCTGGAATTTATTACCTGAGCTCCTAACCAGAGGATGCCATGAAACCCATGAGTCCTTTTCTTTTTAACCGACTTCAAAAGAGGAGGTTATCAATTTGACCCGTATGTTTTTTTTTGTTTGTTACCGCAGACCTTTCGACTGGGTGCACTGATCTTGATGATTTTTGTGTTATTTGAAAGCTTGAGCTTTTCGATTGGCCCCATATTAATTTAGTCCAGGCCTGACAAAGGTTTCAATTAGAAAACAATGAAATTGTAAATTTTGATTAAGTGTGTGCGTGACAAATTGTCGAATATCTCAATATCACGATAGTCGATTTCGATGATTCTTTTTTTAATAGAAAGATTGTACTTTAAGGGTATTTTTACGAAATTTTGGTGACGTTCTGGATTCAGAATCCATAAGTCGTGTCGTAAGTCTCAAACGAACGGACCGATTTCGATTGTTTGAAAGATTTCTCAGTTGTGTTTTTAAGCCTATGTTTGAAGAAGATTGATTTAGTCGTTAACTAGTTGGTGGTGAAAGAAGATATAAATAAACGATACGAAGCGAATATATACGAGTGGGGTACGAAAAAAAAATAACATATCATATATAGACAAAATACAGACATAGTAGACACTTACTGATGTGCTGAAGTCGGTACCAAGCCAAATAGGTTCTCCACTAAATTGATGTAGATGGCACCGACTTCAGCACATTAGTACATGTCTACTAAATATAAAAGTACTATTTATTTGTTGCTTTTTAGTTCCTCGCCTTTTTGTTTTTGAAGGCGGTTTTCTTTTTATTTAAAAATACCCTTCAGTCCTTGTCACAGGTTGTCACATTATCAAAATCCCCTCTCCCTTGGTGAGTTTAACTTTTTTACTTCTGACCGTTGTCACATTTAGGTGACACCCTCCCCACTTCGCGGTGCGACATAAATTATAAATTCAGTTGCACATATATGTATACTTAAATGTACAACTGAACTCTTTCATAGTAATGGTCACAAAAATAATAAAGGGGCGCGTCAATACCTGAGCGAAATCATTCCTAGGACGTATTTCAAACCTCCCGTTGCCAGGCCTTTGTCGTTGAGCCATCGAGGCTCCTGGACGAGTCACTGTAGTAATATAGCTTAGTATGAAGGTTTATTTTGATCTTGCGGTGATCTGACGAACACATGTCGCCTCGTCGCAACTTATACGTACAAGGCCAAAACACGGGCGCCTTGTTTGCGATGTACGTGGGTTTCATGACTCACCCCATTACAATCTCAAATTGGAGTACGGAGCGCTCAAAAGGATATTAATGTGTTTCAGTCAGTCGCTTCAGGCCTTGTTTTGTTGTATGGTATCTAAATTAGAATGTGTGTTTTGTAGTACCTATGGTAATTGTATAGAGATTATGGCCGACATTTATTAGGGGAATTCTTGAAGTGATAACTTCTTTACGCGTATTTGGTATTTTTGAGGTGGGGAAAAAAAAATATTAATCTCGTGATAAAGTTATCCAAACCCACACATCTTACGATTCCTTTTAATTTGTTTTCTGTCGGTACTCCCGGAGAAAAGTATTTTTTTTTTATGAGTAGTTGATTGTCACTTTGTCCGCATGGCATGAATAAATAAAATAACAACATTACAATGCACTAAGCATTGTAATGTCGTTATTTTATTTATTGTCTTTATTGACTTTTACTAGCGACCCCGGCAGACGCTGTCCTGTCCGAACGTCGGGACGGGTTAGTATTTACTACATTCTATCTATCCTATAATATTATTTCCAATCCCGTTCCTTTCCTGTTCCCGTTCCTGCAATGCCCTGCAGCCATTTTGGTTCAGTCGTTCCAATGTTATACGCGTACATACATTTTGGAAGTTTATTTTTATTTATATAGATTTAAAACTTAATCTTCTTTAAAAACTTCCTGAGTTCGTCGTACCACCGTTATGTATCTTTGATCACTGATTTCCAATTAAAAACACAATGAATTTTAAAGGGCATACCATTTTAAATACAATGGGTGAATTTATCACACTGCAGATTTTCATAATATTAAATGTACGTACATGTAGGAAGCAGAAAGACTCGGTATGTTCCTTTTTAAGCGCGGCCATGGAGGAAAGGAAGCGGTTATAGTGAGGTCGTCTCAATTTACTTTATATTTCTGCGCATTTGTAATAATATTAATAGGCTATTAAAACGATTTACTGAAATAGCACTTTTGATATTCATCTGACTCACTGGTGGAGCGGTAGTGCTATTTTCAAATCTCATTTAATCTGAATCTTATTGGATTAGAATAGGAAATCTATACAAATATATAAAGCTGTAGAGTTTGTTTATTTGCTTGTTTGTTTGAACGCCCTAATCTCAGGAATCTTAGATAGCGCATTTATCGACAAAGCCTATAGGTTTATATATAAATTAATAACGCTAAAATTGAATCTATTTCTTTTAACTAATTTTACACGGACGAAATCGCGGGCACAGCTAGTAAACTATAGTTTCCTTCATTCGTGACAAAAATGCGTATATCAGGTATAAAGTATAAAGGGTATATTTAGATATAAAAGAGCAGTTTTACGAAGTTATGTTTAATTACAATAAAAAAAATCAACGCATCGCGTTCTATGTTAGCATTATTTAGCTAACAGTTCCGGGGACAGACTACTGAAATAAAGTTAAACTATAAACAAAAGTCGGTCAGCGTAAACATCGGTTAATATACCATCTCGGGGTGGACACAAACCATGCACATGAGTATATTACGTTATACGTTGGCGTAAAATACACGATTTGAAAGGAAAAACGGAACAAATCAGATGTTGCTGTTAGTGTTCTGCGAATTGATGCTAAGACAAAAATTCTTTATTGCCATAGACTTTTACAAGCACTTGTGTACATTATATATGTATATATAATTTTTAAACCTTATTTAATATTTTGTTGATAAAATTTACGATTTTAAAGTAGGTTTCCGATACTTCCTTTCGGTCTGCACTGAGGAGAGCCCACAAAAAGCATTACATTTTTAAATTTTTATTGCGTAATATCAGAAATATACACCTCCAGTTAAGCTTTTTAAAGGCTCATCTTTTCATCACTTTATCATACAATAATTCAATAAAACTAGTAATTAACATGTAATTGAGTTCATTCAATAAATAAAAATGTAGTATAAATATGTTAGAAATGTACATGACGATAGCCAAGCGGGTTCATCTTTAAAACCAGCATAGAAATTATTGCATTCCGTATTCCTACCGTTTAGTTATCGAAGCTTCAAATAATGTATTCAGGCGATTATGCTAAACAATAACAATTCACTTATTTATAAACGATTTTTTTTACATGCATTTATAACAAATAATTTTTTGTTATAGTCTATTACAGTCATAACGTAGGATAAGAGGTTGATTTATAGCGTTCCATTTGTTAATTCGAATGGGAGTGCGGTAATTTTTGTGAAATCTTTGTTTACATCGAAACCGGTCTCGCTACTGGAGCAAGCGCCTCTCGTCCAACTCCGCACACCGCGGTCATTATTACGGAATACATTAGCACATTTTCTACGCCAAATTCCAGCCGCGTTCCACCATATTATACCTTAAGAAGGCAACGTGTTATGTCATTTCCCTGATCTACATTAGCATTCGTAGAATCCAACTCCGTTCGTATTGAGAAACTTAACCGCTTAACGCCTTGCAAGATCTTTTGATTGCCTTTACCTAATGGTTTTTGCTATTAAATGTTGCTTCTTGTCATTGAGAAACTTAAAAAATATCCCTCTTAATTGATCTACTGGAAGTTGTACCTATATAAATAAATAAAATGTAGTTTCTATTAGATTTTTCCTCCTTAATAGCCTCGAGATTGTGAACTATATATAAATAATCAGAACGTTCGAAGTCTCAGGAAACAGATTATTTTATTATTTAATAAATTCAATCGATTTACGTTATCTAATTGAAAAAAAAAAGTATTCTTAAATAAAAAGAAAAAAAAACACTCGCCTTCAAAACACTCTTAGGTACAAAGCAAAAACTAATTAGTACTTTCTTACGATTACTTACTAGACACCTACTCATGTGTTGAAGTCAGTACCAAGCCCAAAAAGTTACCACTCTAAACCGATGCAGATGGCACCGACTGTTGAAGGCGGTCTTCTTTTTATTTAAAAATATCTTTCTTTTTCAATTTTTAGTGGAAAGCAGAGCAGAAAGGTAGGCTAACTAAACGCAATGCTTCAATGACAGATGAGATTTTGGAATAAACGAAAACATGATCGATGTGTATGTAAATAAATTTTTAAAACTTTGTTGATTTCTATGTTGATACTAGCTTTTTGTGACTGTAGATGTTGAAGGAAAGTCTAATGGAAATATCAAATTAGATGAATACAACAACAAACAAGCAAAAATATAATGTAAAACAAAACATTCTTTTTTTTTTTTGAAATCGGTTAAAGCTGGCCTCGTCGATTCGCCTTTGCGAAAGCTTTGTCGGCTCGCTGACGTCTTCCTGTATTTCAACTTCCGATTTTGGACCATCTCAAGGTGAACATAGCAATATTATAATATAGATGAAGTTGATAGTATGTTCTTGTTATGAGATAGTATATTTTAATGGTACCACTTTAGTCGTATGACAATATAAAGGTCCCTAAATGTTCTCTACACTGAGGAACTTTAGACTATAGGTAATGACACGACGATTTCCAAAGAAAAGGTGTCGTAACGTATAATTATATTTATTTCACATTTTAACACTTCACAGCAATAAATAATCTAGCAGGGCTTCAGCGTAACTTGTTGTACAAATTATTAATATCCCTCAAAAGCATAGTGCTTGGCTTTATAAGAACTACCCCCCGCCACAATTATGACTCGAACTAATGGAGAGGCCATCATAGTCAATTGACCTATTCTTTAATATTAATGTTACCAATAGCACATAATCATATAGAGTTATTATTTAATAATTAACGCGTATATATAAATAGTCTGGGCAAGGCTGGCAAGGCTTGCAATGCAGGCAAGGCTGGCACGGCTAGCTTGGTATTGCTTTGCCTCAACTGGCTTGGCTTTTTTGCATACGGTAAGGGCTTGTCCCCCTAGATGGCGTCACATTGACTAGGCATAGTCAAGGCTTGCTCACTAGGTGGCGTTACAGTATACAAATTATTTGTAACAATTTAGCTCCTAACAAATATAGGAATATTACCGGACAGCTGTCTATATGTTTAGTATTAATGTTTAAGTGTCCTCTACTCAACATATAACATATTATATAACTTTGTAAATTATTCCGCTACTAAATCATTAGACAATTATTCACGCGATAAAATAAAAAAAACAACTCTTAAACTTACGCGATTATTTCCATAACTGTTAATATTCGGGGTCTTATCTCGATCTTTTCAGGGTTCCGTACCTCCAAAGGAAAAAGTGAACCCTTAACGATCACTTCGTTGTCAGTCTGTCTCACGAGATCCAGTTTCTCATGAACGCAGACCTCAGTATTAGGTTGTAATTTCAACTTTATATCTCTATAGCTATAAATATCTCTATAGTTTAAAGCTGTAGGCAATCAAACGATATGGCCGTTTATGTTGCATTCGGCTAGTACATTCTCAAAGAGAGTCAAATTCTGTAGCGTACTTCCAGTTGACCTAGAAATATGAAATTTGATAAGAAGTTATAAAATCAAAAAGAAGAGAAAATCCGAAAACCCTAACTTTATGAAAAAAAAGAATGCAGTGACTTTATGAAAAGTATAAATCTTAAAATAACCTGGTAAAGTATCTTAATGTTACGGAACCCTTAGTGCGCGAATGTGACACTCACTTGCCAGGCTTATTTTATAATTTTCTCGACGTTTCTGCGGCGTTGCATCAACAATGCATATATTACATCTTTCTCAGTTAGCTAGCTCGATTATCTGTTTAAATAGCAAAGGGATATATGGGTAAGAGCGAAAAATAAAAACTATTATGACTACATAGGAGTGCCCAAGCTAGTACAGAATTGGCACTAGTGTGCAGCGGCAGAGAGGACGCAATGAAAGTGAAACGTGCGTGCAGTGGTCGTTCAACCCGGCACGCGACTGCAACCTCGCGCCCGCGGCGGTCTCTTTGCTCCAGCCAGAGATTTCAGCCGACGCCGCCGTCCCGACGACACGCACGTGATTTTTATATTCAACGACTTGTTGATACCCGCGACCTCTTTGTGAGGGCCCTAATTATTTTGCTTTTAGCAAGTAAAGTAGCTTACGTTATTCGTTGTAAAACCTAGGAGCAAAAGTCTTGTCATAATCGATCCAGCCGTTTCGGGCGTTACCCGTATAAACAGACAAGACGACCAAAAATGCTTTAATTATACAAACCTTGTTTTGACAATACCTAATAAACACAATTTAAAAAATATATATCCAATTTCTTGTCGTCGTTCGGATGTAATAACATAAATTTTGGTGATTCAATGTTATTTGTATAAATTGGGTTGAGTTTGGGGACACAGGGTTGAGTATCGCTTTGAGCCCGTCTAGGATTCAAGTTCGCTATTTAAATTTCTATTTTCAACCGGATAAAAGTAAGGCATCTACCAGAAAGATAATTCTGACCGTTAGGTCATATATGTATGTACGCACTACACCAAAACGTTATGTAATCATAAAAAAACCTTAACGATCATGGGCTAATTTAGCCAAACTGAATTGACACAATATCATGACTTTGAAAGCGTATTAAATGAAATGGCCAAGAGCGTGTCAAGATACGCTTATAGAAAAGGATTCCGTATTTGATACGTGATAAACGTATTTGGTAAATAAATTCATAAGTTATCAGATTTCGTTGAAAGTAATTTTCCTAATGAGTTTGGCATGTTGAAAAATAAAGATGTATTTATTGCAAAAAATTGTATGTACATAAGATGTTAAAAATTCTTTGTAGTCCATTTACAATTTCTGATGCAGTGGTGTGCAATATTTTTGTTTACAAAAAAGAACTAAAGCGGCCACATCAATCGCTCTAGCTGATGCAGCCATTAAATCCTCCTGTTTGTAGGAGTTACGGCAAACAGGGCACGACATTTTAAGACAACAAGACGAGTTACGGCAAATAGACAATAAAGTGCATTTAAACGCTCGCATGTTAAAACGCGGTGCATCTTCATAGTGTTCCATGACCACGACCACTATGCCAAGAGTGAACGAATATAAAGAGGAAGAATGTTAAAACAATGTTATTTACTCACAGTGATATCCTTGTCAAGTTCAAATATTGGGGTTTTCCATGCAGGTCCATGAACAAATTGGACCAATTAAGATCTAAGTACCTAAGCATCGCGCCCAGGGCGTGGACAGTTTGAGTTTGGGAAAAGTCTATGGCACTGCGGAGGAAGATCACGCGTTCGTCGTCTGAGCAGTTTGGTGGTTCGTGGGGAAGAGAGAGAGAGTGGATTCGTCGTTTGCATGCCTCAAAGTCTTTAAAAGTTAAAAAAAAAATGATAGTTGAGGAAAGTTAACTAATCGTTAGCTTTAAAACAAAATTATCTTTTAAAGTTAATAGATTATAGATGGCTACGAGTTATTTAGGTAATTTCTTGCAGATTCTTCTCGTGGCCTTACTTTTACGAGTCAACGTCAGTCGTATTTTAATAGTTACTATTAAAATATTTCGCAATTCAAAAGAGCTTGTAAGGTTCTTTTTTAATAAAACATATTTTGTTTCTTTTTATTATTTTGATAGAGTGATAAGAGTTACAAAAAGCTAACGTAGTAACTAGAAACACGGCTGTTAGAAAACTGAATAATACGTAACGTCGCACCCAAGCACTCGTCTTTTAACCTCATCAAAATCTTCCAAAATTTTCCATTACAATTAGTAAGGTTAATAGCTTCCGTACGAGCTTGGATTTTGACGTGAAAGACAGTAATGTCAATTTGCTACCAGGTGAAGTTACGTTCTAGTTGCTGTCTATTTATCTATAAATTAGTAAAGAAGTAAGTTGGTTAGGGTAAATAGACTTTACTTGGTTTCCACATCGAAAGAATTAACCTACTATGGAGGTCTAAAATCGAAAGAAAAAAGAACGGTATATTAAAATAAACATACTGTATTCCTTGGCAGATATAAAAGTGAGTTTGCAGTTGTTGTTCTCATTGCCATCGTCACTGAATACGATCTTTTTCACTGCACTTACAAAGGTGCTCTGCGGCCTTCCTTCGAGAATAACTTTGATTGGTTCCATTTGGTTGAACAAAGACTCGAATATGAGGTACTCTGGTGGCCGATCCACTATCTCCTCTAGGATTTGCAACTATAATTGAAATATAATCTATCATAATAACCATAATATATCATAAAATTAACTCAAACCATACATCAGATACAGATTTAACTTATAAATTTAACCTGTATTATGTGACCATACCTTAATTCATTCATAAAGGAACTGAAATATAGAGTTGTTATTGTAATCCCCCCTATAACATGAAACTCTTATAACGCATTAATATGATTCTATATATTATACAATAAAATATATATGCGCTTTCGAGGTCGTATAAGTGCGTTGTGCGAGAAGAATCCTACATCGTGTTTTCCTATAAAGCGGGATAAATCTACTTGATTATAGGGCCAATTATAGTATCTGCTAATTTTATAACGTTAGTTTTACTTACTTACACTTTTAATTGGTAGTTTATTTATTTAATATGTTAATTGTTACACCAACAAAGTAAACAGTCATACATTATCATATATCAACGTGCGTTGAGGCACATCGGAAAGTCAGTGTAGTTTTAATTAGAGGTAGCGCCATGCTTGTAGCCGAATTGGTCCGGCGCGTCCGGGTACCAGTACCTCTTTCTCGCATGAGATCCAGTATATAGAGAATAAATAAATAAATATATTTTGTTATATGTTTTTAAACCTCATTAGTGTTTTTTAACTACTTGCATCATCATTAAACCTTGAATCACAATTGCACAACATTTTTTTTTAATACCCATTTTTTTAAACATATATTTTTGTGGTAAAACTGGAATTGTAAATATCTTTATAGAATTTAAATTAGGAAGACAACTAAATATTGTACTGGAACTAATTTAGAAGGTGTTTTATTGTAGTATTTGGGTATCCTGGTGCTAGACTGGGATAACACTACACTATTAAATAAATCTTTACTTCAAAATGAATATATATATAAAATTGTACATCATTTTTAATCAGGCAGAAAATTAAACCTATATATTTACAATATTAATTGAAGATATTTACAATGTACTTAATTTTTAATAATAAGAAGAACTGTATATATATATATAATAATAATAAAAAAAAACTAATTCTAAATTAAACTAAAAGTAAAAAAAAAAATACAGAATGCAGAAAAGAATTAAAGTTGTACATTAAAATACAGGAGTACGGACCAGAGGCCCTGGCATGAACATTTTGAGCCACTCGAATTTGAAAAGTTGTGAAAAGTTGTTATTAAGATGAAAATCTTCTGGGGTTGGCAACCTTTTGAGTTGGAAGAGCCAAAAGTAACTATTTACTAAATTTCAAACTGTTAAAAAAGCCACAAAAATTTGTCATTCCATTTTTTTTTTCAATTAGCCCATAATGCTGGGCAAAGGCATTAATAAATAAATATTATTAGACAATATTATATGAAACTAAATAGCCACAGTTTTGCAGACAAAGAACCGCATGTGGCTTGCGGGTCAAAGGTAGCATACACCTGGTATAGACCAATCATCCTAGCTAGGTTAACCTAGTTAAAAGTTTACCTGTGTTTAAGGTTGATCAAAAATATTAAAAGATGACATTGTCTCTTTTACAAATAAATTGCTAGGTACAGAAAAAGTCCCGCAACACATCTGCGATCCCCCTGGTGTTGCAGTTGGCCATGGGCGTCGGTAGTCACTTAGATGTACTGCCTGCTCCTTAGCTCCTGTTATATAAAAAAAAAATTATGTTTAATTGTTGATAATTAATAAAAAATGTTTAAATAAGTTGTATAACAAAATGTTCATGGTTAAATAGAATAAAAATCAGAGCTTTTGTAGCGTTATTAATGGTTGCAGTTTCTTTTAAATATGTTTTAGAAATTGTCTTCACTGAAGTCCTATTGCCAAGACAATTAAACAAAGATTTTAAAGTAATTTTGAAAGTGATAGGTAGGTATATATCTCTAGGGTTCCATACCTCCAAAGGGACCCTTATAAATAAATAAATATATATATATATTTGTTTTAAATAGCCAAAGTAATATTGAGATATGTCCGATGGTACCTGCACTAGGTATTCCTCCTGTATTGCGGATACCAGTTTACAGTTAACAATTTAAATTTACAGTTGTAGCTTGGTTAATAGAAATTACATACACTTAAAAAATTAAAATTTTTGAACACAAAAAGATTTCTTGCAAATTTCTTACATTTTTAATTATAAATTATAGAATAACTTCTTTGTCCTTCTCTCTGTCTGTCTATTAAGACCCCTTTTCTCAGAAACGCGCGAAGCAAAGTTGAAATTAATACCAAATACTGAGGTCTGCTGTCCCTTGAAGTTGTAAAATTCAACTCAACTCTCCAAGTGTATGTAATCAAAAGATATGACCATCTCCTAAACATTTGCAAAGAATACTTCCCCATGACCTGCAATCATGAAATCCTCTTCTTATTTATTTATTGATTGTGACGTTCGGCTTCGAACGTAATCGTAAGTAAAACTATGGAGGATGTTCGTGCAAGGATGCCACAGATTGAAAAACACTGCTTTGCACCATAGTTTCGATATATCAGACATGAATCACGTGCAATATTGTATTTGTTTGACTTTATATAGTGTATCGATTCTCTTTAACCGACTTTAATAAGAAGGAAGTACTTCATTCGTTAAATATACAAATAGTAAACAAAGAAGCGTGTTCCTTGCACCGTAATTTCGACATGATATTCCGTCAATTTATTTGGCCGCGTTCCGCTTGACCCACTTCACTGGCAATGAAGGAATATACGGGGCAATCAAGTATCCCATAACAAAACGGACCGATTACGGCGTGTGTACCACAATTCCCTCTAACCGACTTTAATATAAAGGAGGTTCTCAATTTCATTAATTATTTGTTCATTGTTACCGCATGATTTAATTTTGATAACTAGGTATATTTTTACTAACTGTCTCCCGCGACTTTGCCTGCGTAAAATTAAGGAGCCCTGATATGAGAGCCTATAGAAAGACCCGTGCATATCTACTAACTTTTAGCTAGCTCCCTGCCAAATTTCATCCTTGTATGTCCCGCGGTTTTCGAGATTTTTGGTTAGGTAACCTTTCGCTCTCTGTTATTTTCATAAAGAATAAAGTATTAGCATTAAAAGATTTAAGTTATTTTAAAGTTTACAAAGAATCCCCTTAGTGGATGCTTAAGGGAGTCTTTGCAAATTTTAAAAGTAACTTAATTCGTTTAATTTTAATACTATCTTCTTGTTTGCAAAGAATCCCTTAAGTGAATTATTAAGGGATTCTTTGCAAACAAGGAAATTCAGTTGCTTTAATTTAATTTTTTTAACATGCGCACTACCAAATTTCATCTTTGCAAGGCCCGCGGTTTTCGAGATTTTTGTTTAGGTAACCTTTAGCTTTTATTATTATATGTGGATTTAAAAGGTATCTCTCTGTTATTTTCATAAAGAATATAGTATTAACATTTAAGAATTAAGTTATTTTTAAGGATTGCAAAGAATCCCCTGAGTGGATTCTTAAGAGATTCTATGCAAACTTTAAAAATAACTTGATTTGTTTAATGTTAATACTATATTCTTGTTTGCAAAGAACCCCTTAAGAATCCCCTAAGTGGATTATTAAGGGATTCTTTGCAAACAAGGAAATTCAGATGCTTTAGTTTAAAATATTTAACGTTCGCACTATTTAGCATATACCTTTTACAACATTAGTCAAGTGTATTTAGAATACTGGGTTAATACATTTTGGTAATCCATTTGGGTGTGATAAATGATTATCATTTGTTATCACGCTGTGATTGATATGATATCTGTCCCGATAGAGTGGTTTATCCCTTGGCATACTAAATCGCGGTTAATGCATTTGTGACATATTATAATCTATAGGCATATATACCTAAATAGACATATAAAATTTATATGTTAATACTTGAACCGAAAACTTTAGGTACCATTTTACGAAAATTGCGCGAACGGAGGACTATAAAATTTGACATAACTGTAGTTCATATAGAGCAGTGTGCGAATATTAATATTTTTTTAATAATATGCAATATTAATATATTAATTTACTCAAATAAAACCGCACGCACACCAATGCCAGACTATACCATTTATATAAACATGCATCGGATGATGTCAAAGCTAAATCGTGACAACCGTATGTTATATTAATTTAAATAAATATATAAAGGACTATATGACACACGGACGTCTGTTCCTTAGGTAGACAACTTAATGCCTGTGTTATAGGTGACAGCAGCGTGTTATACACAATTTTTTTCTTTTTTAGAAATATATAATTACATACATATGGATAATACACCCAGACTCGAGGTGAAAATCGAACCTACGACCCGGAGCAGAAGGCAGGGTCACTGTGTGTATATTCTTTAAGTTACTTCACATGCCGCAAAGAAGTATCGCTATGGATCTTCTGCTACGGATCAAATTGTCGTAATTAAGGCGGCGACACACTTAGTTGGTTTTTAGTTAATAGCTAGCTGGTATTAGTGAATTTACCCGCGTGAATTTTCGATGAAATTGTTTACAATATCTAAAGTTTTTACTTTTGAATATGCTAAAATTAAAGCAGCCTATGATTTTTCTCATAAATTGTGATACCTGCCAGTGAAAATTCCCTAAAATTTTCTAAACTGATTTTTTTATTAGTGCCGAATGACCAGAGCAAAGAAAGACCATGCTTAGATCGTCCGCTGAGTTATGAGAGACATCCACGTTAAGTAAATCATATTGAAGAGCAAGTTTCAAGGTTCATCCAGGTTATTGGTTTGTGAAAAAACACACAAGGAGAATGATAGTTCTTATCATTTAACCGGGAAAAAATATGTCACGTATATATTATCTCCCGCAACTTCGTCTCCGTACAATTGCAAGGGTTTTTAGACTTCTTCACCCTGGCCCTATTGAAAAATCGTTTCTTAGCGAATATCTACCTACTACAAAGGTTAGGTTAGCTCCTTGCGAAATTTTATGATATTACATCCCGTGGTGTCCAAGATTACATGTTAGGTGACCTTTCACTTTTATATAGGTCGTGATCCTGTTGTGATTCTAGCTTTATGTAGATATATATTTTCTAATGGTTCCTATTACTAGCCATTTTGGGCATGGTGTAAATTTTTTGATTATATGGGCCTGTCACGTGGCTTCTAGATCTTTTGCTGTCTATGTTTAGCGTAATAACTAATTATTCTAGGTTATCGTCACTTTTTCTCATTATGTGACCGAAAAAATAGAGAACGCGCTGGCGACATATGGAAGAGAGTCTAGTGGTAATTTGTGATTAGGTTAGAATAAAACATTTATGCGTTTGGCGGTCGTTGGTCCTATTTAATGTAAATAAAATTTGAAAATTTTTGTCCGGAAATTAGAGATAATAGGTTCTCCTAAGAATGTTCGTGTCATTCATGTTAAATCGTCACTAGTCACTAAAGGGATAATTAGTTTGCCTTTGTGACATTTTTCTACCCGCATAGTTTATTTAATTTCTTCTTCTGTTAAATTATTGTAAAAACGTTAGATTAAAACTTATTTCGTAACTGGTTATTTTTATTATTGAAATAGGATCTAATCTGCAAGAATATTTATCATTCATACATACATTCTGAATTTTGAATTCTGAATTTCAGAACGCGCCATATAACGATGCCACGTTCTTGGCATATTATTAAAATTGCTACTATTGTGCCACAAACTTAACGCGTGGTGTTGGAGGTTTGCCAGAACCAGGTCATAATGTTTCGCCGTGTATTACCCGCTGGTTATTGTGGTTTTTGCAGCTATGGCTCGATTTATTAGCTTTTATTGCTCTCATTGCAGCTTAATTGCTTTATTAGACTTTATTACGCCATTTGTGAAATGAGACCATTATTTGTATTACGTGCCTTGTTTTTGTTTTTTTTTTTTTTTTTAATTATTTTTTATACATTTATTATAAAATAGTTCTAATGAAGCGGACGTAAAAAAGGCTTAGAAATAGTAAATAATGATAAAAAAATCATAACAATTGGACTAACCCTATAGTTCAGCGTCATTCATACGAATACTAGCTGCTTTCCGCGACTTTGTCCGCATAAAAATAAAACCTCTTTAATCCATATTAAAATATCAGTTCTTAGCGAATGTCTAATGACTAAGAACGACCTCCTTACCAAATTTCATTTTACACACATATATATACATGTGTGTGTGTATGTATATGAATGGCCCGTTGGCGCAGTGGGCAGTGACCATTTTATTTCGATTTTACACAAGTAGTTAAGTAAATAGTAGTGTTATGATAAAAAGTTTAATTTGGTGAGTTTGTTAGATGTGCTGCCCGGTTCCATTTGAGTTTGGCAGCTCCGTTTCCAACCGTCATGTTTGACACTTTCGTTACATGAAAGTGGTAAGGCTGACCTAGGCATAGGAAAGACGGTACTATCTGTGACGGCAAATCATCACCGTGTACACGTAAATACAAAAAGTATACATATCTGTGTAATGATATTGCACATATGAATTTGTTCACACAATTATAAAATAACACCTACAGCTACAAGTAGGAATACGTATTGGATCGAATGCACACACACAAAAACGTTACAAAGTTTCGAACGCACTTTTTACGCGAAGACTCATATATA
Source organism: Charaxes varanes (assembly GCA_024363005.1). Classification (NCBI taxonomy): domain Eukaryota; kingdom Metazoa; phylum Arthropoda; class Insecta; order Lepidoptera; family Nymphalidae; genus Charaxes; species Charaxes varanes. The sequence continues at coordinate 88,915 of JANCMC010045373.1, forward strand.
GTGTTGCCAAGGCCTTGCTGTATCTAGTGCAGAACACAAATATCTTAGCTTAATTCATCAGTACAGGTAACCATTATGTACAGACATGCCGCGGGCTATATTTACGATCAACTATTATTTATAATTCGATGAATTGATAGTAATTTCAACTTGCCTAGAAAATATTTTATATTCGCAAACGATTCTGGGCGTTTCAGTAATTCAGTATCAAACTGTATATAATTATTGTGTATTTATTTACTTTTGCAATTGCAGTTATCATCGATATATCTTTATAAACATAAATAAAATTCACACCTAAAGGTCCATTTGCCGAGGAATAGGTTTTCTAACGATGATATCCTAAAGGTAAAAAAATGTCATGTCATCAGCTGGTAACTTAAATTTGAATGTCCTTATTGGTTCGGATTTTTTATATTTAAATATAATATTATATTAGCGACTATAAAAAGCAGAAAAGCTATTTTAAATAGCTCTTCTCCTTTTTACAGTTAATTTAATATTTTCTTAACAAATGTTCAATTATCCTTATGTCTGATTATCGTAACATAAACAAATGTATTATAATTTTACTACTGCGGGAGCTCTCTCACTACAGTGTTACAATAACTTGGAACTTATATTTTGTTACATAACGGAAAGAAAACTAATTGTGTAAGATTTACACTTCCTAATGATCAGGAAAAGACCATTTTAAAACTTAATAATGATGAAATGCAACTGTTGGATACGAATTTCTTTTTAGGAATAACGCTAGATGTTAAACTTCAATGGGGGACTCATATAACAATTTACCGAATATACTTACTTCTTATGAATAGGCAGTAAAAAAAACGTCAAGTGATTTAAGCTGCTAGATATTTAATTACTTTCACAGCATTATTGGTTATATGGTTTTTTATTATGGTGTAATGCTGCTAACATTGAAACTATCTTTAATCTGCACAAAGAGCTGTTCATGCGATTGAGCAATATATCATATATATATTACTTTTTTTTATAGAATAAAAAAGGGCAAACTGGCAAAAAGTCCACTTGATCGTAATCTCTTAATCTCACGTAGTTAATTGATATTTATATTTAATGTTAAATTATTTCGTCATATATAATCATAAAATATTAGGTCCCCGAGTATAGTGTGTCGTGTATAAGCATCTCTCCGGTCAACGTGTATAAATAAATTCCAATTTCCCTTGGTCGGTGAACGGCTATACGGATTTAGCTAATTCTTTTTGTTCTGTTTGTAATTGTTAGGAGAAGGACAAAATTAGAAAATTGCGCGTAAAATTATAAAATTTAAGAATACTTAACCATTATATTGAATTACTTGTAATGAAACCTTTAGCGCTTTTAAACGGAAATGGGAACGGAATTATAGGATAATAGGATGTAGTAAATATTAAGTAACCCAACGTTCCAGCAGGACAACGTCTGCCATGTCAGTTATTATACCTATATTTATTTTAATTCTTACCGATACGTCACTAATACCCAAAGGATTGTCTTAAGTACAAAATAGTATTAACCTTATGTTAGTAATGTTTAGATTCATTTCTACCCAAACGTCACGTTAAAAAGCACCCAGGTGAATATGACTAAGATGTTATTTTAATACCATGTTATCAGAATTTTTAGCGTGATTAGGTCTCTGAGGTCTTCCTATAATTCTTCTTAGAATAATTATAGGTACGTACTTCTCGATTAAACTCTACTCTAAGTACACTAACTTCCTTGGAAGAAGTGGTTTGAAGATATTAGAGAGTGGACTGGACTTAACTACTATCAATTGAAAAGAATTGCTGTGAACCGTGGAGGTTTTCATTAGCTAACCGCCGAACTTCAGTTTGAGAAAGGCAACCGATGATGATGACACTAACTTCAAGTTTATATGTTTTAGACTTTCGTATCAATAGCTTAAGGATCACATGATTCTCTACACTAAGTGGTATCTTTTACAAATCGCGCACAGCGGAGAGAAATAAGCCGACGGAAGAAGTTATAGTCTGAGTAATTAGTCTCACAACAAAATACTTGTTCCCCCTTCTCCCTCCCTTTATCTCTCTCTCCCTCTCCCCTCTCTTTCCCTCTCTCTCTCCCTCTCTGCCTACTGTTTCTCCTTCTGTTTAAAGAAATTGGCGGTCGGATATTTTCTTTTCTTTTGGAAAACATTCCAAAAGCACCCTCATCTCCTTTGACGTATTAGCAATTTTTTATGTGACAATATGAAGAGATTTTTTAGCTGGGAAATTTTATGAAATGTGGGTAGTTAGAAAAAACACGAAACTTTAATGTTTCTAGATGGGTGGACGCTAGATAGGGTACCGGTAACGGCCAAGTTCACCCCCCTGCCTCTGCCCGCGCCCGGCACTTGGCACCGCGTGTTCGTCACTCACGTGGCCCACTTCGACCACTTCTACGTGCACCTGAACCCCGATAAGAAGATCGGTGAGCTTTTTATCTTTATATAAGTTTTTTTACAGAAATCTAAAAACACTGCTTTTTGAAAGCTTTTATTTAACTTTCAACGTATGTTCGGGTGGAATCTTACCATTCAAATTTGAAGCAGATATCTTGTATCGATTGAACTGAAATTATGCCCACATATGTATATCGGATGACAATGCATTGTTATGATGACACGGAGCTGATCTGACAACGGAGTGGCTGAAGGAACTCCATTATAAAACGACATAATCCCATCGAGTTTTGGATCGTATGATTTATCCTGACAAGTACTTTGTCTTTAGATAGTATCCAGGGTCTAATATGACGTCATAAATAGCCGCCAATTTTGTTTGCTCTCAGTACTTTGATCAACCAATATGACGTGCTCTCCGTATTTTGATCACTTGATCAAAAACAGAGAGCGGCTCTTGTCAAAAAAATTAACAGTTAAATTTAACAATTTAATTATATTATTAAAAAATCGTGGATCACAAATCGTAATTTTGTATGATGTCAATATACTGGACCACGTTCCGTTTTAAACTGTAACCAGTATGGCAAAAGAAAGAGGAACGCCTTTATAGTATACAAAATTGACGTCTCAGCTTACAGTGCTCACAGTGTATATCAATGTGGAACACACACAATGTCCCATAATATTGAGCTTATCGAAGTAACACACGAATAAAATGTGTGTGTGTGCGTTAACCTACCTAAAACCACTCGAAACGTTATTTAAAAATCCAGGAATTAAATAAAAACGGCCAATAATTTATAATGCCGGAGCCAGACATAGCTTCATTTGAATAATCATTGCAATGATCATGAAGTATGGCCGGGGACTTTGTGTGGCTGCGCAAAGTATAGTAGAACTTTCTGATCTTCAAGGACAAAAATGTACAAACACTTGTTGGCGACAATTGGGTCTGCTTTATGTGCATTGCTTGTAATGTTCAATTTTTTCTCCCTTTTTAAAGGTCGGTAACTCATCTGCTAGCCTGGTGATGGTGCGTCCATGGACGTTGGTAATCACATACTGCTTGCGCGTTTGCCCCTTGCAAAATAAAAAAAAAAAACGTATGACAGAATGAAAAGCTACTTTCTGCATTAAAATGTGAATTCAATGAAAAGAAGTATTAGCTTCTGTGAAACAGTAACGCCCTCAGGTTTATTATCCTCAAAACGTGACCGCCAATTGGAGGCGTTGCGCCCTCACAGATTTTTGCTCCCGTGATTTCATCTCGGAATGTTTTACGAAATAGATATATGTATAGACTGTCTGAGTAAAAGGACGATTATTTTTTATCTGTACAAGTAAATAAAATTAAGGCGTTTGTAAAGTCGAAATGATTTTTTTATGATTGCATATGGCTAGGTATATACGATATGTAAAACAAAATTTGTCGGTCTGTCTGCTTATCAATCTGCGTCTGTCTGTATGTATGTTTGTATGTTTGTTTGTTTGTTGTTTTCTGTTGGTTCCGGGTCACTTTCGAAATGACTGGGCCGATTTAAGGGCTCATGTAAAACAGAACTACCAGAAGGCGTTGCCGGCCTTTGAGAAGAAATAACCTCTTTTAAAGCTTCTTTAATAAGGAAGACTGATCTTATTTAAATAAATATGAGAGATTATTTAATAGCTAAAGCCCATTTAAACATTTTTTTCCATATTGCAGGGGGCAAACGGGCTGGCACTCAAGTAACTATCGGCGACCGTACACATCTGCATCACCAGGAGGCTAGCAGAGCCAGCCTCAAGGAGAGGTTTCTATCACCGGGAACTTTCACAAACAGAACGAAACGCGACAATCGTACCATCACTTGACGTGACAGCATTGCCGCAACTTAACTCTGGTCTTATGAGAGAAAGAGGTATTCCTACCCGAACGCGCCGGCTCAATTCAGCTAAAGAACTAAAGAAAATTCTGTACAATGCACATTTTACAGTAAGAAAGTAAGAACTTCCTCGAACGGAGCGACATGGTCACATAAGTTGAGCAGGCTCCTGAAATAAAGAGAAAAAAAAATCACGAACTAAAAGCATTTTGACGAAGCATCTTTTGAATCATCATTGTCATTGTCATCATCATCGCCATCACGATCATCACCACCACCACCCCATCATCACCACCACCACTCCATCATCACCACCACCACTCCATCATCACCATTATCATAATCATCATCATCGTCGTTGTCATCTTCAGCCCGATTAAGTCCACAGCTGGACTAGGGCGTCTTCATGAGCACACCATGTACTTCTGCTGTTCGCTACACATCCTGCCCGCTGCCTTTACGATGTCGTCTATCTTTTAAATATGAATTGAAATTTATATTACGGAATTAAAGGATTAATTTATATTTTTACGTATTTTATTTTCTGTTTATAATCTCCATAAGTCGGAGTCAGACATAGCTCAAAGTGTTTGTACATTTTTGTCCTTGAAGGCTACAAAGTAGTACAAAACTTTGCGCAGCTGCACAAAGTCCCCTGCCATACTACATGATCATTCAAATGACGCTATGTCTGACTCCGGCATAACAACAAATCAAAAATACTTAAAACTCATTCTACCGCCATGGTTTTGTCGAAAAAGTCCATAACATCAAAATTAAGTTATCTATGCGACATAGTATATGCGACATAGTATATGCGAAAGTTCGTACACCTAGGCGTGGCTCTGGTATTTGATCCAATATATGCAGGTTTGGTTCAGCCCGTTTATTTATACATATTTGACAAACCCGCCAAGTCGCTTTGACTTCCATTTGTGCGACCTGAAAAACAAACTCTTCAGCTTTATGTATTACTATAGAGGAGCGGTTGTCCCGTCCTGGCTTGTCACGGGTATTTATATTACCGAAATTTTCATACGGATCCCTAAGTTTTTTGAACATATTCTATCTCCTATGTACATCGGGAATAATATAGGAATCTAATGAAGAAATTTTTCAAATTGGTCGAGTAGTTTCAGGGCCTACTCAATGCAAGCAGACAGTCGAATCTGTTCTCTTTGTAATACTAGTATGGATAGAATATTTCAATAACAGTACAATATTATTTTTAATTTGTTCTTTTTAGGGTGTTGTCTTTTTTTGTAGGGATATATATATATATATAAGGTTGTCAATTTACTGAATAAATGGCCATCATTCTTTTTGGATTTTAAATTGCACTATAGACATTCGAAAAAGCAGTTTTTTATTGTCACAACCCTAGAGTAGTTCCATAAAAGAATTTCCGTGTGCGAGTGAAAGATTCGATGAAATGGCCTATGACCACAGATGATAGAAAAAACTTATGTCGGCGCCAGACATAGGTCAGTGTTTGTACATTTTTTTCTCCACGGACACGAAGTAAAATATGAATTCGATTAAATATTTGGTTAAATTTATTTAAAACAATATACATGATAATTAACATGATTAGTGTATTATGTCTTTAGACGACACATGTGAATAGTGTATATGATATGTATTTTTAGAAATTAAAAGGTATACCTTTTTTAAATTTTCAACTTACTAAGTCAAGACCAGATTTTGGTTGCGATAAGATGATTATATATTAAAATGTCAGAAACTCGAGGTATGGACTCGTATAGAAGTAGGTTTCGGTCGCATAGATGTATGTTTCGATCGTAAAAAAGTAGGTTTCGGCCGTAGAGAAGGAGGTTTAGGCCGTAAAGAAGTAGGTTTCGGTCGTATAGTAAGTACGGTGTCAGTCGTATACAAGTGGGTTTCCGTCGTACCGACGTAGTTTTCGGTCGTATAAAGTAGGTTTTGGTCGTATAAAGTAGGTTTCGGTCGCATACAAGTAGTTTTCGGTCGCATACTAGTAGGTTTCGGTCGTATAAAGTAGGTTTCGGCTGTATAAAACTTTCGAGCGTGTGTGTGTGTTCAGTCGTTGCGCGGCGGCGGGGCTTTTCCCTCGAAGTGAGTCCGCGGCTGCCTTTGCTTCTCGCGCTTTATGCGCGTTTCACGCACCAACTCCGGTGTGGGGGGGCGCCGCACCGGCTGAGTGGACGCCATCCGCAGGTGCGCGTACAGCGGGATCTGTCATAGTATTAATTTATTTATTTAGCACAAGAATATACCAGCCGGATGTGGAAAATACATTTAAAAACTTAATTATGATAACAGTTCAGTTTCCGACGCTGCTGTAGGTACATACAGCATTTAAATAGCCGTATAATACCGGCTGATTCCCGCAACATTGTTTCGTAAATTATCCGTAACGAAGAAACAGACAAAAATGTTTTGATTATTTTAACCTTGACTTGACTGTAACGAATGCGACAAAAAAAATCTCGGAGAAGATTTAGCTTGTAAAAGTTTACTGGAATAAAACATTTTCATTTGATTTATTCAATTTGGTGCCTTCGTTCGGAATTTTAGCGTGATCTCGGCGATTCATTTTTATTTGAATATACGCTTCTATCTGGTGGGAGCGGAAAAAGCGACGCTACTATATCATGGAAAGGAAAACAAACGAAGCCTCTATCTTGCAAAAGTGAAAAGAAGCGTCGCTTCTGTTTTGTAGAAGCGAAAAGAAGCGCTGCTTCTATGGCATATAGATACTCACCGTGGGCAGAGAGTCGTCCAGCTGAGGCTGGCGCTGCGGGTCGGGGCGGCGCGGAAGAACAAGGTGTCGGCCCAGAACCATGTAAAACTATTATTTTATAAAACATCCGGGCCAGTGTTGTTTTATGGAAAAGACATAGAGATTGGCTTACTGGTTAATAGTAGACAAACCAAAGTTCTGGCAAGACAATGTCTGTTGGGTTCGATAGTAACATAATTCTTAGGCAAAGGCATTAAATTACAGAAAATTATGAAAAATACTATTGCTTTATTAGAAATTAAAGCATTCCGGGAAACCTGCTCTTGTATAATAGGTATATAAGTTATCACTATTTAACGTGACAAGTTCGATCTGGATGCAACAGGACAGAGAACTTAATAAATTTATGGGCATTGTTCTTTCATAAATAAAATTATTATAATACTTATTCATAAATTGTTCTTTGAATAAACTTCTTACTGGAACTTGAATGTGTCAATAGTCACTAGTAATATTTACTATAGACACATCTTATTTCTTTAAAAATAAAAAATAGACTTCACATTGTCAGAACTGGACCTGATTGAAACGAGATCACATGGGAAGTTAAGCTTTCAAATACAAAAAGAATCTGAAAATTGGTTCACATAGGAATGTATTGAGGTAAAAATATACAAATAAATTAAACAGTTGAATTGAGAACCTTTCCCTTTTTTGGAAGTCAGTTGACAATAAAATTAAGATTACCTTTTGAAGTTTCTTCTTCCGTTGGAGCTGGGGTTGGTCGGAACTGCATTTCAGCTACTTTTGGCAACTCAACTTTTTCTTTACTTTTATCTTTACGTAAACTTTGAGTAATTTCTTCAAAATCATTGTTGAATAATTTATTATCAACTTTACTATTTCTATTACTGTTAACAGTCTTTTCTTGGCTTGCAGTAGTGTCATCTCCATTGACTGAGATTTCTGAATCTTTAAATACATTTGTCACCATTTCTAAATCTTTCGGGGCTGCTTTGTTGGGCTTTGATGATACTTCAGAAATTGTTGTCTCTGGTAAAACTGCCTTTTTGAAAGTAGATTCTTCTGTGCTACTGTTTTCTAATGCATCACTTATTATTTCTTTAGGCACAGATTCAATCTTGGTCTCTTCACATTCTTCTAGATTAATTTCTTTGAGTCCATTTCGTTTCTCATTTGTTATATTACTGATTGTCAAACTTTCATTGCTTTCATTAGTTTCTATACATTCATCACTTGTTTTAGGGCTTATTATGCTGTTTATAATTTTGTTTTGAGCTTCTAACTCAGGTGTCATAAACTTTTTGTCATTATAATATTTTAGTTTATATTTGTTTGCTCTATGGTTCATGGTTTGAATATCACTTTCATTAAAGAATGACACATCAATGGTGTTTCTCTCATAAAATGGAACGCAAGAAAGAGCTGTAGATAGGTTTTCCATATTAATTTCGAAATATTTATCATACTGAGAGGGACCAGTGGTGATGTCCCAAGATTTTTCATGTTTGAATTGAAAATGACCACCAACAGATAGAGGGGCTTGGATGAGAGCCTGCAAATATATATTTATAACTAATTAGGGTTTTTATGGTTGAATATATATATTTTTTCAGACTGATCAAAGTGAACTTGAAAATTCATTGAAATTAACATAACACAGGTATTTCAAAAGCATAATATTTTCCAAATCTTTTTTAAAAAACTTTAAAAACATAATGTCTTTTACTAAAGCTTATAGTTGTGTCTTTATTATTTTACAAAAATACATTATAATTACCATAATTTCTTGAATTTTATTACATTTTATAAAATATATACTGTTAGATAAAGCTGAGTCTATATTCATATATGTTATGTATATCTATACTCAGCTTTATCTAACAAACTTAAAATGATCAAATAATATCTTGAGAGGCATGAGATTTTCAATTTAAATAAAGATTTTACACGCCCACTCCATGTATTATAGTATACTACACTACATAGTAAATATTGAGAGTACACTACATAGTATTTGTTCGATATTAACTGTGTAACTACTGAACCGATTATCATTAAATTTTGTAACTATCGTTAATTAAGCCAAACTTAAAACGCCGAAGCCGAGAGTTTATTTAATTTTTTTATAATATAATATAATTTGATGATTGAAAACTAAACATTAAATGCAATAATCGAGTATATGCAGTAGTAAGCAAGCCAACGTTCCGGCAGGACAACCTCTGTCGAATCCGCTAGTATAAAGTAAAGAAAATATAGAGTACGTTCAGTCTAAAAATTATCCTTATCTATTTATCTCGTTAGAGAAAGAGCGCCACGCTTGCAGTCCTTTTGGCCTGCAGCCGTATTGGACTAGCGCGTCCGGGTACCAGTACTTCTTTCTCATATAAGATCGGCGTAAAGTGGCAGCAATGCTGTCACGTCAAGTGGTTGTATTACTATCAGGTTTCGTCCCGTTTGTAAGAGTTCTCAGTGGTCCAAACCCCTCCTTAAAGGCCGGCAACGCATCTGCGAGCCGCCTCGTGGTACAGACGTCCTTGGGCGTCGTTAGTCACTTAACGCCTGCTCATTTGCCCCTGCTCGTATGCTTGTTAATCACCTTCCTTAAAAAGATGTTTATATCAGGTGTACAGTTATAAATCGCATGAATCAGCCAATATGATGACTTGTAATAAGAAAAATATAGATGTTGTTTATCGTTTATCGACTCGACTAATTAGTCATAGTGATCGCGCGTACGTATCCGCGTGCCGCTACATGTATCACCATTATATCCAATGTAGAACATACAGTACTCTCTGCCCACAATGTAATATGGTAATCCCATTGTATGGTTTTTCAGCTACGCTAACGGTAGGCAATTGACATACAGATCGTATGTGATTCCGATGCTGGTCTAACTTATAAGATACAAGCGGATGCGAGCAGTAACATTAAATAAAAAACCTTAAACCAGGTCGCAGCTACTTATGATAGGAGCGATTTTCTTATTTTATGGCCTTTTGGGTGAATAAAATTCTGAATCGATATGTAAGAACTATATTTTTAAAAGAGTGGCTAACGAGTTTCTTGCTGATTCTTTTCGTGATTCGACTCTTACGAATCAGTGGTAGCTTGACGATTCAAAAGAGGTTGTAAAAGCTACTTGAATAAAATATCATTCTTCAGGTCTTGCAATTTTATGCAGATGAAATCGCGAGAAACTATTGGTCTTATTATTTTTAGCAAATACCTTTAAATGATACCTTCACCTTTTTTTTTGAGACAGTCGACGCTCGAGGACAAGTACCACCAGAAACGTTGCCAGACCTTTGAATAACAATTAATATGATTTTTAACGCTCTATATTTCGCTCTCCCCTCTGCGCTTGTACCAAAGGAGCGCTTATGTGAAAATCTGTCCCCGTTTCGTATAAAAGCAGCGTTGTACCAAATATCATTCATCGTATAACGGTGCCGCCGATTTTTGTGATTGTCCACAACGGTGCACACGGTGTACTAGTATTGAAGAAAGGCATAGTGTTTACGACTTCGTCTGCGTAAAATTAGGTAAAAAATTTAGCGTGAATATATATGTATAGCCTTTCTCGATAAATGGACTGTCTAACACTGAACGAATTTTCAAATCGGACCAGTACTTCCTGAGAATAGCGCGTTCAACCAAACAAACAAACTCTTCAGCTTTATATATTAGTATAAGTTTAGCGGCCCGCCCCGGCTTTGCACGGGTGCAAAGGAAACATGCAAATATATATATACATCACAGGCAACTCATAGGAGGTCTAGCCAAAATTGTAAAGTGGGTTAGAACTTAATCTACTTACTCTTAATACTGTAAAAACTAAATTCATATATTTTACTAATTACCTTCAGACATTGCCTGATGTTGAATTCGAAATTAAAATACATACGTGCAATTATGGTCATGCTCAATTCAGGTCTTGCACCGCCCTTGCAAAAGTAGACAAAATTAAATATCTAGGTATTGTAGATGGCCAACTGGCTCTGGCTCTGCTGGTATTCACAAATTGATCTAGTAACAGGAAGAATTCGTGAACTAATCTGGGTTTTTAAATCATTAAGGCACGCTACTACTAGATCGCTTTTGACTCAAATACACACCGTGTTCAATTAACTTTTTTATAGACGAGCGGAGTCTCATAAAGCAAGTTATTCTTTAATCAAAAGGGTAGTCTAATCATAATTGAGAAGTTGTAAAAAAGTATAGCGAAAATAAAGAAAATAGGGGTGTCAATTAGACTTTTACGAATTCTGCTGAATACCTCAGATATATGTACTTCTCATCAGAAAAATCGAAACACTTCCGATTTTTTTTTACATATATTCCTAAATATACACATTTTTCTGATTATCCTTACGAAACATAAATTTGTAAGTTGTTTTTCTGATGGGAAGTATATTTTAAAACCTACCACTGACTTGGAAAAGTAGAGCCACGAGAATAGACAACGAGAAACTCGATAGCCACTCTTTTAAAAGCAGTTCTTATAATTAAAATTAAATACTATTAAATCATAACTCTTTGTGAATTAATTCGACGCACAAAATTATTATCGTAATGGCCACAAATTGAACCAATCGACCCGACAATTGGCTACGACACAACGATTGAACAGCTGCGGACAGTTTAAAGTGTCGTTTGTATATAATGAGCACTTTACAAACAATTACATATATTACTTTAAACATTTACGTTTGGTTTGTATAGACGAAGAGCTCGTATCAACTATTATTATGACAGCTGTTCATAATTTTTTTCAAATATAAATTTTTCTATTAAAAAAAACCAAAAGTAACGACTATATTTTTGTACTTTTTAAAGCATAACTATAGGAATACTCCTTGTGCCAAGGCATTAATCTGACTGTCAAAAAATAAAAATAAAATGTAATATGTAATTTTAATTATTAAGAATACTTTAAGTATGCTTTGTACATAGTCCGTATCCCTTTAACTAAAGGTAAGTAGGTATATGCTAACAAAACAATAGTTCATCTGGCAGATATTAAACTGGATCCTTGTATCTCTCATTCCACCGGTGGACTATAATCATTATATGTTGTATATTGGAGTATAGAAGTAATATGATAAGCAGCAAAAACCTACTTAACATAAATCCCAGTTTGACCCTCAGCAACTTCATGTTAAAGAAATTCTTCCGTGTTCCTCGTTGATTTCCGTAATGTAATCAGATTCTATACACAATAAAACTTATTTTTTTGTCTATGACTACTTCCTTTTTATTTATCAATTTTGTGGATGATGGGAAGAAGTAGTTCTCTATCTAAATTTACATTACTTAGCAAATATATTGCCCAAGAGCGTGTCAGGCGCGGACACGCTTATACGTATAAGATATGGGAACCGTCTAGGCTTCCGTATGTGATACGCGATAAAGATATTTGTTAAGTAATTTCAAAAGTTGTTGTCTGAATTAGCTCAAAATAATTTTCGTAATGAAATTTTAGTATGTACTATTAAAATGGGAAATTTCAAGTCACTTCATATAATAGTTTGCAAATCCTAGGGGGAAAACCTTGTGGGCGAAAAAGCAGACGGACGGACAGAGCGAAACAAGAAGGGTTCATTGTAGGACTACAGAACCCTAAAAGGTATAACTGTACGGTTGATACAATTATTATAAAGTCAAGCTCTTCGACTATGTTTATCAGTACGTTTAAACTATACGATCGGCACCTGGGTTTACGTAACAGCAGAGTGCATAGTTCACTGACACAATAAACTTTATTTACGCAGTCGATTGTTTTATAACCGTCATCATAATTATGAATGCGATTTGTGACCACACAACGAGTGTTATTCGCGCAATAAAAGTACTTAGAAAATGGAGTGCGTTCATTCGTTTAAAAATGCATCTTCAAACTTATAAAGTTAAAAATAAATTGTATTAATATAGTTATAAATAAACAATAACCCAGGTTTTTCTTTATCTAGAAGAGGAAAACTTGGATTGTTACAGGCGGGGCTTTTTTTATTAAACAAAGGAGATGGCGACAAAAAAATTTAGCGAGCCCCCATAAAGAAGTGACCAAAAAGGCCTGGTTATAAGTACGCCTTGCCTGACGTAACTGTTACACCTTCTACTAAGCATAAAGCTTGTGTCAGGAATGGTCGCGACTATAGCCTAGCGCGCTCGGGAGTTTTAACCGGATTCTTAGGGATTTCAGTTCAGCCTTTGAGAATTTAAGAATATTTACAACCATATTAAATTATTCCCAATGTTAGCCTAGCCTGAGCACTTTTGATAATTTAAACTTTTTTAATATACTCTTATGGCGTTTGACAGAAACATTGACAGATCGTTTACTGCAAACATCGTCAAAGAGGATGGAAAAATATATGTATATAGCGGGAGTGGGAGCGGGGACGGAAAAAGAAACGGGAATAATATTATAGGATAATAGAAAGTAGTAAAAAGTAAGTAACCCAACCTTCGGCAGGAAAAAAAAAAAATAACGTCAGCCAGGTAACTTAGTAACAAATACAACTGAATCTAAGGATTTTTTTATATAACGCAGCACGAGGCGCAGTTCCGGTCAGCGGAATGGAAAGAGTAACCGTGCTTTTGTCTTAATTATAAAACAAGGGGCAAAACCTAAGTGACGACCGACACCCATAGACAACTGCAACATCAAAGGGCTCGCAGATGCGTTGCCGACCGTTGAGGAATGAGTACGCTCTTTTCTTGAAGTCTAATGTAATATTGATTTATTTTGAATTTCTAATAATGACGGATGATAAATGAAGACAAGAAAACTTTATCTACAAACATACATATATCTATGTCTCTTTCAACAATAACAAGTGATACTGAGCGTGTTTTCATACAGCGAAGCACGAAGCGCGGTTAAGGTCAGCGGCAGTAGGAAGTCAAGCAAACGTATAAACGTGCTACGTATGGATTTATTTTAAATTAGCTATATGTAAACAGGCAAGGGCGTTACTTCGTAAATCCGCACTTACGTATATAAATATAATTTAACCGTTTAACTGCCATTCATAAATGACCGTAATGTTTTGGTGCGAAATGCATAAAAAAAACTGGTTAATTGGGAGTCAGTCTCGCGCACTAAGGGTTCCGTACCATCACGTATTACTTTTCTAGGTTATTTTAAGATTTATACTTTCTACGAGATTTCTTTGAATTTGACAAGAATTTTGACAGACGTGACATTTAATATTATTATTTCATACAACATTAGCCTAGTGTCACGTTTTATGGAAAAGACATTCCATTATTTAACTGACTAATAGCAGACGAGCCCAAATTCGGGAAAGACAATGTCTGCCGGGTCCGCTAACTGTATACATTATTATGTATAGTTCACAGACTGGGTTGTTATATGTTATCTATATAAATATATACATAATATATAATAACCATATGTAACATGGAATAACCATCAAAACGGTCAATCTTGAATTTGACAAAACTTTCTCTATTAGATATATCAAATATTGAACAACGTTGGAATTTACATAAAGATTTGATGGAAATAACGTTTTACCTGTTGAGGAAGTAAATAGAAAAGAAAATAGCCATATAGCTATACCTAATTTCTGTTTATATAATAAATTATAAAGCGATAATATTAAGACTGTATTAGCGCCATCTTTGTTTCTTATCATGAGATACGGCACGCGCCTGAATCATTCAACCTAAATCCAAGGTTTGTTTTTGATAACAGCGTTTTGTTTGTTATTATTATTTTATAAGCTTCGATTACCTAATGGTAGAAGGGCCGATAGAAATGCGAAAGGTAGTAGATTGGTATCGCGACCTTGCTTATGCCATGATTTTTAGGGTTCCATACGTCCAAAGGAAAAAAGGAACTGCTATAACACACAATAGGTTAGTATGCTATAAAATAATACTTATACAGACTAGGATCACTTCGCATTAAAAAAAAAATGCGTTAACTTTTTCAAATTAAAAGAAATCTTTTGAAAAGTATGAAATATTGAAATGACTTAAGAAAAGTATTACGTGATGGTACAGAACCCTTAGTGCGCGAGTATGACTAGCACTTGCCCCGGTTTTTTATTGTTAAAAACATTTTATGGTTACTATTATTTTTGATAAACAAGAAGAACAAGAACAACGTAAAAAACAGAGCATTCTTTCGTTGTTCGGTCTGGAATTAAAAAGATTCCAATTTTTATTCTAGTTTTTTGTTCGTTGATGTTTTGGTGTAAACGCTAAGAACGAGCTTTCTTTTACAACAAAAGATCGAGAAACAATGCTCATGTTCGTTTCGTCTAAACCCACCTTTAGACATCAATTTGCTTCATCGCACGTTCGTACGAAGTAAGTTCGATCGCATCGCGCATTCACGTTCTATTCGGACGACGCACTAAAGTTGGAACGCACGAAAGCAATAAATCATTACACAATGTTTATTTTAGGGTTCTTTAATTTTTTCATCTACGATTCAGTATTTGCATACTTTCACAGCTTAAACAATAATATCTTTTGTACTTGTCTATGGTTATAGTACATGTGTCCCCAGTTGAACAATTTAGAAGGACGATTTAATAATTGACAAAGCACGAATTAAATATAAAGCAATCGGTACAAAGCTGAACTACGAGTATTCTTTTGACTAGCAAATAATTAAAAATATAAATCAGATATTTTTTTTTCAATTTTGAATAAACTAATAGATATAAATTATTTTTATCTATAGTTGTATTATTAATTTTATTTATAAAAAAAAATCATTTATAAGATAGAAAATTATTAAATTAATAACTAATATCGCTCTGAGCATAACAAAATATCGAGAAAGCCGCAAAAAGAACGTGCCTTATATCTATGTAAGTTTGAAAAAAAAGCACCAAAAACTATAATTATTTGTACGAATTTTAAATATACGATTAGCACTAAGGTTCCATTTAAACATCGGCTAAAATACTACATTTTTAAATATTGTAAAAATGAGACCACTGTACTCTATAAAATTCTGTATCTCTCTCTTATTATTAGAATGTTCATTACAGATTAAAAATACTTTTCTTGAAATTTTGTTAATATACACTGCGCAAAATAAAATTAATCAAACATAATTATTACAATTAGATATGACATCCAATGAAACTCTCAATTATGAATATGATGAAAAATTTTGACAATGTGAGTGTACGAAAATTTGTGCTTCCACATCATATATATATATAATTCAGATGATAGGATGAAATTATATAAAACTTTATTCTAAATTAAATATGAAAATTATTGACATCGGTATCACCAAAATACGACTATAAAATAAAAATACCAAGTAACTTTTACAATATTTAATAATAACGTTTATTTTCATTCTCCTCTTTCTGAACATGGCATCCTTTAAAAATTATTATCAAAGCTCATTACTGCAGGAAATCATATCTAACTACACATGTCTACACCTAAATACTTTAAAATCCCAGAAAACTATTCGGTTTATCTAACTTTTAAAATGTCCATGTAAAAATCTTTATAATCTTACAAAGAAAATTACTGAAACGCTTATAATTAGGTTTAAAACACTTTTACTTACAAGTAAATATAAAAATAGGCACCAATGTTTCAAGCGAACTACGTCTAATATAATGTTAAAAGTAGGAGCTAATGTTAAAGGAAAATATTTAAGTTCCAAAATGAGTTATTGACTAGATTCTTAAGGCTATTCGGGTTCTCTAAAATAGTATGTGCTCGAATTATATCGTATATCACTCCGCACCTTATACCTACATTCTATAGTATTTGCGTATACAAGATCGCAGCTAACGTAAACTTAAAAAAAACAATCGTTAATCGTTTTCTTTCATACAAATGAAATTTAAGTTTCTGTCTATGACTTCTAAATAACCAATCTGAGCTTAATTAGTGTTTTAAAAAAAAACAGTTTTTTTAAAGTTTTTGATGTCTGTCTGGATTGTCTTGTGTTAGTTCTGCGGTTATTATGGGTAATATTCGAAACGGTTGGATTAATATGACCAGAGCTCTATGAGGCTGCGGTTGCGGTGCTGGCAGATAGTATACTCAAGCAGGCCTTGATTGGTTTTGAGAAACCTATGACCTATATTATAGGTACTTAGATTTTTGTAGTAGTTATGGGTATGTTCCGGTATACACTGTGAGCACTGGTCAGTGCTCATGCTGGTGATAAATTCGTTCGGGTATAGACGGCCAGTATACTGCCGCTGTACCCTGGGGAAATATATGACGTCATAAATAGTTGTTATTTTGGTACTGTGAGCACTATAGGTATCGAACTACTTTGCTCTCTGTATTTTGATCACGTGATCAATCAAAAACAGAGCTTGTCTTGTTAAATAATTTAATAGTTTCCATTGACTAGTGTATTATTAAAAATCGTGGGTGAAGACAAGTCTTAGGTTTTTAATATCGTGGTTTTGTAAAATTGAGAAAGAGAAAATGGAAAAATTGAATTTGGATGTCAGTATACTGGGCCGCGTTCCGTTTTAAACTGTAACAGGGACTGAAAACGGAACAGCTTTACAGTATACAAAATCGACGTCTCAGCTGACAATGCTCGCAGTGTATTCCAAAACATACACTACATTGATAGGTATAAAATATATATTATTTGCAAATATATTCAATGTTCTACTTAAGTTTTACGTTTACTTAACAGTACTTAAAAAATACTTCAAATTTTAGTTTTTTTTTTTTCTTTTTGATAAGCGGGTAATTTTTTTTATCTGTATTATTCCAGTTTTCTAAATGAAATATATAAATTTATGGCGGCTTCAAATTGTAACGTTGTGTTATTTGCTACGAGTAAGAAATGTACATATTATCATGTAAGTCCTATTTATATGAGATTTTTTACTGAAATTTATGTATAAAAAACCTTTCGAGCATCGAAAAATATGTGTGTAATGAAATATGCTAACTGTATTTATCTTCTGACGACTACTGCCAAACTTTCATTTGTTAGATAACCTTTTTTTTTTAATAAATTTGACCACCTTATTAATAATTTACTGGTTGTGATCATTTCTTATAAAGTTTATATGAAGAACTGTCTAACAATGCTTAATTTACGTCCACGAAGTTTATGAATAAAGAAATGGTGCCATTTTATTTGTTGTTTAATTTATTTTTACCTTATAACAGCTCGTAAGCTTATATAACGTTAAAACCGTTATTAAACATTAATTTATAGTAATTTTTATTATAAATCTACATTAATATATAAAGCTCAAGAGTTTGTATGTTTGCTTGAACGAGGTAATCCCGGGAACTACTGATCCAATTTGAAAAATTCTTTCACTGTTAGAAAGCCCGTTTATCGAGGAACGCTTTAGGCTATAAATCATCACGCTAAAATGAATCATTTTTTTAACTAATTCTATGCGGACGAAGTCGCAAGCTAGCTAGTTTACTTACATAGGCTTTAAGGAAGGACACTTACAATTTAAAGAAGGGGATAATCTTCATCTTAAAGGCATAAGAATGACTTATGGATATTCTCAGGTCTGTATTAATTGCGCTCACAAAATATTTAGATATTTATACGAGCTCTCAACAAATTGCGAGAAATAAAAAACGGAATGAGATTCGAAAAGTGAAAACCAATGTTAACAGTCACAAATATTTTATTAAGATTACATTTCTTATACTTTGGAGTTAAAAAAACAACAATACAAAAAGTTGTTGACAAGATATTGTTTACAAAAAACATTAGTATTTCTATTTTAGTTACGTGTAAAAAAGATCGTTTTATCTAGGTAGGGGAAGGAACACTGGCAGTGAAGGTGAGTGCTACTGACCACTATAAAGAGCGCGCTCTTAAACCTACACCTGGTTCACAAGTCCCCGGCACTGCCTTCCTCTGCAACGGCTAGATACTTCAGGTTTCGACACAAAATTAATAGAAAATCATAGATTTAGGTAATCAAAGATTTTGCATTGGTAAAGTACGCAATGATAATTCACAAATTGCCTCTTTGTTATAAAAATAATTTGCATTGAACCGTTAGTTTAAAAGACATTTTTTGTTGTTTATTTAGGAGGGGCAACACTGATGTTTACGTTTAGGCCTACAAAGATTATGTACTTATTGGTTTTTGGCTTTTTTTTATCTTTCGAAGTCAATAGCCTTTTTCGGCGTAAACCATTTTCTCCCTTGCTATATCATTTATCTGACAACATTTTTAAGCTAATTTTAAAATGTACGCTGTCTGAACATAATCAGAATATATAGTATTATTAAGTAATAAACTATGTTTGATTATGCACGAAATTAATAAGAATTGTGTAATGTGATGCCATCTTACCAAAGACTGGGTTGCTGGTTAAGCAAATAAATGTTAAAATACTATAATTAAACTAATATAATTAAATCGTTCCTATGTAAAACATACTGCACACTTAATTTTAAACTGACCAATAACGTTTTAGATCTAAGGTGAGATAATGATACATACAGCTTCATTTCAACCTTTATCAGCCAATCTAAGAATTATTTCTATGTCTTCATCCAACACTGAGATACAGATGTTATTATTTTTTAACTAAAATAAGTTTGTTGTTAAAAAGACAAACAAATAATAAAATATCATTAAAAATCATTTCAATATCTTTATTAACTATTATTGAAATACATAATTTGTTACTATAATGCTGTTTTTAACGAATTTTAAGCGGAACAAGTAGTAAGTGACAAAACGTGTTTTGCGATTTGCCAAAAATCAATTTTTTTGACTTAGGTCAGTTTAAGATTAAGCGTGCGATTATGTTGGTTTTTAACTTTTCTTGAATATTAGTAAAAATGCAGATACGTAATATTTATCAATTACATTTAAAAATTAACAAAAAGATGCGACGTAATTAATGTCCAGATGACTTGTTACTTAATATTTAAGAAATGTTAATATAACTTCACTCATATAATTAATATTCTAAGTTCTCGTTTCACTTATTTCACCTTTGAAATATTCTCGAAGATTCTGTATTTGAAATATATACTTCTATTTTTAAATGTTATTATTTTAATTTGTATTCCACACAAAAACAGTTAATCAACGCACACGGTTTATACTGTCAATATTTTTAAGGTTATGTTAACGGAACATTAATTTAATACGATATAGAAAATGTGATCTAAACGGAGGCTTTTTAAATACCCACGGGAAAAATGAATTTATTTCATCTTATTTTTTCTGTGTGATCCAACTTAAATCAGCTATGATTATTTCGGTTCTGCTTAATGGCGTGAACATATTGTAATCTTTTTATTTGTTTTCTTTTTTACTTCAATAAAAAAATTATATCGAATTGTTTTTTGTAATTTCTTTCGAAAAACCTTATCCAAATTCTACGAATTAATCTTCTATTAGAATACAAAAACATGGTAAAATAACAAAATATGTGTTGTGTGATGGCCTGGTTAAATTAGAACACATACAAATGTAAGTATATTATTACAAAAGGTGGCAAAAAAATTCTTATAAATTAGTGTTCAGTCTATTAAAGGCAAAGAAACCAGGTAAGTACTTTACCAGGTTATTTTAAGATTTATACTTTTCATAACATTTCTTTTAATTTGATCACTTGCTTTGACCTACATACTTTACAGTTTTTGAAATTTTTCTTATACCTTGTGCTTCCAGTTATAGATTAGCATCTTGCCAAGTATTTATTAATGTCCCCGTCTCCGTCCTTAAAAAGCGGTAAAGATACCTTAGAATTGAGTTGATTCTTAAAGTTTCTATCATTTAAGGTCAATAAAAATAAGATGCAATGTTTGGATATTAGTTACGGAGGTACGAAAGTTAATGAGGTATCTGAAACTAAACTTTTAGGCCTTCATATCAATGATAACCTAAATTGGAATTCGCACATTGAACATGTTTGCACAAAATTAAGCCAGTTTTCCTTTGTGAAGTGCAAATATAGTTACTAAAGTAGTAAATGTTTCGGCATTATTAACTGTTTACCATGCACATTGTGGATCCATCTTAAGGTACGGAATTTTATTCTGGGGAAATTCTGCAGACAAAGAATCTATTTTTAAATTTCAAAAGAGGTGTATAAGGGCGATGTTTAAGTTAAAAGAAACAGATAGTTGCAGATAATATTTTAAAAATTTTACAATTTTGACGATGCCCTGTTTATATATTTTTGAAGTTATTACATATTTAAGAGCCTTGTGCTTATGCCTATTTCTTTTTAATTTGAGAAGTTAAAAAGTAATAGGCATAAGCACAAGATTCGTTGCCATTTAACTAAGATATTATTTTTTAGCTTATCTACGGAAAAGTCTAATCCATGTTAGTCCACATCTTCCTAAAGATATTATGGAAACATGTGCCATTTCCTCATTTAAGTATATATATAACTTGAAAAGCTTTTTGTTAAATAAAACATATTACCACGTCAACGAATACCTAATGGATAATTTATTGTTGACTATTATATTTAATTATTTGATTTGTTTTTGTTATATTGTTTTAAGTTTGATATTTTTAAATTCTGAACTATTTTCCATGACATTTAATAATTTTATTTTAATTTATATAATGAATTATAAAAAGGCCAAAAGAGGATAGTTTTGATACCAAGAGTTTGTGGTTCACCCTGTCGAAGGCCTTAGAAAAATCTGTGTATATGACATCCATTTGACGGCGAGATTCAACAGAAGCTATTATGAGATTCAAAAAATTCCATAAGTTGGTTATAGTGGATCGAGCATTCATAAAGCCATGTTGAGACTCGGTAAAGCATGTGGTGAACATTATGACCTAATATTGGATGTATCAGTGACTCAGAAACCTTCGACAGTACGGATAGTATTGATATTGGCCTATAATTAACAACATTTTCGCGCCCACCTTTTTTATAAAGAGGTACGATTCTAGCTCGTTTCCACAGATCAGGGAAAGTTCCACAGTAAAACGATATGTTAATCTTTAGACAGACAGACAACGATATAGATTTATTACATTTAATAATAATTATAGGGGGTAGATCATCAGGACCAGCCCCCTTCTTTATATGAAGTCTTTTTAATTTTATGAATACTTTTTTTCTGGTGAAATTAACGGAACAGAGATAGTTATTAGTAACGGGAACAATACTGTTATTCGTAAAGAAGGAATCACTTTTATCGTAGGTAGTTGAAAAAAAGTCAGCAAATAAATTACACGCGCTTGGTTCATCTGTTGCTACTCTGTTTTGAAGAACCATTCTAGCGGTATAAGTGTTAGCTGACTTTTCAATATTTTTCAAATGTGTCTAAAAGTATTTAGGATTGTTGGCAATATTATTTTCTATAGATTCTATGTATTTATTGTAACATTCTTTCATTAAGTTATGACAATCAACTCTTAGAGATTCAAATTTTTATTTATGTAATGGATTGTAGTATATTTTTAACTTTAATCTATATTTATGCTTTTGTTTTAACAATGAAATCATTTTGTTGTTATATCAAACAGGATACTTATGACTTTTAGATCTCGTCTTAGGAACATATTTTTCAATGAGTGAATTTAATTTGTCGTAGCCTATTGTTAGCATAACATTGACATCGCTGCAGTTTTCAAAAAGTTCCAACCATGGAGTATTATCCAGATCCTCGCTTAAATGAAAATTAGCTTAACATTCAACAACATTTTCCCTTTACACTTGTTTTACCCTGAAACACTTTTTCTTTAAAGATTATTTGAAGAACGTAAAGAAATAGCTACAGAACAAAACTTAAATTCGCTACTTCAGTCTTATGTATTTAATAATTGTTTATAGTTTAATAAAATAATAAACAAAAAAATACACCTCTGTGGTTTTTGGAAGACTCTATTTAGTATTAATATTAATAGAAAAATCTGGCAAAAGAATGAGTTTTGTGAGGGCTCGCATTTCATAAGTTATTTTGTAATTATATATTTTTTTGATAACATACTTAGATTTGAAGTTGTATTACTATGTTAAAGCACAAATATATAGACATGATAGTTTTTCAGTAAAGGGTACTACAAAACTGCTCAGGTTATGGGATAGCGTTCGAACTCGTTTCGCTCGTCCTAATAACAGATAGGTCCGACATAAATACATGTTAATTTTTTTCTTATTAATCTAATCAAGCGCATGCCTATTCCTAAAAAAAAAAGTTATATAACTGACTTAACAACGACTTAAAAAAAACTACCGGTAAGACTCTACAAATCCTAGACAATACCAGGATATTTCTTACGTCTGTATAACAGTTTCAAGTTGAATTCTCATTCCATTATTTCAATATTCCAGACATTAAAATCTCTTCCATCTACAATTTTACCCTCGAATTGACTTAAAATGTCTCATTGGCAAACTCTGTGAAAATTGATATTACTTTCATGTCATATATTAAAACTTTCAGTGTGGGTGGGAGCTCCAGGGTATCATGACTTTATATTAAGGTTACATAATAATCTTTCATGTCTAAAATTGGTTAAGTTACAATTTCGTCATGAGTTTCTGAATACTGATATAGTTGAAGCTGTATTAAAGGAAGCCGTTGCCCACTCTTGTCAGTTAATAGATGATTATTACGTGAGTATACAATCGTGATTGCGATTTAAACTATCAGCCAAAGAGTAAAATATTGCTATACGAAAATGTGAACATTGAAAATAAGGTTGGTGAAGTTTGGTATCATAGGACGAGTTTCGAAAATAAACAACCATTATATAAATTAAATAATCCTCCAAAAGTCCATCTTATATCAGAATAGACATTTACCTTGTACTATATGTGAGGCTATTTAAATTATAAAGCGTGAGAACTTCTACAGAGCAGATTGAAGACTATTTATCATTTCGGAATTAATTTAAATATCTGAAAATCAATGTTCACTCTACGGCATTACTTCAAAAACAGTGTGTGACCATTTTGTAGGAATTAGAAAATCGGACATTTTTTAAAAAACCGGCGGACCCGGCCGACGCTGTCCTGCCCGAACGTTGGGTTAATCACTATTTACTATATTCTATTATCTTGTAATATTATTCCTGTTCCCGTTACCTTTCCCAATGTTTTCAAAAATTACCCATAGCAAACAGACCGTCTTTTTTAAGTATATGTACAAACCTTGTCCTGACAATAACGAACACAACACAAAAATAATTATGAATTTTGTTGCAGTGGTTTTGGAAACTCATTTTTAGTTATCATACAGATAACTTCGACCAAAGTCTCTATTTTAAATGACATTAATTTCTTTACATCGTCTTTAACGATATTTGCAACACACATTCTGTCAATGTTCTGTCAAACGTTTTAAATTGTCAAAAGCGTTTACACGTTACACTTAAAATAATTTAATATGATGGTTAAGGCTTCTTAAATTTTCTAATTTTTCGCGCAATTGCTTATTTTTTTCTCTCCAGACAATAACAGATACAACAAAAGAATAATTAACGAAATCGGTACAGCCGATCACGCGTGATGCCGTGACAAAGGGAAATAGGAGTTTTTTAGTGGTCGTGCAGATGTCCATGGGCGTCGGTAGGCACTTCGACGCCTGCTGCCTGCTCGTCTGCCCCCTTGTAACATAATAAAAAAAAAACATTTAAAAAAAAAATTACAAATTTCTAATATACTAGATTTATATTTTTTCAACTTTTAAAAACAATAATTAAAATGTGCAATCCGAATACAATAAGTCCAAGAAATTACCCACATTAATTCAAACCTTTGTTTCATTAACATAAAATTAGTCTTTTCCTTCACTTATTTCAACTTGCGCTCTAAGTCCTAAGTAATCATTTGAACAGTTTTATACAGCCGCTTTGCATAAGACTAGAGTGCACGTTTACACGATCGTGACTTAATTTATATCTTTGTACTTTAAGATAACCCTACATTCTATTTTATATTAGTGTTGTATATTAGCATGGATATTATCTGAAGACAGAAAATGTTTAGTGTCCAATGACCAAATTCAATTTTTATAGACCTTCTTATAAAGCCAATAAATTTTTAACTCTACGATTTCCACACAATTCCATTCGTCATTGTACAATTTCATAGATTTATTCATTGAGGTGAGAGATTTATTTTGATAAAATCAAGCCCTTCTTGTTTTAAATTTCTTTGAAGTTGGAACGCGCAGATTGTATTATATGAAATACGAAACGATTTATTGTAAGCGCGTCATGTTAGGGAAATTCTTGAGCGTTTCAAAAACAATCCGCTTATATTTTCCGCGACGCATCCCAATCGGCAATAATTCAACGGCTGGAAACGGAATAAACCGTTTTAAGTTCCGAGAAATTCTCCTAGTCTTTATTTACGTTCTTATATATTTGCCATTAGTCGAATATTTCCTTTGGGTTTTGTATTGAGATTAGCATTTGCTGGTTATTAATTGCGCAACAGTATCAAATCGCTTCCGAAAACAATTGAGAAAAGGCAGTGGTTATCAAGATATATGAATAATATTAAATAATTTAAATATGTAAGTTATGACTGAATTGTTTTAAAAATGCAGTAACTCGATAGTGCTTTGGTTTTGAAGCGATACGTGTTTTGATGTACAAAAATAATTTTGCAGTTCTTTACTTTAGTATTTGCAACTATTTAAAATCGAGTGTTTTCTTGTTTTATTTGCAGATTTATACAATATAATTTTTCCTAGTTCTCAAGAATTTCAGGAAATAAACGCCTGATTCTATTAATTATTTCCAGAATGAACGTGAATATACACGACTTATTCAAAATATATTTCAGAACAACCTAGTAAAGTAGAGATTAGTTTCATTTCTATTGAAATGTTTTTGCCTTGAAAGAGTGGAGAGATTAAGTAGGATAAACAAAGATTATTTCGAATTCCTACAATTACAAAGAGAGCTATAAACTATTCAATAAAAACAATCATCAAAGTGTGGTCACGGATAGCGTAGATATTGCGTAACATAAAAAATAACAACCATCTTGGAACTATTATCTCCTGTCCTTTAGATAAAAAAATATATATTACTTATTCTTATTTAAGCACTGATTGGAGACCAGCACGTTTTTTAAAGTTCCTATATTGTGAAATAATTATAATATCAAAAGCGAGAAAAAAAGCAAAATGTGTGTAAATAACTATACAAAAATAAGTTTAAGACTGATGGATAGAAGGTTTTGAAAAATGTTAGTTAGGTAAACGTAAAATAAACACTAAGGAAGTAAAAGGGGAATTATTGGAACCACATACAACCATTTTAATTTCATTTATAAGTTTGTGACACATTATATTCATTCAGATAGATAATGCACCGAGGAAAACCTAACAGGCTACGAACAATATCCATCATCTTTAGCAATTCTGATGTCCTTTGTTTAGTCGCCATCGTGCTCGTTGCTAAATCAGATTGTTACTTAGCAATTTATATATTTAATGATCATGTATAATCAATTTAATAAATTCTAAGCGTTTATTTACTACGTCACAAATGCCAGATTAATAAAATTGATAGAATCAGATTGTTACTTAGCAATTTATATATTTAATGATCATGTATAATCAATTTAATAAATTCTAAGCGTTTATTTATTACGTCACAATAGAACCGAAGCTGTACGAAATAATTTGATTGAGAAATATAGCTTTAATGTAAAAGATGATGGCATAACGCAATCTATTGGAAATTAATATAACTTATGTACGTATATGCTATGTAAGATGTATATATATTTTTGGATGGGTCCGGCGTAATCTTAAGTAGATTTAATGACTACAGATAAATCAGACCCAAAAATAATGTAAATGTATGTATTGGAAAAATTTTGTACGCTAAAAAGCTAAAAGAGTAGAAAATATATGTTCTCTTGTCGCCTTAAACCGTCTGGAGTATGACGCGTAAACTGATATCGGTCGAAAGCGTCGGCCATTCGAGAGACGTTCATTATTAAGAAAAATACCGTCACAGGTTTTTCTACTTAAATTACTAGAAGGCTTTTTGAATAGTTTTAATAAAAAATTCTAAGCCCATTTCAGAATAACGTTTGCGTCTTGAAATAATGAAGTTTTGTTTGTAAATCATAGATGAAAGAGTAGGAAATGTTTGTTTTTTTGTCGTCGCAAATCTTATGCATGACGCATGAATTGATATCGCTCGACCGACGCACCAAGTGTCTAGAAGCATTTATTCCTAAGAAAATGATAAAAAACTGGCTGTCATTCCTTTTTCTGTTTAAACTAGTGGAGGTCTATTTTTATATTAGAGTTAAAATGATAGACAATTTCGACTTCTTATAGTAAAGTTTGTATATTGACATAAAGATATATTGTTCGGAATTGCAGTCAATAGAGTTGTCATCTTTCCTCTTGCTGCCCAAAAACGTCGTGAACATGACGCATGAATTGACATCGGTCGACCGACGTGTCGCATGTCTATAGGCATTTAGTCCTAAGAAAATGACAAAAAATTGCTGATGGCTATCATTCTTTTTTGTGATTAAATTAGTTGAGTTAAAAACATAGACAATTCCAACAAAATCTTACAGTAAAGTTTGTATATTCAGATAAAGTGTTATTGTTTGGAAATCGGAGGTAATAGAGTAGAAAACATCTTTTCTCCAGACGCCCCAAATCATCGTGAGCATAACGCTCGACTTGAAATCGTTCGACCGACGCATCGCATGTTTAGAGGCATTTATTCCTCAGAAATTTATAAAAAACTAGCTGTCATTCTTTTTTCTGATTAAATTATTAGAGTTAAAAATATAGACAATTGCAACAACATCTTATAGTAAAGTCTGTATATTCAGATAAAAATATATTGTTTGGAAATTGGAGTTAATAGAGTAGAAAACATCTTTCCTCTTGTCGCCCCAAAACATCGTGAGCATGACGCATGAATTGACATCGGTCGACCGACGTCAGCCAGTCTAGAGACGTTTAGCACTGGGATTCAAGTTTACGATGTTTGACAGAACTTTTCAGTTATCTAGTTGTTTTTGATCAAATTTAGCGTAACGGGATATAAACTTAAATTTTAAATTTACTCGTTTTAAGAGCAAAGTTAAATTACTCTAATAAAACAAGTAGATGTTCTAAAATTTGGTTGCGCAAGTTAACAATATTCCGGTTTATACAAATTCTATTAATGGCAGATCTTTTGACTAATTTTTGAAGGTTTTCTAAGAACAAACCATAATAAATTATTTTTAAATAAAAATAAAACCGCCTTCAAAAACAAAAAGGCGAGGAACTAAAAAGCAAAAAATAAATAGTATCCTACTAAGCTTAAATTAAAAGCTTGTATTAGAAGTGGGTGCGACAATACCCCAACGGCGGTTGGGTTTGAACCGGATACCTTGTGGATTTCAGTCCATACCTTATACCGTTGAGCTATTGAGGCTCTTAAATGAATTTACACTTTTATACAAAAAAGTCAACAGCGTAACTTCAAAGACGGCAGTAATCCTCGCGTCTTATAAGATTTCATATGACTACAAACTGAATCAATGC
The DNA here is from genome assembly GCA_024363005.1 of Charaxes varanes. NCBI lineage: Eukaryota > Metazoa > Arthropoda > Insecta > Lepidoptera > Nymphalidae > Charaxes > Charaxes varanes. Next base: position 117,438 of record JANCMC010045373.1, read on the forward strand.
ATCCAAATCACCAAATAGTGTGTCTGATTTGGTTGCGGAAATCTTTTGAGTTGAGAGAGTTGAGTTGAGTTTGCATGTTGGTATTATTTGCTTCTCAGCTTTGTTCGTTCGTGTTGAACACGACGTTTAATTAACTTCGGTTTAGAGCTGCTACTTCGCACTCTACCAACTTTGAGAACGAGTGGCTTTAGCTGGAAAATCTGTGATTATGTCCGTGTTCAAACGTGCTTCTCTTGACCTAGTGCGGTTTGAGAAGAAAATCCCTTGCTGTGAAAGGCATTAATCTAGATATTCATTGTTTGATTAAAAACTATGACAAAAAAGGTTGTTAAAAACTGGTTTGTTTGTTTACCTTTTGTCTCAACACGAAATGAATGGGGTATAGAAAAATGGATCGGAAGTGTTTTTAAGCAAGTAAATAAATTTAATTTTTTTTAATTAATCAAGAATTAATAAGAAGAAGGAAATCTACATATGCACATATGTATATGTATAAATGAATAGGGCTTGGTCACGGCATCACGCGTGAACGGCTGGACCAATTTTAGTAACTCTTTTGTTTGTTACATGTTTTATTGCCAGGAGAAGATTCTCACCAAAGTTACAATTAGGAAAACTGCGCGGAAAATTTGAAAATTTAAGAATACTTAACGACCATTTTAATTTATTTCTAATGTTACTTTAGCGCTTGAGAACGGGAACTGAAAGGGACAGGAAACGGGAACAATATTACAGGACAATAGAATGTAGTAAGTAGTAAGTAGCCCAACGTTCGAGTAGGACGACGTCAGCCGTGTCCGCTAGTTTGCAAAAAAAAAATAAAAAATCGGTTGAAAATGGTGAAATATAGAATTGTACCATTTTCAACTTCTTAAAATAAATTCAGTAATAAATTCATAGAAAGTCATTTGTGAAAAACAATAAATAAGTCTTAATAATCTTTTATACCTACATCAAGAAAATTACAGCTATAAGAGGTCATCAAAGGCTTTCTTTCCTTCCTTTTTATTCTTTTTTCCTTCCTTTATTTAATGTATTACTTACTTAGGCTTAGACTTTTCTTCGGTATTATATTTTTATTTTAAGAGAGATTTAATTACTTTCTATTTAAGTTCTTATAAAGGATGTTTCTTTAATAATTAATTGTAATGTAAAAAAAATAGTCAAGATAAAATTTTGTATTCTATTTAGAAATAAAATTTACGTAGTTTTATAATAAAGAGTTTTATAATATTATACGAATTTTGAAATATTACTAATATGTTTAGGTATATATCTCTCAATACAAAAATTTCAACTTTATCGCCCATTTTACTTTATTTATTATTTTTAATATTAATCTATATCTATACCACCATCTCTTCAGCTTTATATTTATATATAAATGTATTTATACATTTATATATAAATATAAAGCTGAAGAGTTTGTTTGTTTGCTTGAACGCGCTAATCTCAGAAACTACTGGTCCGATTTGAAGGATTATTATAGTGTTATTTAGCCCATTTATCGAGGAAGCCTATATATAATCACGCTAAATTTTTTCACCAAATATTACGCGAACAAAGTCGCAGGTAAAAGCTAGTAATAAATACATATCTATAATAAATGCAAATTGTAGCAACTTTCAATAAATTTTAAAGTGATTAATGGGTTATTTAATTCATCTAAAAGATAAAGAAGACGAAGAGAGGGGAAAGCAATAAAAATTAAAACCTTTGCATGTGTTTATTGCTATATCCGCGTTACTCAAATAATTCTACTAACTCTTATTGCGATAACATGAAAAAAGGTTTTTCTAAAGACCACTATGACCAAAAGTATAATAATAGAAATATTCTGAATTAGAGGGATCCGCATATAAAGATATAAATAAAATTAAAAAATTGCCTAAAGTATTTGAAATGTGTAGGCTTTGAAATCCCATTTTGTGAAAGCTTATCCCTAACGCCTTGACACTTACCCAAATACATTGCTTAGCTGGCACCAATTGCACTAATTTTAGAAAATTTTCGATCTCTTTGTAACGAGTACGTAGGTACCACGATAAAAACGAATTATTGTGGTACACGTTACAAATAGGTCTTTGCTAAATCACGAAGACTTAAGTTTAAAATCTATCATTTTAACCAGCTATTGACGATATCAGAAAACTAAAGCATATAGAAAAAATATTTCAAACTAGCTGTACTAGCTGTGCCCGCGACTTGGTCCGCGTAAAATTAAATAAAAAAAATGAATTCAATTTTAACGTGATGACTAATGGGCTATCTAACACTGAAAGAATTTTTTATATCCGACCAGTAGTTCCTGAGATTAGCGAGTTTAAGCAAACAAACAAACAGAATTCATCATTATAATTTAGGATAGATTTGTATCATATTCTTGTATATCTCTACCACAAACAAATTAATACGAACCAATGCCAATACATTGCTTCGAACAGCGTTTCCTCCAGTTTTTATTCCCCCAACATAGAATTGAGGTTACTTACGCATTATTATATGTTTTTATATAATATAACACGTTATGTTAATCTTGAATCTTAAATCTTGTTTAACATTTATTACATTGTTTGCATTTACTCTCCCGTTATAAATTTATCTTGTTTTATGACGTGAACATTCTTTACCGGAATTGTAATTCCGATTTCCGTCATTTGTATTTAGTCTCGTTACGAATAAGACTTGTGTTGTATCTTTGAACAAACTTTAATCGTATTATGTTCTTAACACATGAATAGATTTGCAAGTCAAACAAACAAACAAACTCTTCAGCTTTATATATTAGTATAGATTAGTATGTATAGATATAAAGAATAAGTTAATTAATCCAGAACTGTGTCTTGTTTAAAAAAAACCTACAAGATAAGTGAAATCGCAACAAAAACTATATTCAAAAGTCTGATCGCGCGTGGTAATTTACAGTCGATTGCTCAAAATGTATTGCAAAGTGTTATGTGGTTCTAACCTCGAATAGGCGTACAAGAGGTCAAGGAAAAATATCTTTATATTCACCTTCGTTAAAGAACCCTACCAATGTTTTTTTTTACTACGATCAATTGATAAATAGTAATGTTAGGATATTTTTCTTTGTACCTAATACTTGCAGAAAAGTAAAATAAATCAGGAGTACGCGAAGCCTTTGAAAAGATGCAGACAATTGGCGATATAGACATACCTAGTTTTAATATCAGACCGAAAGAAGAAGAAAATTATACTTGTTTTTCTAATACGTATCTAAGCCTAAAAATTACAAATAAACAATAAAATAAAATAGTTTATTGTAATAACAAAATATTACACCCCATTTCAAGGTGGTAGGAGTCTTCTTTTAAAATAAGAAAGTTATGCTAGACGTTAATGATACATATAATTTAGAAGCATATTAACTCAAGAAAGGTAAAAACTTAAACAAACAGACGTAAATAATGTAATTAATTGGTGTAAAGATAATGAAATGTCCTTAAATTTGGAAAAATGCTTATTCATTAGATTTACTAGAAAAATTATTGAAGAAAATATCATTTGATTTGATTTAATTAAAGACCGCAAACTTGTTTTAAAGCACATTACTTAATAATAGACGTGAAAACAGCGTTATTTCCTAGAAAGGATGTCTATAAAATCTATGATTTTGACACATTTTTTTGTGTAAGTTGGATATAATATTGTCAGGCAGGTTACTTCAATTGACCGTGAAAGTTTGACGTCAGAAGTATATTAGGGCGGTGGGCGTGCCCATCGTGCCCAGTACCGTGGATCCGCGCCTGTCTTATAGACCTTGTTATTAAATCAAGTTAATGAAAAAAAAAATTAAAACATTGTAAAAATTTAACCTCACTTTTAATTAACTTAAATCTACCTAAATAAAACATCAATTCTTTATTAAGTTGATCGATGATACTTATCATTTAGAAAAAATACAGATATTCATATGGATTCTCCAATCCATTGAAAAAGAAAAATTAAAGAGAGAAATTGGATAGTAAAAGAAAGCAATAACGATAGTGAAAGGGTTGGATGAAAGGTACATCGTGAGAAGAAAATTCAAGTAATGTTGAATTTTGACCCATTGCTCATTTTTTCAATTTTTTTAAAAGGTATTTTCATGGTCGTTTTTATAGCTCATAATTGAAAAAAAAAATGAATAAATTACACACAATTTAAACAAAAATGATACATAAAGATCAATTTTAATATAATCCCTTGAAGAGTCACATGTATATTACATATATCTAATTGGCAATCGGACTGCATCAAAAAACATTCATAGACACAATTTCTAAGCCAGTGAAGCGATTTTGCGATCATCATCAAAAAAAAAAAAGGAAATACAGCATTTAAACTATTATTCAAGCCAATTATACAAAATGGCTGAATCGATAGATGCTACAAAATATGAGGTATATTTAACACTATCATTGTTACATCGCACGGGAATGGAACAAATTTATTTTCATTAATGTAACACAACTATTTGAACATTCATACTTTGGTATATTAAATCATAGAGCTATTTACAAACATATACTTTGAGCTTGAGAATTTACTAAAGAACCATTCAATTCTCACATTTGGGCAAGAGTTTATAATCTGTAAGTTCATTTGTTGTCTTGACCCATTAAAGATAGGTATCTTGTGATAAAAAAAGAATAAATTGCTTGTAAAAGAATGATGCTTTTCCTTTGAGAAAAGTCATTTCGAAGGCAGTTGCACATTACTTACTATAAAAATCATTTCAAATAATATCAATATTTTGTGACATTATTAAATAAAAAAAATATATATATATTAGTGAAAATTTAACGGGCTCCAAAACTTAAGTATCCTAAAATTAAAAAGGTTTAAGCTGTAACCGAACCTGAGAAGTTATTATTTTGATCTAAGTTGAATTTTGGGCTATTTTTATCATATCATACGTGATAACGCCGAACGATTGGACCGATCGTGCCGCTCTACCGTTAGTTCGTTTCACTAGCACGTTTGGCTAAGGCGGAACGTGACAGTGAGTCATGCTTTGTCGTACCTAGTAGGTGTTCATCGATTCATAATACGTCATCACCTCAAAAAATTCATCTTATGGTACGCAGAAAAACAAAACTTACCCATCTGCAATTTGTAGATCCTCAAATCACCTCTGATTTAGTGGATATTTGATACACAAAATTTATACAAACTAAGAAACACTGACATCAAACAGTTGTGTCACACAGAGTCACTCACTGTCACTTAAGCACAGTCAAAGTAAAATTAAAATCTGGATCACGCAACCCCACTGTCTTGGGTGTGACTTCTTTTCTTCTCGCCAAACTAGATGCAATACGCAAACAAATTAAAACTAAAACCTCTTATAACTAAAACAAAGTGGAACTAAAGAGAGTTCTAACGATCAAAACTTTTCAAGGCACTATCCATTGCTCGCTTTCTACTAAATTACATCTTTACCTGTAATGTATGACGGCAACCACAACCAAAAATCAATTGAAGGAGGAAATTGCTTTTCTCAGGATATGATCCTCATACAGTTATTTATAGTAGACTGGCATAATCAATGACTGATGAGTTCGTATAGTAGACTGGCATAATCAATGACTGATGAAATCGCTGTGAAAGCCTTATTCTGTAAAAACGAATTAAAAAAAGTTACTCATCTTTTAGGTTTCATTTCCCATTCTTTCCACTTAGCTTTTTGTTCTAAGCAATGAATCCAAATAAAAAAAATACGAAAAATCTTTCAAATATAGAAGCAAGTTACAAAAACAGCCAGTAAAATATTCACCCAGCTCTTTATCCAAAGTCATGTAAGAATCATATCATGCATGCATTATTTTTTTATCGAAAAACTTTTCATTAATGTACTTACTCGCCGCTCGCGTGTTCTGAGAATAATTGTTTTTACCACTGTTGAAGGGTTACTCGCTATATTTCTAACAGTATCAAGATTGTACGAATTTATTGTCAAAAATAATGTATTTTTGGGAACATTTAGCGTGTACGAATGGCACGCAATGTGGAACGTGGCCATATTAATTTCCTTGTGACGAAATTAATCCTTTTAAAAAATTTGCTGCAGAATAATAAGCATAAATAAGTGAAGCTATACGTTTAATGTTGTTATATTTATTTTACCTTGTTTTTCAGATCTTGTAACTTACTTCTATAAGTATCAACTAATAGAATGGTGGATACATCGCTATCAAATTCCTACAATGCACTGTTACTGTCGTTGCAGTTAAAGCGAGCGTAAAAAGCTTGATGCGTAATTAGAGGTAGCGCCACGCTTGGAGTCCTTTTGGTCTGCAGCCGAATTGTACTTACGCGTTCGGATACCAGAGACCCTAGCACGAACATTTCAAACCATTCCTGCAATTTTGATTCTAGGCCCACAGCCGACCCTTCTTAGTGGCATCGTCGGTTGCATTAGCATTGATTAAAAAGGTGACACGATAAAGACTTGTCTCCTGTGAGCCTAGCACGACCATTTTCATCCTAAATACAGTCAACTCTTCGACTTCGAACGGTTCGAAAAGTGCTAAAGCCTCAGTACCTCTTCCTCACATAAGACCGGTGTTGTTGTCGCGTTTCGTTCGGTTTGTGAGAGTTCCCGGTAGCCTAAACCCCTCTTTAAAGGTCGCCAACGCATTAACAAGCCTTCTGGTTGTGCTGATGGGCAGCGGTTCGCCTAAGTGACTACTTTACTTATAATATAAAAAAAACGCTACACAAATTTAAATAGTCCTAAGTCCAAATTGGAGAGACTTTATATCCTGACTAATATAAATCCAGTTTAAATTTCGTATTTCACGCAAAGAAGTTTATGGTAGATGCTAGTACAATAGTCTAAAATCCTTTGGGGATCGAATAAGAGACCACTTCATAGCTATAATCACTTAACAACCGAGGTTTAGTTATTTGACCCAAGGCTGTTGTTTACGCTCAAAGCAATCCGTGTACAACAAAATGTGTTCCCTATCGTCGTTAATCTCTTTTTTCTTTTATATTCACACAGTAATCCGAGACATGTGGCGTACCGGTAGATAAATAGGTCAAATATGTTTACAGGGTAAGTACACCCACAACGGCCATATCATTATATCTATTATTAGCTGAGACCGTGACTTTCGCGTAAAGCTACTTTTAAATAAAGTTCAATTTTAGCGAGATGATATATAGGCTATAGCCTTCCTCGATAAATGGGCTATCTAACACTGAATTTTTCAAATCGGACCAGTAGTTCCTGAGATTACCGCGTCCATGCAAACAAACAAACTCTTTAGGTTTATATATTAATACAGATTTAATTATTTTTTTCTTCCTCTTATAGAGGGTTTGTTCAAGAGATGAACATTTCATCCTCATCATATGTACCCGAAACCTATGACTATGACAATTAATGATTCCTTATTTTTAAAGCATTCTTGCTTTTTCAGAAGCTGAAAATGCAAGGATAATATTACAAACACCAATTTTTCATGTCAAAATGCCCCTTAAGTTTAATTAATTTTCTTATTATAATTTTCCATTATTATTAAAGGTCGTTTGCATTAAGTATATATTTGTAAATTTCTTTTTTCCTTATATATTTTTGATTTCTAAGCTTTTCTACTCGTTGTCCATAAAAGTCTTGTAGTTTTAATGACGATGGATTCTTGTAAAGGTTTCCACAAGTGTTAAAAAAGTAGGTCAAATTTAATGCATTATTGATAATTAATTTTTAATTTATTTTATTTAATAAACAATAATAACTACAGTAATTTTTACCTTTTTTATATATTCTATGCTTCATTTTACTAGCTTATTATGAACTTTTGTCGATAATTTTTAGGGACATATGGCAGTATGAAAAAAATTTATAATTTTGACATATTTTTTTTATCATGAACACAAGTTTATTTAATAAATTAACACCATAGTTATAAAGTAAGTTAATAACAGCGATTGGCTGTATATTAATTGGCAAGGGTTGCGAGACGAAAGTCTAGTAGAATATTTAAATAAGTTTCAAAGTCAGATGAAGTTCAAACCAAGCTCCAGTTAAGCCGGGATATTATTTCCATCATACCCTTTATTGTACAAAATAATTACTCAATAAGAAACTTCTCTTTGAGACTGTGCACTTGGTTAATTTAATCAACTTGTCTGTGAAAACCAGTGCGCAGTGGAGAATTTATAATACAGTTGCTGAAACAAAATATTCTTCTTCTTCCTAGAACTATCCCGGTGTAGTACCAGGGACCGCTTAGATTTCGGAGGATATAGCTGTGAGGCGGAATCCCCAGTATTTCTACAATCTCACGACTAATATCATTGCGTGATATTAATGGGAGCTAATTGTTTTACTTGCCTTCCGTAACATGGAGTCAAATATTTGAAAACTAGTGTTAGAATTGATCAGCCATCTACCACCCGACCACAGTAGAACCTATTTAACCTCGACTCAAACGGCTACAACTTCTTTTAAAATCATCTGAAATAAAATATTGTTTTCTACAAATCTGTATCAAAAAGTAGAGGCAAAGAAATTACTTGGCACAAATTGCGATATAAATTTATCTGTGTTCTTTGTCCACCCTCCTCCAACCAGCACTTCAAACAAGAGGTTTAATATTTTTATTTTATTTATTTTAGTCTGCTTTTACATACAATTCACAAACGATTATCTCTTAAAAGGAATGTAAAAATCGTTTGAAAGAAAACAGGACAGGCATGGTATATTAAAAGAGAAATATGAAAATTTCATTATTTTAAAATTTAATTTCTATAAAAAAACACAACATGACTAATGTATTCTTTGTATATATGTATTTAATTACTAAATTAAAATGATACAATATTTTACAATTCTATTTATTTATTTTTTTAACTAAATCAAGTTAAAAATAAATATTGTGTAATTATAAATATATTAGTAATTCTTGTAGCGTTTCTTACGTATAATTTCAATGTATATAACGCAGCATAATCTATGTATGATATTATGGTTTTTTTCAACGAAAATTACTAAATAATTGCAAAGTAATTTGAATATTAGCAATATTTACAAAGTAAGAACTTACGCAGTATCATATAAAGAATTTTTTTTTAAATAAATATAACTAATGTACTTGGAATTAGCCATATTCAATAACTTCTTAGCCAATAAAGAAATAAATATTTTTGTTAAAATTACTTCTTTATTTCCGTCTTCATAAAGATTCTAAGTATACCTTTTTTTTTTTAAAGAATTTGCCATCTTGTGCGCAAATGGTACAAGCGTTACTTTGCGGAAATCCATGACATGCATGAGAAACTAAACAAGTGTAAAACGCTTAAAGAAATAAAATAAGTACATTAAATACCCTAGTTCCTAAACCAGTACCTTTCTTCGATTAAACATAAACAAAATATACAGAAAGTTTTAAATAATTTTTGCCGCATAGTACGGCCAACAACTACCTGTCTTACCCTTCCCATTATTTCAAAGGTCAAAGCTCTAAGATGTTTGTATCTAACCAGCTTGTTATTATTTGATGTTTTCATCGTCATGTTACACCAACATCAGTTAACTGGGAAGCATATTCTGTTATAGGAAAAATTACTTCCATGTTAGTCATAGGTGAACTGTCAGGCTAACGGCTGAGCAGGCAAAATTTTAAATGAATTTGCTAATATTGGTGATACATGAATACAATATACACGATGTATAGGCAATGAACTACCTTTCTTTGCCTATACATCGTGTATAGGTAAGGAAAGGTAGTTGTTTCTAAGTCGGTGGTCTGGGTAATAACTAATTAAGCACCTTGTGTTCAGTATTAATATCACTTACATGCACATAGTGGCGAGCTATAATTACAGAAACGTCATTTACAATGTATTTGCGTATATCATACACCCTTACTTAGATTACATACTCGTAACATGGTAATAATACTTTATTTTTACAAGTATCTTATACTCTTATGAGATTACAAGTAAAACTGTATCTATCTGTCAGCTTTAGAGAGTTGTTAGGCCAACATTAGAAAGTGTGTGTGTGTGTGTGGAAGTGCATGTGCGTGTGCGCGCGCGTGTCTGTGTGTGTGTGTGTAAGATTCTAAGGCCAAAACTGGACTTTAAGCTGAAAATTAAATAAAACGTATTCTAATCCAAAAAGGATCAATATGATCTTAACTTTCTATATATATCAATCAACTGTACAAGCCTTTGTCACCCTGATCCTCCTAAACCGCTGGACGGACTTAGACGAAATTTTGTGTATATTCGAAGGGGATCTAGACGGTTTTAATATACAATTGGATTCAGTAGGTCTACCTACCATAAATTAGATATGTTTCTCGCTATAACTCTAGTGCTATTATAAAAACAAGTAGGTACATTGAAAATATATTGAAAATAGCTTAGCACGTTACAGCTTAATACTTAGGTCATCCAAATGGAATAAAAAACGACCATAAAAATCGTTTCCCTGCATCGTACTAACACAATCAAAAAGGCGTTGAGCGAGTTTTATTCGAAACAAGATTTATGTGCTATTTGAGCTTTGAAAGGAAAAAGCACCTCGCAAAATAGAAAACAGATGAAATTTATGACTTTAAAATTTGGATAGCTCCACCAAAAAATAGCAGAAAAGGAATTGTTTCGTGATAGTTTTTGTGTTTGCTTTGTATTCTCTTCGCGAGTTGGCACGAAATAAATTTAGTTATTTGAAATAGAGCCATTTTAATGTTAGCCTGATTAATAGCGAATTTGTGCTTTGAAATTTAAGCGGTATTTTGCTAGATTAATTAAAGATAAGAACTATAGTGAACTTAATGAAAAGAAGAACTACATAAAAATCATATTCTTTTAAACATAAACACCAAAACTACTGAGTTTATTTTTATGAAATTTATTTGTTATTTGACATTTAATCCAACTTAAAAGACACTATTCAGGTTAACTCAAGAATAGTCTAGATGTTTAAGAGCCCTACCTCACCGAGACGCCATGGCGACGTCGCCGACTACGTAACCATGGATACCTGCGGTTGCCAATGAAGTAGCCAGTAGTAGCCGTGGCTACGCTTTTAATCTGACGAAGTCGCCAAATCGTTCCCAAGTGAGTTACCAGTTGTAAATTTTAATATGAGTTGTTTAGATACGTAGCTGATGACGTCGCCATAGCTTGTCGGTGAAGTAGGGCTCTTAGTCCTTTTCGTCGAGGGAATAGACATTTCTTTTTATCTACCCCATAGCTGATCAGATCCACTAAGGATGCGCGACCCCGGACTACCCTCGCTGCGTTTGTCACTACACCTACACCGTCCGAGATCGTAGTATTCATAGTATCCTTTTTCTCCTTTCCATTTACCTTGTTATCATTTTACTCCATCTCTTCCTTTACTCTTATCTATTAATCTAATTAGAGGTAGCGCCACGCTTGAAGTCCTTTTGGTCTACAGCCGAATTGGGCCGACACGACCGTTACCACTATCTCTTTCCTACATAAGATCGGCGTCAAGTGGCGGCAATGAGGTCACATCAAGTGATGGTATTTTTGTCGCGTTTCATACGGTTTGCGAGATTACCCGTTGGCCTACAACCCTCTTTAATGGTCGGCAACGTTGTTGAGATCGTGAGGGTTCTGAGGATGAACTCAGATGGCAATCGGTCTTCTTAACTCGCCCCACAACCACATCCTCTACAATCTAAGCAGACCCGGATAATCCTAGCGTTATCCCGTATTTTAACCGGGATAACGCTAGGAAGAAGAGATTGATAGAGACAATGATCAACAATGTTCATCAACGATGAACCGGCTTCTTCCAAGTATCACAACATCTTTACCAAAGCCGAATTGAGGACTGAACCTCAAAATATCTGTAAGTCTTACTTAAATCACAATTTAGCAAAACCAAACTACAGAAGAGTAACGTTAATTTTTAAAACTTCGATGATTTTTTTATAGCCAAAAATTTTTACGTCCAAACCGACAACCGCGCTATTTATATTTCTCGTCTTTCAAAGCTTGTTACAGATATTTTCATCCGAAGCGAAACAACCCTTTTCCATTAACGGGAGGATTAAAAGATTAGCTTGACACGTTTTTGCATTAAAATCTAACCAAAACGTGCGCAGAATTTTATTATTATGCAATACAAAACTTTGATATATTATTTTAGTTTAAATATGTATATATAAACATAAAAAAGTTTCAATTAACATTAAATGACCATAAATACCTGTAAACCTAATGTAACGAGCCTCAATATAACGAAATTCTCTATTTAACGTTTTTTTTTTTTCAAAATCCCCTAGAACTGTCCGTAAGAGCACATACAAAATATGCCTTTTCATTACGAATATATTTATCACATACTTTTAAACGAATGCAGAATATAGATAGAAAACATAAACATTAATCTACCTCTATTTTAAGAATTTTCCAACCTATTATGAACTACGGTTCGTTTTTTTTTATTTATTTACAAAAGGTTTACTAACAGTTGTTACAATACATGATACATGAATAATGTTAAGATACATAAAAGGGGTATTAATTAGATGTACAAGTAAATTAAGGTAAACACCACATTCAAAATTATTTAACAAAAGCCTATTTTGTTAGTGACATTATACTATTGGACTACCCTATTTAAGCATGTTTATGAATTTTACTAGTTAGTTAACATTTAGAATGGCTATTATATTTTTATGGCAGTTTAAAGAAAACATTATTACAGTATACCTTATTAAAACGAATCGTAGTCCAATCTCACCTGTATACACTAAACCTCATTGTAACAAATTCCGCGATATAACGAATATTTTTTAAGTTCCTTGAGTTTCGTTATATCGAGGTTGGACTGTATGAATAATTTTTTTACTTCGTTGTCAAGCAATGTAGATAAATTCCTTGCAGATGCAAGCGGTTAAAAATTCCAAAAATTGTGAATACGTACATAAGTGACGATTTGAAATATTGAAGAAAAAGCATTTTAACAAAGGCAATCAATCTTAATGCTTAAAAGTGAAAAAAGAAACGACGCCACGATGAACTAAGTTGATTTGGTTTAATTGAACGAAGGACAAAATTTAGAGAGACAGATTAAAGAGACCCTTTTTAGTCAACCATTGCAAATGAAATTCTAATTTAATAAGAGAATATTTTATCAAGTTTGACAGGATTTTTACATGAAATGGAGTATCTTTTCACACTTCACAAAAACTGTTATATACGTGTACAGGTTTTTAACTGGTTCATTGATATTATGGAGAATAGAGTAAGGAGTAACATGAAGGTAGCATTGAATTGACCAATAACCTTTAAAATTTACCATGATGCTGATGTGGCGCCTCCTTATTTCCTTAATTCGAGGGACATTTTTAATATACAGAGATGTTAGACTTTTATATAATATGCATGACTATATGACACATGGACGTCTGTTCCTAAGGTAGACAACTTAATGTCTGTATTATAGGTAACAGCCGCCTTAATGGAAAAAATGAGAATTATCTTGGTAGGACCACGTGGAGGGCTTGTTTTCTACAAAGTACAATACGACTTAGGGACCTCCAAGAGAAGGGCATACTCATTTCTCGAAGGCCAGCAACGTTTTTTTTGGGAGTGCTGTTTCCATGGGTGACAATAATTACTCAAGGAAATCGCATGACCATTTGAAGGCGTCTTGTAAAACAAAAGCACACTTAACTTAGAAACATCTACACCTATAAAATGAATGGCGGCCGGATCAACGCACTTCCAAAAACGCTGATTGTAGAGACCTGAAACTTGGAAGATATATTCTATGGATGACATAGGCATCAGATAAGAAAGGAATCTCCGAAATTCTGCAAAATGGGGTGAAAAGTGGGGGCAAAAATTGGTTCGGGACAACGTGATTTCTTGGTCCAATAAATCTATATAACTCTACTTCCTAGCGTTGTCCCGGTTAAGTACCAGGGTCCGCTTAGATTGCAGAGGATTTGGCTGTATAACATTATATTATTGAAAGCTAAACGCTATACTAAAAATGATCGAATTTTTCCACAATCTGATTGATAATATAGGAGCCAAAGGAAATACTCTCTAAAATCATAAGACAAATTGAAAATTATCGCTCTCATCTCATTCCACACGTCCTAACATTTTTTCTTTTAGGGGTCATGATTCAAGTCAGTAGTTAGAAGTTAGCTCACCGATATATACCAAACTTTCGGACGCTGTAAGAATATTAAGGAATCATGCGAACGTGTTGATATAATAGAGGTAAGTTTGGCTGTTTGCCGGGCCGTTACAGTCGAGATTAACGCCATAAATTATACGAGTAAGGTTAATTTAACTTACCTATTGTTGCAACTTAGATACATTTTATGATGCTTTATAAACAGACACTAGTGTTAGGAGAAACAAAGATAAAATGACCTGCGGACCCGGCAGATGATGACCTGACCGAACGTTGGGTTACTTACTATTTACTACACTCTATTATCCGTCCCGTTCCCGTTCGGTTCCCGTTCCCGTTCCCGATACCATTCCCGTTCCAGTTCCCATTCCTGTTCTCAATATTTAGGAAAATTACCCGTTACGAACAGACCGACATTTTTAAGAATACAAACCTTGTCCACTAAACGCCATAAGGTTACATTAGAAATAATTTAATATAGTGATTAAGAATTCTTAAATTTTCTAATTTTCCGCGCAATTTTCTTAATTTTTTTCTTTCATAATAACTTTCTCCTGACTATAACAAACACAAACAAAAAAGAATTAGCGAAATCGGTTCAGCCATTCACGCGTGACGTCACCACCAAGGGAAGTAGAGACCAGATAGTGGAGATAATTCATTGATATAATCAAACGTTACGTTGCAAAATATCCAGGACAAGCATGAAAAACTGAATTACTGTCACCAACTTTTCAATTTTAAAATTAGTTATTTTTTACATATAAATTAAAAAAGAATATTTGAAACTATCTTTCTAATAAATGTCATCATAAATTGGAATTTCCTTTCTATTTAACTTTTCCGATTGGCAATTTGAATTGCAATGTTGAATATTAAGGGTTTTTCCTCTGTACCGTATTGAATGTAAAAAGGAAGTACTAATTACGATTTTCACAGTGCGGAAGAACGACTGACAAAGTTGACCTCTTTCAAAGCAATTAGTGAAGGCAAACAGTCCCCATCTTTCGACACTGTTTCACGACTTCATAACTATCTTTGAACCACCCGAGTTCGTAAATGAAGGCCGTATCTAATGCCGGAGCCAGACAAAGCTTCATTTGAATGATCATGTAGTGTGGCCGGGGACTTTGTGTAGCTGCGCAAAGTTTTGTAGTACTTTGTAGTATTCAAGGACAAATTACACATAGATGTAAACAATCTATATCCGTACTAATATATAAAACTGAAGAGTTTGTTTGTTTGAATGCACTAATCTCAAGAACTACTGGTCCTATTTGAAAAATTGTACGTTTGAAATATAATAGCTATTATACGTTTTAAGTTATACTAAATTACAGATAGACAAAGTTTCATCAAAATCGGTTCAGTTGTTACAGAGTTTATTACGAACATAATCGTACGACGTAACACGAGATTTTTTCGTATATAAACTAGCCGTTACTCGCGAACTCGTTCGCATAAAATTAAACTCGCAAGTCTACAAACAATAAACTATCTCCTAGCCAAACATCATTGTACGTCCCGGGATTTTTGAAATTTCGTGATAGGTGACGTTTCGCTTTTATGTTTTGAGATACTATTCAAGATTTTTTTGGATATAGATTAGCCTTTTGCCGCGACATCATCCGCGTAAAGTTAAACGTGCATCTCCATATTTGCACATTTCGAATATTCCGATCTTAGCGAATGTCTACTAACTATAAACATCCTGTCGAATTTTGTCTTTATACGTCACGCGGTTTTCGAGATTTTGTGTTAGGTGGCCATTGTGTATAAATAGAGTACACGCTCGTGTTCCTAAGGCATTGGTGGATGCTTACCATATATGCTTCTTCTTCCTAGCGTTATCCTAGTCTAGTACTAGGGTCCGCTTAAGTTGCAGAGGATGTGGCTGAAGGGCGAGTTCATATGACCAATTGCCGTCTGACGTTATCGGAATCCCCACGATCTCTACAACCTCACGACTAATATCATAAAGTGACAGTAATTGGGTTCCAATATTTGACGTGCCTTCCGAAATACGAAGGAGGTCGGATATCAAATATATACCAGTGTTAGAATGGCCCACCAATCTATGACCCGGTCGCAACAAGGGCTACCTGACCTAGCGATCAACTCGAATGCCGACCACTGGTTAGACCACGACGATGCTTATCATATATACCGTATGCTTATTTGTTAGCTTAATCGGAAATTGAACTGAAGACTGCCTACTTTGAAAGCCGTATTAATTTACCATTGTTCTCACTCAAATTTCCTCTTATTTTCAGGTGTCAAATTGGTTCAAAAATAGACGACAAAGGGACAGACAAGCAGAACATAAAGACAGGTAAGTTTTTTTTATTATTTCTTGTTATTCGCGACTTGATTCGCGTAAAATTAGGTGAAAAATATTAGCTTGGTGAGATATATCCAAAAAAAGGCTTCCTCGATAAATGGGCTATCTAACACTGAAAAGATTTTTCATATCGGACCAGAACTTCCTGAGATGAACGCGTTCAAGCAAACAAACAAACTCTTCAGCTTTATATACATATATTAGCATAAAGCCGAAAATGAACGTGACATTGGCGAAATAAATTGTGCGTATGCACAAAAGCAAGCCAACAATCAAAAGAAGAAGAAGAAAGCTTTAAATATATAATAAGATATAAGATATTCTACAAATAAAAAAAATATTGCAAATAAGATATTAACTTCTAGATTTTATATAAGTTACCTGCATATTATATGGGAAAATAACCATCTGTCTCCATTCGGAAGTAAGTCTAATTGAAATTGAATACCATATCTTTATGCCCTATTGGAAATTATATTCGTACAAAGTATTAAACACAAAATTATAGATGATTCAGTCTTAAAATGCAACGCTTATACAATAATTAATTGCAAAGCTTGCTTGTGTGTGCAGCTATTGTAAACTCAAACTCGAACGCGCACTTCAAGCCAATTGTATTGACGAGCTTGCGTGTTTGCGTCTATGCGCTATTTTGCATGTGGAGGTGAATACTTTGGAGGGGCGTGCATTTTTAGACTGTACATACTCTACCCATACCCATAATAGTTTTGATTCCTCTTCTTGTAGATTAGATGCAAATTTAGTCCACTCATCCCCTTTTAACACGTAACCTGCAATTTCTTCTTCCTAGCGTTATCCCAGTCTAGTACGAGGGTTTACTTAGATTGCAGATTTGGCTGTTCGGCGAGTTAAGTTGACCGACTGCGGTATGAAGTCATCCCCGGAATCCCCACACTCTCTACAATCTCACGTCTAATATTACTCGATGACTTGTGCCGTCTGAAACACGGAGGAGGTCTGATATTCGAAAATCAGTTTTAGAATTGTTCATCCATCTATCTCCAGGCTGCAGTTCTAAATACTTAACCCTACGAGCAACTCAAATACTGGCCTCTGATTAAGTCTTTTCGAAATAAGCAACAGTTTAATAAAATATATATATGTGTATTTAAATTACTTAACATTAAAGGATGTCGAATAAACATTTCGGTCGAAGCAATGTCGACTGGACCATCAGTAAAAGTGGCCAGCGGCGCCCCTGCCTAGTTTTTAAGTTAGCTAGTAGGTTGGTACGAGTAACACGCCGGAGGCTGAGTATCCAATCAGGTGGTAAATAAACAACCAGACTTAAGCCAAATTGGAAAAGTTCGTTTCCGAAACTGGTTGACTTTTCTGTGGACATTGCGAGCAAATAAAAAAACATGTAACCACACAGAAATAGTAGGCAAAATATTTTTTTGTGAAACAAGGGGTAAACGGGCAAGTGATTTACCTAATTGACTACTAACGCCCTTGGACAACTGCAACGCCGGAGGGCTCGCAGGTTCCTTGCCGGCCGTTGAGGAATTATAGTGCTCCTTTCTTGAAGGTACCAAGTCGTGTCGGTTCGGAAATACTGAAGCTGGTAACTGATTCTACCGAGAAATTGCGCGAGATAAGAAGTTTCTAGAGAATCGGACAGTTGTAGACAAAAGATTTGTGCAAAAGAATTTTTATGAAAATCTAGAGATTTAATCATAATATTATATTGTTACTTGTTCTGACCATGGCAGAACTAGCTAGACATGTTGACAATTGATAACTTTTATATTACTTTGCCCTCATTCGCAAGAGAGTTAAAAAAGCGTTGCGTTAAATCTCGGCATTGCTGTTTTTTCAGCTTCGTCGATATGAAAGTATAGCGTATATGTATAGCGTTGAAAATAGAACATTACTCGATAAAAAGCGCTATTATATGAGCACAAACTTGGGAGTTCAAATAGAACGTATGGATTCCCAAGACTATGTTCACACCGCAGCGCTTTTTTATCGAGCAATCTTATTATGCATTGTCTGCTTTTTATTATAATTTTTACTCCTCAACGGATAAATTTAAAGTTGTAAGTTTACATGAATTACTTGTCTCGCCCTCTTTGAGACTCGCATCTAAAGAAAACTACCCATAAAATTAGCAAGTAAACTTTTTACTACAAGCGATTGTCTAACTGATCAGAACATTAATCACTAACTCGTTTGTTGGCGTGGACTTTCCTGAAGCTAGCAGTATTTCTTTGAGTTTGAAAATTCACACGATTCTCTTGTTCGTTCAATAAGTAAAAGAGGGTAAAAATTTTTGATGACAATGTTTCATGACCTTCCTACTAACATGAACCGTTTAAAATTTTTAAATAAATCTTCCGAAGGTTTTTGAGAAAAAAATATTTTATTCTTATTATTTTATTTAGAGCCTATTTTTTCCATAGCAGAGCAAAGACCTCCCTACCCTCTTTTTATAAGGTTCTATCTAAAGCTATGCGTTGCCAATCTCTATTATAACGATCCAAGACATTTTTTTTTTTTTTATGTTACAAGGGAGCAGACGAGCAGGCAGCAGGCACCGAAGTGCCTACCGACGCCCATGGACAGTTGTAAAGATCGTGGGGGTTCCGAGGATGACGTCAGATGGCAATCCGTCATCTTAACTCGCCCCACAGGCATATCCTCTGCAATCTAAGCGGACGTTGGTAATAGAGCAAGATAACGCTAGGAAAAAGAAGAAGAATTTATGGTTCCACATAAAAATTCGAATTCAAAATGATGCAAAATTTTACGAGAACGAATTGGGGTAAAAGTTTAAAATATTTTTTATTATTTGTTTAATAAAATAAAAAAATTGTCCACAGTACCAACTGCTCATGTCGCTGGTGTGGTGGGGAAGAAGGCAGCACTGCCTTGTGATACTCAGCCCCTGTCGGCAGAAGACCGAGTTGCCATGGTGCTATGGTTCAAAGAAGCCGATTGGGAGCCATTATACAGGTAAAAGGGTCTTGCTGTATTTTGATATGACCAAAAATTTTACAAAAATAAAAATAGCGCTGCTAAAATTGTATTCACAAAGATATACATGAGTCTTTTAGAGATCACCCTCAGTTAATCTAAAGTCTAAAGTGTGAGTAAAAACAAGTTCTTCCTCCAGGTTCCGCCATTGATGTTTATCCCGAGCAAGAAACGTTGAATTATTTTCCAACCTTTTTAGTTCATTGCACCATCGCAATTTTTATTTATAAGTTATGTATCTTTTTTCCATAGAATTCTTTTTAATTAAACAACAATAGCTCTTACTAACCTCAGATTTATTCAAGCTCTGATGTTAGAGAATATTCTAGCTCCTATGCCGGAGCCAGGCATAGCTCAGTGATTGTACATTTTTGTCCTTGAAGACTACAAAGTTCAACAAAACTGCGAAACTGCACAAAGTGCAATGTATGATCATTGAAATGATCATTGAAATGAAGCTATGTCTGGCTCCGACATTAGTAGCCTATTTTTTTCTAGCTACGACGTAAGAGGTCGCATGCTCAGTCAGCCGAAGCTCTGGTCTTCTCCCACCGGCTTCGGGACCAGAGCCTTCTTCAGAGCCACTGCCGCACCAGCTACCCTGCTCATAGACAACGTCAGTACAGCCGATACTGGGGTGTACCGCTGCCGAGTGGACTTCAAGAATTCCCCCACCAGAAACCTGAGGATCAACTTCACAGTTATCAGTAAGATAATTTGGTCTTTTAAAAGTAGTATCGTTTAGTGCAGTTCAGTTAGTAATTTTAAGTTTGCGTAAGCGTTGATGTAGTTTGTATGTAACTTTAACAATTCCTTGATTACATCACCTATCTGTATCTATATTGCAGAAATCTGAAAACGCAACTTACAATGCTTTAGAAACACATACAACGTATATTCGACCAATAAGTTGGTTTGCCACGTCAAGGTTGAATGTCGTTTTCGCGTCAATTAGCTATAAGACTCAATTTTGCTTGTTATTCATTACGTTAATTTGAAACAACAACCCTTAGCAAAATTTTCTTTAACTAAGAGCTGTCATCTAAAACGGTAAAGCACTTTCTTGGTTACTATACAATGTTTTAGCCGCTCGTGTTAAAAGAGGCGCGAAATGATTCATACGCTCTTTGTATCCGCAATGCGATTTATCATAAATATCCACCTATTTTTTTAATACTAAGGGGCAAATGAGGTAAGGAAATGGCGGGACGATCTCGGAAGTGGCCAAGGATATACGGAGAGAATTATTAGAGACCTTTGCTCAGCAGTGGGACACATACGGCTGATAAACAATAAATAATTAAGTGACAAATAAACAAACCGTTCGTCCAAGTGACTATGGCGCTGATTTGCACTACCACGTGTATTCACTGCTTGGAGTTGGGTCGCTCCAGCTTTGTACTTGATAGTTAACATGCAAAAATGTGAAAAACTAATTTCTGTAAGAACTATTTTTAAAAGACAACTGGTCCGAAGACAAAAATTCTTTAAGTGTTTTATAGCCTATTTACCGAGGAAGGCTATAGTCTATATATCATCACGCTAAAATTTAATCTGTTTTTATTACCTAATTTTACGCAGATGAAGTTGTGGGCACAGCTAGTATATTATATACACTAGGCAAGGACGTTTGAGAGGTTAAATCGAATGAGGTAGTTAAAAAAAATTGCCCGTCTATATATAATACTATAGAGTGCGTTTCAAAAATAAATCATATAGTATTAAACAGCGATTTGTGTATAATTTATTTCTTGTTAAGGTACACCCACATATTATGTATTATTAATATTTTTTCATGCAATTAATTAATATATTAAGTATTCTATGTTTACCGTCAAAACAATATTCTTTTCTTTCAACTGCACGCGTAACGTGGAAAGAATATTCTTTTCTTATATCTACGCAGTAATCTTATCATTAATCACTATAAAACCGATCACAAAAGACGCATTTTCTGCTTAGAACCCAAAACAGTGAGGAAATGTTGTACAAAATCTCATTGTTGCACTGATTTTCAATAATGCGCCGATTTCTTTTTTGTTGTAAATTTACCACACGGGCATAATGTCATGCCATTATGATTCATATAACATGAAATATTCATGAAACATTCATTGCCTTGAAAATAAAAACTGACTCAATAAAACCGAAAACAAAATTCAAATGGCGCATTTTCTATACAATTGTAAAACTATGATAAATCATATTTCGCAGGAAAGGTTTCAAAAATGGAAAGAGACAGCGATGTTCTGGAAAGAAAAGTAGATCTTGCTAAAGTAAGTAATTAAAACACTCGTGTTAATTTAGTAACCAACATAGCATTCGTGCATTAATAACTCACTTTGCGCCCGTTCCAACAATCTACTATTTATAAAATGCATGTGACTGTATATAAGCAGTACCTGTGATATATATAAATAAAAAAAAACAAATTTTCTATCTCTTCATTTGTCTGGCTATCTGTAATTCTGACAGCTGATATAGATTTGATTTTTATTATATAGACAATAATAAATGCATTTTATGTAAAGGTAACGAGGTTAAAATGTATTATTAGATTTTACACGTGGCGATACATATTTTATGCCTTCGGTACTATGACCTGTTTCAATTATATGTCAAATAATTCATTCAAGTTTAAGTTAGTTCTGTAAAATGTGATTATTTTCAAATACATCGAATACAGTGTGTGGAGACCCTAACAGCGCCCTACTTTTTTACGGAGGACAATAATAAATCATTTCGTATTAAGAATAAAAACAGGATTCCACGCAATGTCGTGCGAGATTTATATCATTGTCTGAAGTAATGCGTGTCGTTCAACGGTCGGAAATGCATATTGTAATACCGTACGCGTGAATCGGGGGACATTTAAATGAGCTAACTAGAGTGACGCAGTTGGGAATCACGTCTCTTGGTGACCTTGTCGTTTTTACACGTTTTGTTCGTAAACTTTCATAAGAATAGAGCATTTATTAATCTACATATATAAAGAAAATTGTAGTGTGTGTTTGGAGCGCCGAAATTTTAAGTGTAGCTTTAAGAGCGCGCTCTTTATAGTGTATTTTTATATATTAGGCTGTCTTCTACAAATGTATTTTTTTTTTAAATATTATTTCATGCATCCTTGCGCACCACCCACTACTTTACCACTACGTATATTTCCTTGTCCTAAAGGTTGCGTGGAAGAAATCGTTCTTCAGCGAAAATACCGCCTTTTGTATTACTTTTCTTGCTATATGTTGTTATGTGTTAATTTCTTTTTTGGTGTACAATAAAGCGTATAAATAAAAAACTAATGTGAGCGAAGTCTTAGGGAGATGCTTGTCAATTACAGTATTCAGTTAAAAAATTGTACATTTCAAGAAAAGTCGACAAAAATTTCACCACTGGAGAGTCTAGAATCATGTCCTGAACCCACGCGATACGTATCCGATACGATGTATTTTAAACCTGTAAATACTCACGCTAAAATTTGTCACCTAATTTTACTCAGAAGAAGTCGCGGGTGAAGAACTAGTGGCTCATATAAAAAATTTAAATAAGGCTTGGCCCTTAAAGAAGCCTATCAGCTATTTCTAAGATTTGCGTAATGCGCCTTACCATTGTAAAGCTGTGTCCTGGAACACGGAGCAAAAATAAAATATGTAGTACACATATTACATATCTACAATAGCCTTTCTTGAGCATCAATTTTAAAGAAGGCAATGCCAATTTTCTTCTCTCTCCAAATTCGTGAAAGTAGTTGCAGATAATTTTTATTTTGATCTTATGCCGGAGCCAGACATAGCTTCATTTGAATGATTATTTCAATGGTCATGTAGTGTGGCCGGGGACTTTGTGCAATTGCCCAAAGTTAGGTAGTACTTTGTAGTCTTTGAGGACAAAAATGTACAAACACATTGAGCTACATGTGTCTGGCTCCGGCATTATAGAGTAGTGGAGATGGTTTGTGCTGTACAGGTTTAGAAATTTAGATTGATCGCTTTTTAATTTTCTATAGCAGAAGACCTAATAGACACCAGTATCCAGGACAGTCGTAATGAAACAAACAACAGAGTGCGGCGGTACCAGGATCTATCTAGACCGAAGACTCTCAGCCCCGACGATATCAGAGAAGTTAGAGGTAGCCTATTTTAATTCATATAAATAACAACATCAAAAGTATCCCTCACTACTATGGATGTTACGGAAGAGGTATATCGGAACCAGAATTGGAATAGAAACCAAAAGTAATTCTTTCTAACAGTAAAATATTCGGTGTTTAACCCATTAAAAATAAAATTAATCCAATTTAAAATCTTATACAGTCAAGTAAATTAAATGGAGTGACTCAAAAGAAGCAAGTTATATTTAATAAACAAAAGCACTTCAGCTTTTTCTCTGTCCAATCTATTTCTTAAAGGCCAACTTCGATCAGCCATCGACCTCTGATATAAAATTTATCGGAACCGAATGTGTAATATCTATCGGAAGTTCCGAACTTTTGGAATCGGAATGGTAACTTCGTAGCATCCCTACTTACTCACAACTATAGGAAAGCTGTCAAACTGTAGAGTATTGTGAGAGTTACGTACTGTTCTTATCCGTCGTTCCCCTTTTAAAGGAAATATTCTACTTTTCATATCTTAAATATTGAAGGAATGAATTTTAAAATATTTAGATTACAAGTTTCGGCATATAAGCTGGTCCTGCGCATAATATTACAGTTTATTTGACACCCATTCAAAATCTCGCCCCGAGTTACTTTTCTTTGACCAATTAAAACGATGTTGTTAAAAAACACAATACATCTGTTAATAGAATTAAAACTTTTATCTAATTGAAAACTTATACCTATGGTAAATTTCTTGTAGGTTTTTTTATTATTTTAAGATAAAAAGTTATGTTGCACTCAAATCCTTAACCAATAAATCAGGTGGCTCAACAGAAACAGATAGGCTGTGACGAATTTTTAATTTTTCAGCTTTTACCGGTTTTATCGGATTCTAATAACTTTACAGTATTCCTAACCTCCATTTAAAATACACAAATATTGTTATTTTTGTCGATTGTTACAGGTGCTCTAAATCAGCTCTTAGAAGGCGTGGGTCTTTATAATCCATTAACACCACAAACAACTCAAATTATTGACTACCGGCCCTTTGAAACGCAACAATCGGATACCGCTAAAAGGGTCATGCATGACCCGTCAGGAATAAGCCGTCTTACATCGTACAATTTCTTTATCGAAAAACAGAGTTACGTCACAGATTACAAAGTTATGTCTATATTTGATACAAGGTACAAAAAATAATGAAATTTCTTTCAATCAGTTACTAGTTTCTGTGTTTCCGAACCGATACGATTCAAGAAAAGAGCATACTCCTTCCTCGAAAGCTGTCAGCGCGTCTGCGAGTCTCCTTGTGTTGTAGTTGTCCGGGGGCGTCACTTGTCACTCAAGTGAACCGCCTGCCCGTTTCTCCCCTGTTCTGTATAAAAAAAGAATTTTTATTGTAAAATGATATAAGTCGGTACACAGCTGTACCATCTAGAACTCCCTGCGGTCACAATAAAACAATAAAATATTGATGCAATTTTGGTATTCATTTGAAAAGGTTTGGTTTCATCAAATTATTTATTTTATAATTTCGGACAAACCCGCGAAAATCAAAACCAGCGGCCACCCTACTCAGGCGCCATGTTTGACACCATCTGCTCATAATTTAAGCTGAAATAATTTAGTTCCTGTAGGCATATCTCACTAACTTTTACCCGCCGCTTGGTTTGCATTGCATTTTATCTAAATAATTTAAAAGGTGGAGTATTCAATTATTTTTTATTGTTACCATAGAGATCTAGCCTTCCCGAGTACAAAAATGTTCTATTAAAAATGTCGTTTTCGAGTGTTATGAATCGGGTGACTAAATATTTAACTTTGTTAAATTAGGGTTACCATAAGTTAAGAGTTTTAGTATAATTCAGACTTAAAAATTGCCAAAAAAGTGTATCACTATAATGCCCAACGGCACACTTATAAAAAACAGCCGTCAGAGAACTGTAAATAAGTAATTTTTAAGATCTTAATAGGTTTTCTATTATTTTTTTTTATTTTGAACCAATTTTCTTGCTAGTTCTTCATCGTGAACTAATTTTACAGAACCAGTGATGGATTTATTTTTACCTTTGACGATTCAGCAGTAGTTGTGAAAATGTATTTTTAATAAAACCCTTTTTTATTTGAAGCGGTAACCACATGTCATGTAATAGGGAAGAAACTCTTGACGGATCGGCATCGCACGTGTCGTTTTTCAGACTATGAAATACAACCCACTTAGGTGATTGAACTACATCGATATATGAGCTATCATCTAACGTAGGGGGGAGAGTAGTGGCAGAGTTGTGGAGGGAAATGCAATTTGTTTCGGCCAAAAAATTGAGAACTTTAGCTAATTTACAGCATCAGACTTTTCTCAACGTTTAGAATAAACAAAGTTTACTTTTGTTGAAAGTTTTAGTATATTTTTGAAATTGTAAAAGTTTTTCTATGCATTAGAAATATATATACGTATTAGAGTGGTCATGCGTTGGTCGATTTTCGTTCAGAAATCTTTATAATTGCTTACTATATACTTATTTAAATCTAAACAAAATTTTAATTCTTCGTACACAGCCATTGTTATCTTTGACAATTAATAAATATACGGGTCCTCATGATACAATCTTATAGTAAAATGTATACAAGTGTGTGTAAATCGTTTTGCATTGGTATGCGTGAGTTTTTATTTTAATAGTTTAATGTGTTAATGATAAATATTTTAGCATTCGCATACCATCCTTTAAATAAAGAATAATGGTGCCAAATTTAATTATCGTCCGTTTTGATTCTCCGCTTCATGCATGTTCATATAGAGGAGGTCGTGGCGTAATCAGTGGTCGACATTTGAGTCGATTGCTACGTAAAGTAGCTCTTGATGCGACGTGATAATTGATGGGTTACCCATTCTAGAACTGGTTTACATTCGATATCCGACCTCCTCCGTGTTTCGGAAGGCACGTAAAACAGTAGGACCCGATTAATGTCACTTTGTGATATTAGTCGATCTCATGTGAGAAAGAGGTATTGGTACCCGGACGCGCCGGCTCAATTCGGCTACAAGCATGGCGCTACCTCTAATCTAAAGGTATGACCAACTCTTTACATAAAAGGAAAATGAAGGGTAAAACCGACGAAAATAGTTTAATAAACATCCGCAAGGAATCCTAAAAGACCGATAAATGTGATCAAACTTACCAGAGGCCTTATACGTGATCGTAATATGTAACTAAGTTATTCTACCAATTATCAAAAAGCCTAGAAACTTTTTGGAGTTCTATTCTATGGCTAGTTGTTTTTTCAGTTCCAACTTTACCTAGCCAAAGAGCCAACGTTCCAATATCATTCGAATTGTCATCATTGATGTACAGTCGACCAAGAAAGTGCTTTACCATTTTGGATGACAGCTTCTAGTTAAAGAAAATTTTGCTAAGGGTTATTGTTAGAAATTAACGTAATGCATAACAAGCAAAAATAAGCCTTTTAACTAATTGACGCGCAAACGACACTCGACTTTAGCGTGGCAAACCAATTTCTTTCTCGACTATACATATTAACACAGAACATAGCTATGCTTAATTTTTTCATAAGCCCTCAAGTTAACTAATATGTGATTGTGAAAACATAAATAATACTACGATGTAAGGCATACCCCAACGTTTTTCTCATAATCTTTCAAAAAATCGACGTACTCAATCGAGACATAGGCTTGTACATGAATATCACCAGCTCGAGCTACGTGAGCTAAGGCCGATTAAATGGTCATACCATTGTCAAACTCAAAGCAAAATTCAAAAATTCTTTATATTATATAGACCTTGTAAACCACTCCACTCCACTCCCAGGGGGTTGATCTTTCTTTATCTGTACGATAACTGGTCAGATCTATTAAAGGGACGCGACCCCAGAGTATTCTAGCTGCTATTGTCACTCCCCCTATACCGTCCGTGGCAGTAGTATCAACATCCTTTCTCTCCACCCCATCTACCTTTATAACCTTTTATCCTTCCCTTTCCCTTACTACTGTCTTTCTAATTAGAGGTAGCGCCATGCTTGTAGCTGGATTTGAGCCGGGCATCGGTACCACTTTCTCACATAAGATCGGCGTGAAGTGGTGCCAATGCTGTCACCTCAAGTGAGGGTATTGTTGTGGCGTTTCGTTCGGTTTATGAGATTTTCCGGTGGCCTAAACTCGTCATTAAAAGCCGGCAACGCATCTGCTTGCTACCTGGTGGTACCGATGTCCATGGGCGTCAGTAGGCACTTGGCTGCCTGCTCGTTGCCTCTTGTAACATAAAAAAAGATAAGAAAAAAAAACCTTACCTAATAGGTATTATTTTTTAATATCTCATTCTCTGATCATTTATCCCTTATAATTAAAAAACCTTGTTAACGTTAAAGACGCTTCTATTGATATTGTCGTCCGTAATACATATAGACTTACCTAATAGTGCCCAAAAATAAACAAGACCAATTTAAGCAAATAGTCTACGTGCCGTAGATGCTAAAGACGGGGCTATAATGGAGGGGCCACTGGCTGCGACCAAACTGCCATTACTTTACACGTGATTGGATGTGCCCAACTATATTGGAAACTCGGTCGTCTAATAATATGGGAGCTAAGAGTCAATTTACAATATTCTTTCACATAATTGTTGTCAAACTAAATAGATTTTTAAATAACCGATAGAATCAGTCGTTACTTTGCGGAAATCCACCGTTTCGCTTCGACACCGAAGCATCATCAGGAGATAGACTCTACAAAGGTTTACGTCTTACGTCTACCACTTTACGAATAACCTTGTGCGTTGAGGCACATCGGAAAGTCAGTGTAGTGCTGTGCTTTGGTGGCGGATTCGGTGGTGTAGCTTTCGGGTTACAAAAGTGTGTTTTTCACTAAAACGTGTATAGCCAAAAAGTTATTGGATTAAAAGAGTTCCTTTTTATTTATATGTTTATTTATGAGACACAAACAGAATATGACATCATTTAAAACTAACTTACAAATGAGGCCGTCAGCGCAAAAGCAACTTAAACTTGAGACGAACAGTATGAAAATAATACGGTTTGTATAATCTATGCAAAAACTACTTTAGCCACGCCATCTACTTTACAATAAATTTAAATGCCTGTATTGTATTACCGCAGTTTCGAATAAAGTTCTTCTATTCTATTCTATTTTATCTGTTACTGACTAGAATAATTAGGTATAGGCCGAATTTTATCAAGTTTTGGATACCTTGTAGTGATAAGTAGGAATATGAAAAATTGAAGGTTTAGTCGTTTTTGCGCTGAATACATAAAATATTAAACTTGTAAACATGCCATATTCCATAAGCAATGTGTGTATTACTGCAACTATATGTTAAGAGTGCTCACAAAAATATCTTATTTAATTTACACGTACTTATAGGTATGTAGGTGTCTTCTGAAAACCAGTGTTGGAAGTGGTAACTCACTTCCAACAATATACGGAGAAGACGTCCCTTTTTGGGGCATCACGCTAATAGTTTAAGTTTAACCTAGTTAGTTTGTTGAGTTTCATTTAGTTAACATAATGTAAGATTACTGTTTTTTTGTTTGTTTTTTTAGCGTGATTTCACAAATAAATATCTTTCATTCATTCATTCATTCATTCATAATTTTATAAACTTAAACAATATCTTAGTTTTGTTAGAGTTATTCATAAATGAGTATGTTGTTAGCGTGGTATATGAATGTGTATATTATATTATGTATCTATTGTATCGTTAGTTTAATTTGATCGTCATGCTGTCATTGGATTTGAATTCACATTTATTTAATACATTTACCCGGAAACATTGTAAACGTCATAAAAGGTATAAATAAGGCCGCATATTGCTGCATGCTGTCAATTTTATTTCAGCTAGCAAACGGTATAGACCTTTGATGATGCTTACGTCTTTTTTTAGGAATTATTTTTAAAGAGTAGCTACGAGTTTCTTGCTGGTTCTTCTAGTGATTCAACTTGTTCGCAGCAGTAAATATAAGTGTGAAATGAAATACATTAATAAGCGCAACGGAGTTTTTATCTATTGGCCAATCCCAATAGTTGTTCCGGTAATGAAAATCTGTAGGCGATGTTAATCACTAACCAAATATACCCAGTTACATAAACATTGTTATCAATTTTTCCTCGAAAATAAAAATCCATAAAAATAAACACAAATCAAACGCTGCTGTCGCAAGCGAAAATGAAATTTTTCCTCGCGTTAATTATTCTCAAGAAAGAGAAACTTTTCAAATCAACGAAAAAGAGGGACCGATAAAAAAATAAATTCTTACATTTTAACTTCTGAGATAACAAAAGTTGCGCAAAATAAGTAAATTCGTTTTAAATATGACAAAAGCGTTCGATTCGAACTCTACTTTTTTGCCTCCAAAAGTTATGACAAAACCTTCCAATCAAATTCTCTTTATACTGCATAGCTCAACGATAAAAGGACGGGATGAAATTTTTGACAAATTAAAAATGTTCTAATCGAATTTTTTTTGTTTTTCTCTAAAATATTATAAAATATTTTCTAAAGTAATAAATACATAGGACTACATGACACACGTCTGTTTCTAAGGTAAACAACTTAATGCCTGTGTTATAGGTAACAGACGCCCTTTTGAAAATATATAAATACATGTATATAGATATTATACAGACTCGAGGCGGAAATCAATCCCACGACCCACGAAGCTGAAGGCAGATTCACTGCCAACTGCGCCAACGGGCCAGTCAAATTTTATTAATATAGGAAAAGCAACCTCTAATGAACCAAACAAAATTCCCTTTTGCCTCGATAGAGTAAGTCTATGCAACGGCGGGACCGATTTCGACGGGATTTTCACAGGCAGAGAACAGACTTTATAAAAATAACATAGTCTAATTTAACTTTAGAAAAATAATTACGGTTAGGCTGAAAAATTAAAACATTTAATCACTGAATTAGGGAGTTACAGCTGGTCTCGTATAAAATATATATATTTTATGTAATATATATCTCAACTGCCCCATTTTAAAAGACACTTTTGCATTGCAGGCTCCTCAACTATCCTCTCTGCTTTGTATATTAGCTCTTGATTATAAAACTTAGTACCTAAATCGACTATTTCAAAACCTAGGAGGTCCAAAGACTTGCCAAATTTTCTAATTGCTTAAAGGGATTTCCTAGGTTTTAAAGTGATTACGAGGGGGTGAACACACTTTTAGGTTATCGATGCTTAAATATTTCAGTTTTTATGAGAGTTAAAACCGTTGGTGTTTATGTATTTGGTAGGAATTTAATAGATTATTAAAATTGTGCAATAAATTAGGTTTTGAAATGGGACAGCCGAATTTTTGCTTAGTCTATACTTAATATTATAAAGAGTAAAAATTTCATTGCATTGGATGGATCTGGAACTACTGAACCGAGTTGAGAAATTCTTCCATCCTTAGAATCCTACATTATCCCTGATGAACAAAGCCGGGGTGGGTCGTAAGTTTGCCCTCATTAGCACGAGAGCTTTTTTACCGCGCGTTAAAAAAACGTTCAAATAGGACGTATGAATTTCCAAGTTTGTGTTCATACGACACCATTTTTACAACGCGACGTTTTTTTATCGAGCAATGTTCTATTTTCAACGTTATATATATATATATATATATATATGTGTATACATTTACGGTATATACGCGTCTTGACAAGGCAAAAAACCGCCAACGCCGATATTTAACGCAACGCTTTTTTAACTCTCATGCGAATGAGGGCTAAATAAGCTGTAGAATTAGCAATTCTTTCTTAGAAGGCCAGTCCGAAATATCACTTTTTAAAATTATCTGTGGTCTATCGATTTCACATCAGCGACTCAGGGACTCCACCTAAGGTAATAAATAGTCAGTTCAGTGGAGTGGATGCTATCTATGACTGGCCGACTGGCGACCTTGCCCAAGGTCAAGATATTTGTGGAACCACTGCCCTAGCCCAGTCAGTATTAAGTGGAATCGATACCTTAAATTGTTTATTCGATTGGGGCAACATTTTTGGTACTTGAAAATCGATATTTTCGTACGGGAATTGGTACAAGAGTAGGTATTATAAACATTTCTTAAAGGCCGACAAGGCACCTGCCTTCTTGTAGTGCTGAAGTTCTTACGCGTCAGTAGCTAAAAATTCGCCGCCTTGTCATCTTCTATACCTATAAAAATCAATCGTTTTTCCTTTATCTCGCTAAAACTGGAAAACAGCTGGACCGATTTAAATTATGTTTGTCTGTGACGTTCCCCTAATTTCAGGGAAGGTTCAAAAGAAAGGAAAGAAAGAAAAAGTCAAAAGGTTATTTGAAAATACTAAAAAAATACAGATTTGTTAGTTACTTCAAAAGGCTTGTAATATATGACGTTCGTTCTAGGCCTTTTGACTGACGTGACATTTAAAATTATTATGTACTAGTAGGCCCGGCAGACGCTGTCCTGCCCGAACGTTGGTTTACTTACTATTTACTACATTTAATTATCCTATAACATTATCTCCGTTTCCGTTTCCTTTCCCGTTCTCGGTACCTTTCCCTTTCACGTTCCCGTTTACTTTCCTTTCCTGTTCCCGTTCCTAAATGGTTCACTATTTTGGCGTTAATGGTTTAAAAATTGAAGATAGATATATTATGTCACGAGCTATTTTGTAGAACTATTTGAGATAAACATTTCCTCCATACACTATATACGCGTAACTCTAACAGTTTTTGCAGCGCACTTCAGAATAGCTCGCAGATGCCAGAACTTTCCCCTACTTACTTGACATTTATCATTATATTTTGGACAACTTACACAATACCTTTATAATTTATAGCCTATGTGTTATTTTGACATGTAGACTATATTATTGTAAAGTCTTATTAAAATCAATTCAGTAGTTTTTCCGTAAATGAGCGTCAAACATACATCCAAACATCATGGATGTATGGACACTCATGGGTGTATCAACTTTCACGTTCATAATACTATTCATAGAACATTAGGCCAGTGTCACTTTTATGAAAAAAACGTAAAAGAATTTAATTAAGGAGATGAGCCTAACTCTCTAGACACCGAATAATAGAATTAAAAGAATGCACGACTCAAATCCATTTTAAATAGAGTTCTTACTAGTGACAAATGTATTTTTAAAAAAATATTTTTTAAATTATAGCTTCTCAAAAAATCGTGCTCGTCAATTGACGTTAAAAGTTTTTGAGACTATTTTGCATAATAGTTATGTGCTCAAAGAAGTACTTTTTAACGACGTCATTGTATATAATGTTTTTGATAGTCAATCTTAATTAATTAATTATCTTTTTAAATAGTACGCCATTTCACTTAATTTCGCTGACTAACGTAGTGACAACAGTAAAAATAGGTGAGGAGATTGAGTAAAAAAAAATCCGAACGTAAAGTAAATGAAGTAAATAAAACGCTCTCTTTATATATATCTCTCTCTTTATATATATAAATGGAATTATTGTAAAAATATTAAAAGTGTTTAAATTTTTGTATTGTCTTCTGTGTCCACTAAAGTGAAAGATAATTTCATCTTAAATATGACAGTAGTCTGTAGACATTATTTGTATATATATATAAATAATTCAAATACGGAGAGTTATCTATGCTTTTTTTTTTAAGTGATAACACCAAATGGCAAGTTTGTATGGCGACTAAATTAATGTACTTTTTGCTTATGTCGGCAGTGGTCACGACTAATTTGTGTTTTTTTTTCGTTCAAATGACAAAAAAACCTTGTCGTAAAATCTCTATCACATTCGTCTATTCGCATTTTTGCAATGACAAATATTTTAGCAGGTATATAGTACAAGTTTACTGACTGTGTATGCATGTCGTACACTTCCTGCCATTCGTCTTCGTCATTGGGATTATGAGCTCCCACCGCGAGACAGGAGACATCTCGCGTAATTTGAAAATTAAATGAAATGCACACGAGTGTGTCAAGATTCAGATACCACATGTTTTAGTTTAATATACATATATTTAATCCACCTTAAAACTTAAAACTTTACAGGAAGAATAATAAACGTTGTTTTCTTAACATTTTGCGTATTACTTTTTTTTAATTCAATTTTGTCCTTGTTAGAGTTAATATTATGCATGCCGTGTTTGCTTTAAAATGATTTTTACCTAGATAT